>OY294068.1:51481144-51815796 GCA_958510875.1 Endomychus coccineus | reverse complement strand
CGTCAAGAACTTTGAAGCATAAAACTTACTCTGTAGTCCATAACTAAACTATACTCAATTAACATAGAATAGTGGAATATCTTTGTTGGTTGTTAGCTTGGGCCGCCATTTTCATGTACATTGTGTTTTAGGAATTTGTGTGATGAAAGTAAGTGTATTTGTTTGCGTTTAATTTTGAGCAGGAAGTGAAATAATTACTGATTTCTGTATATTCTCAAGGTATGTACCATTGTAATTATGATTATAGCACTAGCTTACTCATATTTTGCCTCAACTAAATTGTATAGGTAAAAATAATATTTGCCGCAATTAATTTGTAAACAAATCGTTAAGTATCTTCTGTATACAACAATAATATTTTGATGTCTCTGCCAAATGTGATTTCATAATCAAGAGTCTGAGCTTGTTAATTTATCGGTTTAAATAGTTTTTTGTCTGATTACAAAACAGTAACACAGCATACTTTCTTATTATTATTTCAAAACATTCATTAAAATGATAAAATTTAACTTAACTCCTTGTATGTTAGTTTTTTTGCTTGCTTTATACCTTCTTATATGTGCATTTGTCATATTCAAATAATGGAGAATATGCTTATAAAATTAATAAATTTTGTGTATAAGTGCATTATTACTTCTCTCATTATTTGAATTTATTTGTAAAATTTCAAATTTATAATTAATTTTAGAAAAATTCAATGCAAAATTTTCAATTAACCATTTCAGTAAGGTGAATTTAGCAACCAATTCTTCGAACAGTATGATTCAGTTTTGCTCTTTCATTTGTTATCTTATATAAATTTGAATAAGATGAACATGATTCATGAAGTAATCAAGTTTAGGTACTACTTCCATTACCTACTAAATATTAATACCAACACTTCCTGGGTTGATAATTCAAGAGGCAATACCCAACAACTTTGTCAATTTTTTACTTATTTGGTTGGTGAATCAATTTACTTTTACTTTACTTAACTAGTAAAATCAGAAATAGAATTACCGTTTAATTGTTTTGCACTCTGCATTTTATCTATTTCTCTACATGAAATTCATTGGACACAATTTTTTATAATATTTTTAATGAATAGAAGGTTGTTGATTTAACAAACAATAGTTATATTAGAGGATTTTCACTAATTCCACTTGAACACGAATATAGAAAATGGCGATACCAGGAATAAATAAATATAATTTTTTCAAAGTTTGATTCACATTTATATTTTAATAGAACATTCTGTTATTTCCAGGAGGAAATTTGCGATAATACTTTGGGTGTGGAGCTTTTCATCCTGCACAAATCTTAGTATACCTATGTGTCTAAAATAACATAAAATGTGTTTTTGCATTACCCCCACTAAATATCGCTATTGATAAATTCTGGTGTGAAACATTCACGAGATACTGATAAGAATGAGGATACAGTTTTTGTTTAACATAGTAATCATTACTATGGAGTTTATTCATAGATAATTCAATTGAGAATGTGATAAACAATTTGTTTTGATGTATGTGTTAATAAAATATACTTACAGTAATTTTTGATCATCTAAGCAAGAAAAATCCCCCCAATGCTTTATATTATTTTGGAGAAAAGAATATTTTTGGTAGATATTTCTTTTCCACGGATTGATAGATCGCGAAATCAATCATATTACTCCGTCTTTAAAATGGAACAACACCCGCCTGGTTTTGAAAAATAAATCACCATTTTGGGTTGCATTTATTACGTAAAAGCGAGATGAAAACTGAAAAACAGCAATTTGTGAGCTAAAATTGACACTCGAGTATGTAACAAGAATTAGAAAAATATGATGAAAAACAATGTATATTATATAAAAAAAAATTTGTGTTAAGTGGAATTTTCTAGGATGGGCTTCAAAATGTTAGGAATGCAATATCCTGAGTCATGATTTAGATTATTTGGATGTTTTAGGATTTCCATAGCTTCTATGAGCGAATAGTCCTGCAATGGTTGGCGAAAAGTCGGCATCAAGTCGTGACGCGAAATCCATCCGAAAGCCAAGATTTTTCAAGATTAATTATCCGCGGAAGTCTACTATTCAAGATATTCAATTTCAATGAATTTACATGTACTAAACGTTGACATTATCAACATAATCACATTCAAAATGAAATATATTTCGGGTTAGAATCAATAGTCAAACGTTGTTGTTCGTCATGTTGAACAGTGACAACACGTCTATTAGTTCCAACGTTCTTCTCTTGAGCCAAATATTTTCGAAAGTGGTAGTTATACGTCTGATGTAGATGAGTGACTTCAAAGCTTGCCTCGTTCCACTGATGAGTACATGAGAATTGCGATACAGCTGCCTGGAACTAATAGACGTGTTGCTGTTCAACCTGGAGAACCAAAACTTTTTCCATAACCACGTTTGTAAATAATAAGTAAACTTTTTACTATCAGTAATAAATAACGGTTTTATAATATATTTAGGTATGTTAATTTGTAGATATTTGCAGGATGTGATATCTTGTAAAATATTAAGTATTTTTTCTTCGATATAGTTTGTGTGAGTGACAATCGGCATCTTATGAAATAGTTATTTCAAAATCAGTGCAATTGAAAATTATTCAAGTTGATTACCATTGAAAAACATACAAATGGCTAACAAATCGAGTTAGTATTATAACATAAAGTTTTTATTCCAAACCTTTGCTTGTAGTGAGTGACTCCAAAATACCATTTAATAAATTCCAAATATTTTGTATGCCAGTATGCCACAATTATCATTAACTATAGTTATGGTAATAAATTACCATGATAATTTCTTTCCATAACTATAGATTCTTCCCATGTGGATTAATTTATTGATGTCCTATTGTAAGGCAGAAAACTAAACTGCTCAATTGAAACACTTATTGAGCATCAATACCTACCTACAGAGTACCACTACTATTTACCCATTTCAGCAACTAAATTTTCTTTTTCAGTAGAACAATATGCATTTCTATTTAATTTAATTTAATTGTTGCGTTTTATGTTGCACAGTCTCCTTAACCGCAATATACATAGATGTTAGTCAATACCTATAATCATAATACTTAATATAATAATGATTAATTTAATATAGGAATACCAATATACAAACACTAATTTTATAATCATCCATTGCATTCAATATAATATATTAAAAAGAAAAGAATTAATAATGCCCAAAAAAATCATATAAAATAGAAAGTAAAATTAAAATTAAATTAATACATCACAATAAGCATGTTTAAGTATCCAAAGCGAGAAAATGTAGATATGTAAAAAAATTATTGTTATGCTAATTAGTGTTTCCATTTAATTTCGAAAAGAGTAGATGACTATGATTAATGAAATGCGTCTGCAGCCAACTTGTGTTTTAAAATCCAATTTTAACAAGGCGTTTGACGAAAACAGAATTCATCGCGATATAGAATTAGATCAGATTCCTTCTGTCTTATTGTTGAATAATATAAATTCATCAAAATAGGATGGCAACATGTTTTGCAATTATTTATATTTTATGAATACCATATATGTTCAATATCAAGCCAATTTAGAATTCAAAGCACATTTTAAATAGGAGTATATTATCTATTGCCTATTAATTATTACACTGAGCTTTTGTAAGACTAGCATATCATTTTTCTGAAGTAAGTATAATAATGTTGAATAATATTACATGCAAATAACGTACGAATTATTATTATTGTTATGAGCATTATACTTGGTTAGTTGATGTAGCTAACTCACCTTAACATTTTCGGGAGCAACTCTTCTCATTTCTTTGTAATTATTATTTTTGGCTCAAAACTAACAGTCGCTTTTTATTTCAGTTATGAATGGAATTACAAGATGTGGCTTAGAAGTGAAAAACATAGTAAAAACATTCACTCTTTCTCTTTATGTCTGAGTAAAATCAGCAGGGTGAAAAGAGCAATTAGGAAGGGAAGTTGGGTAGGAAGGTCACAAAAAATCATTTATAAATGTAGGAAAAAAAGTTACGTCAAGTCTGAAGCTGATATAAATGGCAAGACGAATTCTATGTTGGAGGATTGCAAAGAAAATTATCCCGAGCAAATAGTACCAGAAATATGTATTGAAGATTCTAAGATCCCTGAAACTTCACCTGCAGCTACTAATAGTGATGATGAAGCAGCTTCAAAAATAAAATACTTCAATTACTACGATTTTAAAACTTATGAAAATCCAGCGGAACCTGTTGTAAATTCCGATCTTCCTGAAGACATTGAATATTCAAGCATTAATATCATAAATAATTTGGATATTGCATGTGAAGAAACTTTGGAATGTCAAGAAGAAGAGGGCACTATTGATAAGGATTCGTACGATGCTAAATTTAGTTGCAGTGAGTTGTCAGATAAAATGTGTGAAAGTATGTACTACGATTGTGCAGATTTCAAGAATTCTTACCAAGACATTCGCTCAGAAGTGAATGATTTGAGTAATGTTAATACACAAGAATTTACTAATTTATTAGATGAGGAAATAACAAAAAATATCATGATTAACACAACTGCATATGATTATACAACCATGTATCCTAGCCAAATTTCGGCCGATATAATAACTAGTGTTATACCAGCCTGTGATGAACGATTGGATATGCAACCTGAGCATGTTGAAATTGAAGATACATGGGAAGCTTTTGATCCGTACTTGTTTATAAAACATTTGCCTCCTTTAACATTTGAAATGAGATCTAAATGTCCAGCTTTACCGCTGAAAACCAGATCGAGTCCTGAATTTAGTTTGGTAAGTAATCCTATACATTTTGTGCGAACAAAATTAATCTTAAAGATTAGAATTAATTATTATGCAGTATTTTTGATTAGACATTGATAAGATCCATTGTACAAAGAGTATCACAGTCTACATGAGTAGGGTTAATATGGCAACAATGTATTGAAATATTGGGTTATTAGTTGATGCTTTGATTTGTTTCTTCTCAATCTCAAGTATGTAAATAACTTCCGGCATCTGTACTATCAAATTTTGTAACACATCAGATGTTGTAAACAACCAGCAGTATATGAGTCATAAATTGCCTCTCAGAAATAAGTTCTTACCTCATATTTGAGAGAATTGAGAACAATATATGGAGAGCAATATGTTTATCATGTCTAATATGTGTAATGCCTGGTAGCCTTTTTTATTTTGTCAATAATGACCTCGCATGAGTGCAAATCTTGATAGTTTCTGTTCCACAATTATTCAAGATAAAGAAAGTAATAAGATGCCTCACAGTTTCTAATGTAATGCTCTTTTATCGATAACATAATTTTCCAAGTTACATTAAAAGTAGACATTGTAAGGTTCAGTATAGATCTGCTAGGATCTGTATGAACTAATAATCCCTACTAGCTCACTAGGATTATTTACTCTCAGGGGTCATAGGGAAACGTGTCTTTAGATTCGTGATTGTATGGATTGCCTGAGCGCCAACTGCTTTAGCACAAAAAATTAAGATAGAATCCACAACCAAGAATTTCAGACACTACGAGGTGGTTAATGTTGAAGGATATTTCAGAGAAATAACGACTAGTTTCAATTTAACAATTCAAGTTTTATTCCTCATCGGAATTTAAATTTAAGACAATCTTATAAAAAAACAATTACAATTATTGTATGTATTAGAGCAACTAATAATATTAGAAATTTGAAATTAAATTAACTCGGATTCTGAATAATTTGATTAAATTAAGTTATTCGATTAATTTGCAAAAAATGAACATAAAATTGAAAACCAACAGGTTCGAACTTAGAATGAATTTTGAAGAAAAAGACACAGTTTAGTTTAGATAACATAAATAATCGGATGTGAAAATTTGGTTACTCCAACTAGAATAATGTTACCATCCTTCGAAACTTGGGTGAGCAGGATGAAGGGCTCTGCCAGGAAATTCCCTCTTACTCGTCACGGGAAAAAGGACGGAGACGTCTCGGTCGTTTAAACCCTGTAATATAATATACAATACGAGCAATACCTTGGCACAAGTTCGAGGGACAAATAACTAAAACAGCAGGAATAACCAATATTATTCCATGATTGATTATGCTATCTTCCCAAATTGTTTATACAAATTTGATGAAAGGTTTTAATCTTGAAGAGAATAAATAATACAATAATGAAATCTGAAGGAATGTTGAATATTAAATTACTAGTTGAACTTATGACAACTATATAATATAAGATATAACAAAATAAAAGGTAGACCTAAAAAAGTATGATTAGTTAGTTGAGATTTGCTATAGTACCGGGATATCAAAAATTATCTTGGTAAAGAGTGGTTGTGGAATCTAAAACGTGTGTTGCTTTACGTTTGAAATAATCATGTCACTGTCGTCACACTGACATCATCAATAACCTACAAATTTCTTACCTATTTATTTCAGTTGTAAAACAATAATGAACTACAAATTATGAAATAACTGTTTTAGCATCAAGAAAAACTGAATTACAGTAATTGTTGGAAATGTCCCCCGTTTTGTTCGATGCACAAGTTGACGCACATCCTCATGCTGTGAAAACCGTTTTGCAGCATTTCTGGCGTTATGGTTGCACATTGCTGAACTATTCTTTGTTGAAGTTCTTGCAAATTATTTGACGAACGTCATTGACAACTTCTTCTGTACGAACTCTTGGTCTACCAGCACCTTTTTATGAGTCACACAACAAGTTTCTCGAAACACTTCAACACAATTTGTAAGGCACGCATAAAAATTGTCCGGTAATATTGCCACGTTTGGGAAGTGCTCTCGAAAATTGTCCAAACACAAACGTTGACTGTATTGTCAATTTCCATTAACTAGCGCACCCGTTCGAAAATAGGATTCAATCATGAAAATTTTGTGCTGTGTGGTAAGGGGCATGATTCAAAAACTGGATTAGAAAATTTCAGCACAATGACTTAACAGATTCTGACACAACAAAACATATACAAAAATTTAAAGTAAGACACACGTTTTACATTCCACAACCACCCTTGACCAAGATAATTTTTGATATCCCGGTACAATTAGATAATAATTTACCAGAATAATACGCTGAAATGGTGTTTGATAAATCTAAATGAATATTCTGACCGAGAAGTGACAGAGGTTTTAACTAAGAGTTCTCATAAAGCACGAAATCTAGTCTAAAAAGACATAACCAATACAAATGATATATGTGAGGTCAAAGAAGGGCAATTTCGAATACTATGTATCACACTATTGAGGGGATAATAATATAAATGATTATCTAAAAAGATTATTATATCATGCAAAAATGATCCAGTTAAGACACATGCTCGGTAAGTTGTTATTTAATTCAATACTGCCGATCAGAGACTTTACGTATCTAATTAGGTTCAGAACTAATCGACAACAAATTACATATTCTCTATCAGCAGCAATTCCTCAATAAAGCAAATTAATATTTAATATGAGAATCTAATGAGGTACAACTTACCGGGCCTGATGTCAATACTAAGATGCCGTAATTATGATTCCGATTCGCGAATCGGGCGTCCTCCCACGAGTATCCGCGAAAGATTCATAATCGATTGTCTATTGAAAGATAGATGACACTTATAGTCAATACAATTTTAATGATTTAATATTCCGAGCGGAAATTGTTATTCAAATCATTACAGAGATCTTTATACACGTAACGTGGAAAACGTTACAACATCATACATAATCCAGCACAATTTAGATGAATTATTAGTATTTTCAAAAATTTTGTGGTAAACATCAAAAGAGTCGAACAGAAATTCACTGATGTTGCCGATGTGTTCTGTCTAGAGAGTAATTATGTTCTCCTAGCTCAATTATTGAAACAGTGGTTTATATCTTTCTGGGACTGGGGAGCTGCAAGATAGATCTTCTAATAGTGGTTGACCATTTTTGTGCTGCTGAAATTTGAAGTGGATAATGAAAAAAAATATTGTCCAATATTTAGTTAAAACTGTGAATCTTTCCATCCAGACATGATGTATTCCAGATTGTATTTAGGTATCAATAAAATTGTCAATTTTAGTGGACACATAAAGACCGATGTCTAGATATTCCATTTGCTTGCGAAAAACTTTAATTTAAATTCATCATAAAAGGAATATGGATTGACGTCTGAATATTGACTATTTTAAAAAAGTTCACTGATTAATTTAAATTTGTTCCAGGTACTAGATTTGGATGAAACTTTGGTTCATTGTAGTTTGCAAGAATTAACAGATGCAAGTTTTCATTTTCCTGTACTTTTTCAGGATTGTTCTTATACAGTTTATGTTCGCACACGACCGTTTTTCAAAGAGTTTATGGAAAGGGTTTCTCAAATGTTTGAGGTGATTCTATTTACAGCTTCAAAACGGATTTATGCAGACAAACTACTAAACTTGTTGGATCCCGAGAGGAAATGGATCAAGTACAGACTCTTCAGAGAACATTGTGTGTGTGTAAATGGCAACTACATTAAAGATTTGTCTATATTAGGCAGAGATTTGTCTAAAACTATAATTGTAGATAACTCACCACAGGCATTCGGGTATCAAGTGAGTATTAAATAATTATATCTTCATTTCTAGTGAAATTGAGCATTTACAATAATGATAAGAGGAAATAAACAAACGCTGTTTTTTATCTATGTAAATTACCACTAACTTTATCATGTAACGTGACAGCAGTTTCAACAGTGGAACTGTCATTTGCAAAGATAACACAGTATGTTAATGGCAACTACATTAAAGATTTGTCTATATTAGGCAGAGAGTTGTCGAAAACTATAATTGTAGATAACTCACCACAGGCATTTGGGTATTAAGTGAGTATTATATAATTATATCTTCATTTCTAGTGAAATTAAGCCTTTACAATAATGATAGAGGAAATAAACAAACGCTGTTTTATCTATGTATATTACCACTAATTTTATCACGTAACGTGACTGCAGTTTCAACAGTGGAACTGTTATTTTCAAACGATAACACCGCTTGAAAATGATAGTTTAACTGTCAAAACTGCAGTCATGTTTTATGAAAAAATTATTAGTAATATACAGGGTGTTTCAAAAAGACCTCCCGTAAATGCAGGGGACGGTAGATTTTACAAAAAGAATCAGATTTTTCATATAAACTATGGTCCTATCTTCTTTTGTTTCGGAGATACGGGCGTTAAATAAATTTTTTTTTAAACGAAATTTTGCTGTAGCTCCTGTGCAGTACAGATATTTCGTTGAAATCTGGTACTCGGAGGTTTCAGAGAACGCCGAATAAGATGGTTAGTTAGTTTCAGATTATGCGATAGAGACGCTTTTAGCCCTAACTTTTTTGAGAATGATTTCTTTTGTTTTCTTTGCACATTTTCTGGTTTAAAATTTTATGCCAAACAAATAATGTACTCTTGTTGATGTCTCAACATTTCACCGTTTTCGAGAAAAACGCGTTTAAATGAACATAACTAAAAACTCATTAACAAATTTACTTACTACCGAAATCGCGTATGCTCATTCAAACGCGTTTTTCTCGAACTTTGAAACAAAAAAAGATATTGATCTGCGGTTTTCAGTTTTTTTCGCAAATTTAATCTATTTCCGATTATCATGTCATAGCTATACCGTATAATTTAAGTTTTTGGGATAAAATCAATGTTATCATTACAAATTGCGCCCTCCAGCAATTTAATTAGGAACTATCGTGTACCAATAGATACGACAATTGAAAGTACCGGGATATCAAAAATTATCTTGGTCAAGGGTGATTGTGGAATCTAAAACGTGCGTCTTAGTTTACGTTTGAAATAATTATGTCACTGTCACACTGACATCATCAATAACCTACAAATTTCATACCTATTTATTTCAGTTGTAAAACAATAATGAACTACAAATTAAAAATTATCTTGTTCAATGGTGGTTGTGGAATGTAAAAAACGAAATGTTAACTTTGAACCTTTTACAAGGTCGCAATAGCCACAAACGGGGTCGAAAACTGTTTTAAATTGGTTAATTTTCGATAAATCGAATGACGTTCACGTGAGGAGCGCGTAGCTCGCGAGTTAGAAAAGTGCAAATCTTCGGAACATAGAACGTCTTTACGAGGACTTTTCGCATGCGGCTTTCGCTCCATGTCGTTAGTTTATGAACGGGGCCAACTAAATAGCATAGTCTCGGGCCCCAAAATGTCGATTAAATAGGAAAATTTAATTAAAATAGAAACAGGTACTCTCAGGTCTCAGCTACGCGCGTCTAACATGCGATGTACCAAAGGGAATTTTCTAGCTACTAAAATATACCCAAAAGCGGTTAAAAGCTAGTGGCCTATAGCCGAAAACACTTTATTACATCTGGCGCCGGCCGCACGGGGCATAAAACGGCCCCGAATTAACAAGATCGAGGTAAAAAGTATAAACTGTAACTGACGCGTAGCGAGCTCCTCGAGGCATATGTCAAAATGATTACGTTCCTAGCTAATTACATAGGACGTCTGGCGTTCATGCAATTGTGTTTTTATACAATTCGAACCTTCTTATTTCGATAGGCCACGTGAAAATCCCGGAGTCTAAAGCGCTAGAGACTTCTGAGTGTTATAACATTCGTATAAAATTGCGAAATTTCTCACTTTTAGAAACTTCAAATTAATTAATTTGACACAAGTTTTGATAACGTAAAGTAAGACACACGTTTTAGATTCCACAACCACCCTTGACCAAGATAATTTTTGATATCCCGGTACGTACCTTCTCTTCTATACATACTAAAGTTTACTAAAATCGATTGAGTCGATTTAAATTATTACACTCTAATCAAGGTCGGTATGCCAATGAGCTTTGAACCAAAATGATTAAAAGTATCTAACCTTTCTAATGATGTTAACAAAGATATACCTTAATACGAGAATTGCCGGAGAATCGCGTTTAAATGAATATAACAAAACTCATTAACGAATTTACTTACTACTGAATGATTCAACCGCGTTTTTCTCGGAAACGGTGAGATTTTGAGAACCTCAAGAAGAGTACAGTATTTGTTTGAAATAAAATTGTAAACCAGAAAAATGTGCAAAGAAAACTAGAAAAGTTTAGGCTGAAAGAAACGCCGAAAAGTCGCGCACCCAGTGTCCTCTACCGCATAATCTGAAACTAACTAAACCATCTTATTCGGCGTCCTCTGAAACCACCGAGTATCAGATTTCAAGAAATACCTGTTACTGCACAGGAGCAGTTTCGTTTAAAACAAATTTAATTTAACGTCCTGTATCTCCGAAACGAAAGAGGATAGGACCATAGTTTATATGAAAAAATTGATTATTTTTGTAAAATCTACCGTCCCCTGCATTTACGGGAGGTCTTTCTGAAACACCCTGTATATAGATAAAATTTTTAGTTGTTGATAAATTATTTTAATAAAATTTTATTACTTTGACTAATCATATTATAAAAGTGTTTATTTATTTCATAAACGTATTTACCACAAACTAATTTTATTTGATCTAACTAATAAGTGAACTTTTCTTGTCTGTATGATCTCAATGGTTAGATGTAAGTAACACTTCTTGACTGTACTTACTTGATTTAATCAGTCTTTGAATTACTTGAACACTTTAACTAATACGTACATCAATAAAAACTTATTCAAGGTAATAATTAATATTTAGGTGTTTAAACCATGCAGGTTATAAAGAATTTGTTTGTCCCCATACAAAATAATATAAAGAATATGTACCTCTTTACCCTTGTCAATATTACAGGGCAAGGATGAAGAAATAGGACTTGAATTCACACAACTTGCAGGGCCGCAATTACGCGCAGGTGGTCTAACCTACACCACCACCAACTGTTTTGAATAAACTGAAATCAAAAATGCCTTTGTTCTAATATTGCTGACCCTCTTAAAATTATGGAAAACGTCGAAGAAGTTTGTTACATTCTCTTTTTTATCTTGCATTTGCCTATGTTTACATAGATTAAAATATGTTATTTTTGAAATTAAAATACTTATTTTTGCATATTTGGGAACTAAGTATGTGTTCTTTTTTAATATAGTTGTTCTCAGCAATGCTGAAATTGTTATTTTCAATTCTTTTCATTTTAATCTAGAGATGGCAAATAACCGTCATTTATGATTTTGGACAGGTCACTTTGCTTGAATGCTCGTCAGTGACAATAAATGACCACTTTGTTTGATCAAGTTCTAATTGAAAAATTCTCATGACAAGCTTTGAAGGTGCAGAAATTCTGAAATTAGTATTATAATTATATTATACAATAACTTATGGACCAATAGAAATAAAATAATACCAATAACAATACATTTCATGTAATATAATTATAGTTATGATTTTTTTTTGGGTTATTTGTTATTTAATGATTTATTGAATTTATTCTCAAGAAGGAAACTTCATTCTGGCAGCATTAAATAAATCAATTAAGCAATGTTTATAAATTGATAATCATGTATTTTATTTATTTTTCTGTTCTCATGACTTTCCACGGTAAGAACTAAATAAAAACAACATAAATGTGTAAATAATAAAATAAACAAATATAAAATAATTAAAAAAAATAAACAACTCATTTTGTTTTATTATAACTAATAAAAAATTTGATCTATTGCAAAAAGGAAATTACAAATTAGACAACCTTCAGAATTTTGAAATTAATGACCAAAAATGACCACGGGCTTGGTTACTAATGATGAATGACTGTACCATCTTACTTGGTCCCGGCCTTTCATAGCTTTGCCATCTCTATTTTAATCTCATGAACTCATTTTTCTTTCAAATACTGTTTTGTAAAATTATCTACAATCTGATAATTAACATTAAATGTTTCTTTTTAGGCTTTTAGTTAGAAAATTTCTCTTATATTTGATTTTGGCATGTTCAGTTAAAAATTTTCCAGGAAAGGGTTCTTCTTTTTCCGTTCAAGCTTTTTACCGCTCGTAGATTCAGCCTAGGGGACTACATACCCTAAATACGGCCCTGACAACTTGTAACATTCAATTTGAATGCTTAGCATTAATGGTTAAAAATTCGTGTAAATTTAATTATTTCTTCAGCTTTAGGTGAAAATAAACGTGATCTGGACCAACTCTTGAAATTTAAGATATCAGAACAAGAAAATCATTTTTGTGAATTATTCTTGGAAGAAATATTGTAACTTTGCATAAGTTCATTTCAACATACATTTTTTTCTTGATTTCAGTTGAATAATGGAATACCAATTGAAAGTTGGTTTGTAGATCAGACTGATTCTGAATTGATTAAACTGTTGCCATTTTTGGAGAGTTTGGTGGAGATTGTAAGTATTCCATTAATTATGTTTACTAGTTGTATTTAAGATTTTATAATTGATAATAAATAATTTGAATATGAATACAATTCCAGAATACATAATTTTATTATAATTGTACAAGATTCACTTCGATATCGAATTTAAATAACTCGGCTCATTTTTCTTCAAAAATTTCCTGTTAACATGCCTCATATTGTTTCCCAATACAGCTACAAGATACCTAGGACAGATAAAATGTATCAATTTTTCAGAGTTGTACTTTTTAAATCTTTCCCATTTGCTTACCATTTTAATAATGTGAATGGACAACAAATAAACGCCGTTTCAAGTTCTGTGTTTTCACACAAATTTTATTCAAATTCACAGAATTTTTGGGGAAAAAATTATATAAAAATTAATTCACTGAGGAAAAACTAAAAATCATTTTTTCTATTACATAGAAATATGTTCATTGAACGATATTGAATTCAATCATGTACACTTATATTTTACATAGAACATCGTGTTACATGGCGGACCTGACACGATGTGATTCATATTGCATTTGTTTAGCACCAATGCATTATGTGTTAGGGCCGGTCCATTGCGGATAGTGGGCGGCGTCTTTGAGAATGTCACTAGCGACGGCATGCATGAATAAATGTCAATCAGTATTATTTCTGTCAACATATTGAACGTGAGTAGTAATTTGTCGTAGAAAAAGTATAGTATGCAGCTCGCACAAAATTACCTTCGGCTGGTATAGGAAAATAAGCCTTATCTTATGGTTATTTCATAATGTCCTATTATAAATTGAAATGTTAATTGTAAAATTTAAACAGCTATTTTGCTAGATATTCACCAGTATCAGATGCTCAAACGATTTTCCAACTACAGTTCAAATATAGAAATATTACTCTTCTGTTTGTTTCACATTTACACTTGAGTCTAATTAATACTGATTCTTGACTCATATAATAGGAGGGTCGTTCATTAACTCTTTAGAAAAAGTTACAAAAACAAAGTATTTTGGTAAAAAAAATTTTGTTTTTCTACATAATCTCCTTATAGCTCTACACATTTTTCTAAACGGTGTTCCAACCTTTTTAACCCGTCCAAAAAGTAGGATTTTGGAAGGTCCTCAAAATAGCCATTTGTTTCGGCGATTAACTCGTTCGCCCCAAACCGTCGTCCGCCGAGACATTTTTTAAAATCTTGGAATAGGAAGAAGTCACTGGGGGCCAACTCTGGCTAAAACGGTGGATGTTCTAATAATTCGAACTTTAATTCCACAAATTTGGACATTGCTACGGCATATCTGTGAACTCGTGCATTGTCTTGATGAAAAAGGACTTTACACTTTTTCAAATGAGGCCGTTTAATTTTTATTTCATCACTCAACCGGTGCAGTAACGACGGGTAATACTCTCCAGTTATTGTTTTTTCCTTTTTTTAAGTAGTCGATGTAAATAATTCCATGCGCATCCCATAAACGGTGGCCATAACCTTTCCAGCCGATTTCACCGTTCTAGCCTTTTTCGGAGCCCTTTCGGATGAAAAAACTCACTGTGTTGATTGTTCCTTGGTCTCAGGAGTGTAGTAATGTATCCATGTCTTATCGATAGTTATGTGTCGACACAGAAACTCATCCGGATTGCGACGAAAAGGCGCTAAAAGTCAACCATACGATTGCGTTTATTCTCCTCTGTAAGCAAACGCGGCATCCATCTTGCAGAAACATTTTTAACACCCAATTTTTCATGTAAAATTGTAAACACTGTACCTTGTGAAATGCCTGCGGCCTCGACCATCTCCCGCACTTTGATGCGCCGATCGCCCAACACCATATTCATGAATTTTTTCAATCATTTCTGTTGGCCGTTCCGAACGATGTTCATCTTTTGTCAATGTATGGCCACGTTTATACTCATGTACCCAATTGTAAACAGTGCAGATGTGCCATAAACTTCATCCAACTCGGCTTTAATAAGGAATTTATATATTTCCATCATAAATGAGAGGGAACATGGCATATAATTTGGGATTTCAAAAAAAAGATTTATCCTAAATGAGGAAAAGTATGCTAATTAATATTTTTTCTTGCAGAATGAGGATGTTCGACCACATATTCGTAATAAGTTCAAATTATTCAGCTACCTTCCACCTGATTAAACATATTGTAGACAATCATCATTAAAATAATTGCTTGTTATTTTGTTTCCAAGTAAAGTACTGACTGACATTAATAATGTTAGTTTGCAATATATAGGTAGATAAGAATTACACAACTGAGGTGCCTTTCGAAATGTATATTTTAATTGACTGTCTTATGTGTTGTCACAATGTTTTACATTGTATGTGGTCTCCACCAATACTTTATGTCGTACTTTGCTTGACTTAAATATTCCTTAATAGATTTTAAGCAGTATATTGCTTACATTGTAATCATTAGGATATAGATGTTTTATGTTGTTGAATGATTTTTTACAGCTTCAATCATGCAAATGAATTGTTTTGTTAATATTTAGGTTTTTGTTCTTACTTATTGTAAGAAAGATGTGATAACGCAAAGATATGCACTATAATATAGGGTATGAGATGATTTTAAAATGATGTTCCTGTTTTTCAAGTTATGAAACACTGGCATATTTTGCTTTTCAATATTTAGTTTAAAATGATATTCACCCCTCCCTTGAGACTATTTCATAACTTCTTTCTACCAGACTCTATTTTTCTATCGAACAGCGATGTTCTGGTCAAAATATTTTTAAAATATACAAAAAATATTTGGATTAAATGGAATAAAACACAAATTTATTTCGTTTATTCTATCTATATTCCCCAATAGTCCAGACATTTAAGGAATTTTTTTGTCCGAATTTCCGCGATTGGTCTATTCTTATGTATTTTGACACGCTGAACACGATGGTGTAGTTTAAATTTGGATTAACCCTGTGCTCGAAAAACTATGGCCTTTTTTTGGACCCGAAAATTGCCATTTTTCGATTTTTTGCGTTTTGAGACAAAACTATGGGTATTATAGAAAAATGTTTTAACAAAATTTGTTGGAAAAATTAATACGCGATTTTTGGCTCTGGTCCGAAGTCGATTCGAGGTCTTGGCCTAAGTAGGGCCCATTTAGTGTTTTTTTAGCACCTTGAAAAATGGAGTATATGTCAAAGAGTTTTTGTTTTTTCATATTCTGTTTCGGTGAAAAGATAATATTTTTATTTCTCTTCTTTTGGCTTCTGTTATTTTGACCTACTTCATTTTCTGGCGCCAAAATCGGCCATTCTGCACCTAATATCCAAAATTCAAGCATTTTGGTTCAAAGACATAACTTTGGCGCCATTTTGAAAATTTTAGACCACTGAAAAATTCACATTTTTTTCATCATAAAAAACTAGCGCGGAATTTCATTTAGCGGCAATAAGCGATAGTCGGTACAATAGATTCCGCGCGCGAAATTATACTTTTTTAAATGTTTTAAAATGCACCTGAATGCTTATAATCGTTTTGTGTGAATGTGTGTGTATGTAGACGAGTGAACGTGTATATGTGACCGTGACATGATGTCATTATTATATGGTGTGACATTACAAATTTCAATATTTAAACAAAAAAACTTAAGATTAATTTTGTTTTTTTCACATTTATATTTTTTTGTTTTTTCATTTCATATTTATTTAAAAATTATCTATATGTCCAATTATTCACAAGCAACCTAAGTTTTCGTTATCACTGAAAGCATATTCCCCGGTAGTTTTTTATGATGAAATTCGTTATAACTTGGAATTGTGAACGAATCTCCGTACGCTGTTTCAAACATGAATAGCCGAGGTATTTCTCTGTAATTTGCTTCAAGTTTTTTGTCGATAGGCCCAAAATTGGACCCTCTAGAGGCTCAAACAAATAGGATAGCTTCATTTATACTGAACCCAAATCGATCTGCTTGAACTTAAAATACTTGTTATGAAAATCTCTAATAGAACCTACAATTTGGATTTCGTGGTAAATTTCTAACCTCAAAAAATTTGAATTTTTCGGTGGTCTGAAATTTTCAAAATAGCGCCAAAGTTATGTCTGGACCAAAATGCTTGAATTTTGAATATTAGGTGCAGAATAATAAAATCTTTCGAATCAATTTGGTTTTTCTAACGAAAGTATTTCGTCTGAAATTAGTAAAATACGGATTTTTCAAAATGACCTTTTTTGGCGCCAAAAAACTAGGTAGCTCAAAATACCAGAAACCGAAAAAAGAGAAATAAAAATGCTATCTTTCCACCGAAACAGAATATGAAAAAAACAAAAACTCTTTGACATATAATCCAATATGCTAAAAAACACTAAATATCGACTTCGGACCAGAGCCAAAAATCGAGTATTAATTTTCCCAACAACAACGCCAAAAATCGAAAAAAGGCAATTTTTGGGTTCAAAAAATGGCCATAGTTTTTCGAGCACAGGATTAAATCAATTTTAAACTACACCATCGTATTCAGCGTGTCAAAATACATAAGAATAGACAAAAAGTAGACCTCGCGAAATCTCGGACAAAAATCGTCGATTTTCCTCCTTAAATGCCTGGACTACAGATGAATTCAATCATGTAAAGTCGAACCCATAGACATGATATTGGGTTTCATCGAAAAAAACAAACAAGAGTTCACATATGAATTCAATTTTGGATATCAAGGATAAGTTGAAAAGCTATGAGTGGCAATTGTTTTATGGTAGAAGTCAGAAAGAAAGAAATGGTATTTCTATTTTGTTAATTTATTGTTTTTAATGCACATGATTTTCTAAGTTCAACTAAACAATTTTAAATGTTTGATGATGTTATTAAGATGGCGGTTTAAGACGTGAAAAAAGAGTTTTAAAAATTGCTGTTCATGACGAAGCAATGCAGTTATCACTTCTAGGCGTTTTTTGGAATTATATTTTGTAAAATCACAAAGTATGTTTTGTATTATCTCAGGTTTCTAGTTCTTTTATGCATTTTGTTTTGAGAAAGGCCAGGAAAATAACCGATATTCTCCGGCATTTGAAAATGGTAAATAAAAGTTAGATTTTATCTTAGGGAAGAAAAGTTGAAATAGCTTCTTGGGGAAGAACATCACAAAATTATTTGAACGCAGGAATGTTCTAAGTATTACTGAAACTTGTATAATCAAAAAATTACCTTGAGGAACTCTTGATATTGCTTGGGTGGATCTTAATTCACCTTCCAACTTGGTTGAACATGAATAATCATCTCGTATTTTGTGTTATTTGATGAAGGAACATGTGAATATGAATAATTATTTGTGTTAAGTTTCATTAGGTTCAAATTGTTAGGATGGTTAAAGATAAGTTCCTTCCCGAATGAAGGCCTGATTCATAAACTTCCCCAAAAAAATATTTTTTATTACAAATAAATGCAAGAGCCGAATACCTTAATCAATGGGTTTCACTGATTTCTTTTCTGATCAGTTAACAAATGAAGTAGTTACATTGTTAAATGCCATTACGTGTATGAAATTTCGAACTTTATATATAGTTCATTTTCAAAAAATACTTTGTCATATAAACGTATTTCACACTTCATAAAAAAATTGTTTATTTCACTATAAAAAGAAACAATCACCCTAATCCACTAAAAATACTGTTAAAGTACTGATGATGGCTACTTGGTAGCTGAAAGTTCCTCAGTACTTTTAACTGTATTTTTAAAGGACGATTGTTATTTTTTATAGTGTCTTAGTACACTAGCCGACAAAATTTGATTTTTTCTCTGTCCATGGGACCAGACCGACATTTTTCGATTGTTTGGGTGCAAAATAGTAGGAAAGTCTCCATCTAACCCCTCAGACTTTGCTCTTGTGGTTAGGATACGTGAAAAAGCATTTTTTTTTTACTATAACTTTGAAACAACGCAAGATGATTTGAATCTGATGAAACTGTTCGAAAGCTTATAAACAGAGCTACATGTGGTATATAAATGACCTTAGTAGAATGAACGAAACCCTAATAAAATCAATTTTTCTGTCAAAAAAGCGCCAAAATCGCGTTTTTCGGACCACTTTTGCGATTTTAATCGGTCATAATAAAAAAAACTACGCTGATAGCTCAGATTAGTTTTGCTGACCTGAAAGCCTATTAGATGGGCTACAATTTCTGTATGTCACACCTCTGTCAAATAATGGGTTTTGTTTGAAAAAATCACGAAATTTTCATTTGTAGTGCGCAAAGAAAATAACCTGATTTTTTTAAAGAAAAATTAATTTTTATTTCACGTCGTTCAAGTGACCGATGTTTGCGTTACAGGAATTGAATACCCTTTTATAGTTTTTCATACGCAACAAACGGATTTCAATTGCGTGGTGCAGTTTCATTTTTCTATTACAAAAAATGCAGCTTTCGTGATTTTTTCAAACAAAAGTTAACGTTTAAAAGACTTCTGTTCACGATACAGAGGTGTGACATGTAGAAATTGTAGCCCGTTTTTATAGGCATTCAAATGCATAAAACATGTTTCAAGTGTGTTGTGCACTATTATATATGAAGAGAAAAAAGTCCGAAAAAAATGCAAATATCGCAATTTTTTCAAACAAAACCCATTGTTTAAAAGACTTTTGATTAAGTGGCAGAGGTGTGCCATACAGAAATTATAGCCCATTTAATAGGCTTTCAGGTCAGCAAAACTGAACTGAGCTATCTAGCGTAGTTTTTTCATAACCGATTAAAATCGCAAAAGTGGTTGAAAAAACGCAATTTTTGCGTTTTTTAAATTTTTATTAGGGTTTCGTTCATTCTACCAAGGTCATTTATATACTAAATGTAGCTCTGTTCATAAGCTTTCAAGCAGTTTTATCAGATTCAAATTATCTTGCGTTGTTTCAAAGTTATAGTAAAAAAAGTTTAAAAAATGCTTTTTCACGTATCCTAACCACAAAAGCAAAGTCTGCGGGGTTAGATGACGACTTTCCTACTATTTTACATCCAAACAATCGAAAAATGTCGGTCTAGTCCCAAGGACAAAATGGCTGTCGGCTAGTGGTACATTCAAAGTGTGAACTCTTTTATAGTTAAATAATTGTTTATTTTATTATTTTATTTAAAGCGCTTTAAAAAAAAATTGTTATACCAGAATATTGAAGTGCTCGGGCCTCTAGAAGTGCAAAAGGTGAGCCATCAATAAGCCTTGAATGCATCTTCGAAAATGTGTATTCAGTAAAGTTTGATTCGGTTTTTATATAGCAACGATGAGAACTATTAGCTTCTTGATCGTAAAAGAAGTAGCTTTATTAATTTACAAAATTCGGACATAATTTTTCATTGAAAAATAGTTGATTTGTAATGAAAACCGCCGAACATTCACCGTATATAACTCGGAGAAATGAGCCCAATGATCGAAACGTAGACGAGTCTATAAGCGTTTGGATCAAGAAGATCAATTTAACCTTCATTTTTCCAATTCAATTATCATTGTTTGACATATACATCTTAATGTATATTATATTTGCATCCACCTTAGCCTTATAAAATATAAAATATGTTGGATTGCAAAATTTCTCAAAAACTATAACATTTATTAATTCTATCGAGGCACATTTTCTCAACTTATGGCATTCTATTTGAAAATGCAAAATATTGGTATTCGTTGATTTTAATTGAGAATGAAAAATATTGTAATTTTTCAGTTTCTAATATCAAAGCTTTTATTCACAGAAGTCTTGAATTTAGTTTTCCATGTTCACATGTTCCTTCATCGGTTAAGACAAAACTTCGATTCTTACATATTTTTTAGTATTTTTGCCTACAGAATGATGGCCTCAAAATGTAAAAGTTTTGTTTTGCAATATAAAATGAGTGTGTTTTTATATCTTTGTTATTTAGGTTGTATCCATATTTTATTGCGTTAAGTCTCTTACATTGTTAATTTTTATTCTCCAGTGTGAATGGTTGCAATTTTACTACATTTTTTATTATATTAGAGAGCGAATATGTAAATATGTGGGAGGACTTTGAAGTGAGGTAATTTTTATATTTTGTTGATGTTGGGATACATTTAGACTGAGAAGAAAGGATCAAATAGTTTATTAAAAAGTTCATTCAAGCTAGATTGTGTTGAAAAATTGCGATGGATGCGATTTTGACACCATATTATAATGGGTGAGGGATAAATGTTACAACACTTCGCATATTTGGTTGACTTTTTCCTATGCTTTGTGTAAGTGAATTGTTTTTATATTGTTTATACCAAAATAAGATGCTACAAGTATTTGTTATTTTTTACTTGTATTGTTCTTTTTATTGAATTTCTATGTTATCATTAAGGAGTATTTGTAATTTTAAAGAATTAACTTTTTTTTTGTAACGGATTTATATCGATATGGTTACCTGTTTATTTAACTAATCCTTTCAGATAAGCGTTGACTGTCAATAAAGTTTTTATACTATTATTTCATGTAGACAAAATTTTCGGAATCAAGAATTAAAAAAAAATTATTTTATTCAGCACTTACATTGCGTAATTATAGGGTGACTGTGGTTCCCTTTTTTAACTATTGAAGATGGATGTTCTTACTGTCTGAGTTGTGATAATTATAATGGAAACTTTTAGCCATATGATCACATGTTACACAGTGATACAAGTGTATCTCTGTGTAGTCAAAGATTTTTTTTTCAGGAGCATTATTTGGGCTTTCTGATTTCTCGGGTTATCAAAGGAGGTTAGTTATCTTTCTTTTTAATCCAGATGTGATCTTAGATAGACTTGTTGCTAAGTCATCTTTATTTGGGGAACTAGTAGCAGCCATAGCTTTGCCATTATTAGATATTATTTGCTATATTTTCTCCTAACATTGGATAGGCTGATAAGCATCGGTTTGAACGGTAACACCTGCTTTGGTGAGTTGGAGGGATGGGTTTCTGTTACTTCCTATTCTTCCACAGGTAAGGGAACTTCATCAGTGTATGAAAGTGGGACAGCTTGATGTACCAAATTGAGGGTATTTAGCTACAAATTCTTCTCTGAAGACAACACTTTTATCGGGAAAAAGACTTGTTTTCAGACTGTCGCCTCCAGAACTGCTGTTTTCGCTTAAGCCCTCCCAAAGAGTTCTAACAGATAAACTGTTTTCACACGTCCTGGATTTTGTTCCAACCAGTTTGTAATTTCCTGTGCATAAAATGTGAATGCAACATGAAAAGGCTGCATTTTGTCAGTGGAATATGCTAAGCAAACAATATGAACATTATCTTTTTTTTGCCACAGTTATGACCACCAAATCTCTAGTGTGGTTATAGTACCCATTGACAATGAGTACACCTTGATCGCCATAGCTAGTCTGAAGGGTAGCAAGCAGATATTGAACCGGGAGGCACACCGTTCATTTTTATTGGGAAAAATTATCAACGGTGGAATATAGAGACCAGCTGCACTGCAACACGGTCCTGAGCGACCCCTTTTCGACAGATTGAGGGAATGCAAAATGTTTTTTCCTCAATTTCAGCCACTTTTGGCGTATGCTTATGCACTGGTTGTCCCTGTCACAATTGAAAATGTTCTCTAGATAATGGTCACAAATATTAAAAAGGGTTGCAATATTTCCTTTAGTAAATTACTATTCAGGCATATAATTCCCTGCAACATTCAAAGATAGCTTTCGATTTTTATTTTTACCTGTCATTTACATTTCTTTCATGTACTGGTACTGAATGTATTATCTATCTTACTTTTCTGGCATAACTCAAAACTCGTTACAAAAAATATTTTCTGGTTACCCCGAAAAATGCTTCACTAATTTCAAATAATTCTTCACCAACTCCTTTGCCAATTCTTCTGAAAGGAAAAAGTCTTCTTTTGAGCCTCCCTTGAACAATTTTATTTGTTCGATATTAAGTTTCAAAACTTATCTAGACCAGTTTGAAACCTTCTCTTACTGTCTTAGTTTGAACGAAATAAAAGTTACGCAAATCTACTTTGTTAAACAAGTCAGCTTTGTGAATCATCTTGCAGAATTCAAGGTTTTAATATCAATAACGAAGCCTATTGACCATTTTCGAAATTTCTCTTCATCAATCTTGAAACCCTATTTAAATTTATTTATGTGTACACCACAATACATAGATTTCATGCAACTAACTCAATTGGGTATTGCTACTTTAACTGAATTAATCGTACAAAAATTTTATGTACCACTGTTTTCATCCATTTGAGATCGAGAAACTAGAGAAAAACGTTTTTCAATTTTTTAACTATGTGATCAATAGATTCTGAAAGGATCAGTTAATGTACGTAATCAACAATTTAAACAGATATTTTAAGGTATGTGCAATAATTTAATTACGCTGTTTTTGGATAGAATTTATTAATTTTCTATATACTTGCTCCTTGTACAAAATGTCCAGTTATTGTAAGTGAAAACCCTTAGAAATATTTACAAGAAACTGTGTAAATGAGAGTTACGGTTGAGTTATAATTTACAATCGTAGAGGTCACTTACAGAAATGTTGATTTTTTGATATCTGTCGTGCCATTGAGCAACGTAACTGAAGAACATTAAATAAGATCATCAGTTGCAGTTGTTAAAAGTCCCACAGTTATGGCAATTACATTTAATAAATCTAAATATAAAATTGAATCCTAATCAATTATCACAAACTTTTAATCATTTTGGATATGAGTTTCAAATAAAATATCAACAAATTCAATTCATTGATTAACTATAAACACCCATAAATAAATATACTATTAGGGTTCAAATTTCAGTTTTGTGAACAATTGATTAGTGAATGATTTTATTGTAAAATTAGCAAACAATTACAGTTTCAGATTAAGGCATCCTCCAAAAGTTGAAAGGTTATTATATTTGGATTTAATAAATATTACAATTCCTAGATGATGTTGCAAAAACAGGTATATAGGTAAATTGTGAAAAATTCCATAACTTATAGAATTTTTATCAATTTACCTGCAATTTATAATTAGAGGTGCTGTATATATGGCTGCTAAAATAAATATCAAGTTTAATACTATTCATTGTATAAAGTTTCAATTGTATTGCGCAATAGTGAATATAATTAGATTTAATAATTCAAAATGTACAATTCTAACCTAAAATTAATTACGAATTTAAAATTATTGATTTTGTCATGAACCTTGCTTCATGTTCAATAATTTTCCATCTCAATTAAAAATATTCAGATTATAATGCATTGGTAATATTAAATTAAATCCGAATATTGATACATCATTGACTAACGCACTTTCTAATATTAAAAACTTTGTTGCTGTAAGAAATGTTCTTGTTGATGTTAAGCAAATGGTTTTTATGCTCTAGATGAAGTAGATGCAATACTTAATATAAATGAATTTTATTTCTTGTTATATTCTGAAATGATATACATCATATACTTATTAAGTGTTGTATATTTTATATTTTATTGATTATGAATTTTGTTTTTTGATATTGAAGATTTTGTGGGTATATATTATACTCTTACTATATTATTTAAGCAAATTTATGTTTTATTATTTATTTTTTTATCAAATTTACTGAATCATATCTGTATTGAAGTTTAATTGAGTAATATTAAATTATAGTTAAATATTAAACCGATTTTTAATTTAACCGTTATACAAAACTCATTAATTTCAGTTAAACTGCAACCATATCGTTTTATACAAGATGATCTCCGGGAACGACATAAATTCTGAAAGTAACTATTTTTATTTAAAATAAGGTATAACATTGGCAAGACGATTCTTACTTCCCTCACTATACATAGTGTACAGTCTAAGGAAAGTATTGTAATCGGGCCAAAACAAATTCCGGCTTTTCGCAGATTTATCCATTTCTGAATCGATCTAGACTATTTTTGATATGTCTATGTACGTGCGTGTGTCCGTAATCCACGGTGGAGACAATTGCGCCGATCCTATAGGTCGTATATTGATCTGAAATTTTGCAGATCGCTTTAAAGCGGTGAAAATAGGAACTGTATTGTTTTAGGGCGCGGTAACCCAGTTTCGAGTGAGATTTATGACATCCATCTTCAGTTTTTCAAATTAATTATGGTAATAATAAGATTCTTGACCCAGTATGAATTATATATAAAAATTCTCGGGAAATAGGTCACAATAACACTTTGTTCGTCGAATAATAAGACGAATATTTGAAACAAAGTGTTATTGTGACCTATTTCGAATTTTTATATATAATTAATTATGGTATTTTATTGGATCATAAGGACAACCGTGTTTTTCTGGTAAAATATATATCGCACGTATATAAAACTGCAGAAGTGTCGGGACATTCTCATTTTAAAATTCAAGTGACGTTCTCCAAGTGTTAAATATGAAGTCTATTTTCTGCGTTCACTCTATGGTGTAAAAGACAAAATAAATTAAGATTAAAATAGTTTCAATACAATAGCGATAATAAATTATTGGTTTTTAGGGTTCCTTTAAGAAATGCTGCATCAACGAAAAAAACAGATTGTAATTATGCGACGTTAAAACTTTATTCCAACCAACGCTCACGGTTTTTGTAGTTACAATTATTATTTATGTAATTCACTCGGCTTAATATAATTTAATTCAAATCAGGAGCTACTTGTTTTGTCAAAGTGTCATAAACAGCCTTACAGACCGAGCGGTTAAATTGTCCCACCCAGAGGATCGTCCCAAAAATTTAAAAATTGTTCGTAGTACACTGGAAATGGCTACCCAAAAACTTTCTTCAATCCTATTTTTAAAGAGACAATAAACAAAATATATAATGGATCGTCATATAAAAATAACATAAATGGTAATACAGACAATTATATAACTTTACCATATATTCTGGATACCTCAGAGAAAATTAAGAAATGCTTGAAAAAGTATGATATAAATGTTGCGCATAGGACTACTAACTGTGTTGGAAAATATTTCTCAAATCTAAAACCTGTAATACCTTTTTTTTTTTTTTTCTGTTGAGAGGAAATGCTTGATGCACACCAGTAGCTTTTATCTATCACTACTGGTAGTGCAGGACTCACTCAAGTTCGTTAGAGCATACCTGCTAAAACCTCTCATATCTTCATCCATACCCCGGGACCGTTTATCACATTGCTTCAGGATATGGACTGCGTCTTTCTCTTAGTATGTCGATTTTATATCGAACTGAGTTTCTTTCTTGGTGTTTATTAGTGATATTTACGTCGATTGAACGTAAATATCAACCTTCGTTGTTTACGTAGATGTTCACGTTTTGTATATACCGTAATATGGTTACCTGTAATACCTAAAGATAAACAAACACACACAGTATATAAATTAAATTGTTTAGATTGTGATGAGACTTATACTGGAATCTCTAAACAATATTTACAAAAAAGAATGTATGGCCATCAGTATAGCACAAGAAACAAAAACTTAGAAAATTCTACCGCCCTTGCTAAACATTGCTTTGATTATAACCATCAATTCGATTACAAAAATGTTGATATTTTAACTAGGGAAACCAATTATTATAAAAGATCAATTCTTGAGATGATTCACATAAAACGTGACTCCAAATCTGTAAATCATAGGACTGACGTTCAAACACTAAGTCATATTTATACTAATTTAATTAATTAATATTCTTGCAAATTCCTACTTGCGTCCTTATAATGTTAAAAGTTTATTTTAGGTAGAATTGTCTAAAGTATTTCTTAGAGGCCAGAGACCTTCTTTTATTACCTAATAAATCATGACATCTGGTTCGAAAATAGATACTTGAGATTGTCTCGTCTGTTAGTCTCTCGTAGACATTTATGAAATGTGGTCGTATTTGTTGATAATTCTGCTAAATAGTGGATTTTTAATATTACGCTGTAACATTGCTGTGTTATAATTCCGATTTCATGTTTCTGTTCGTTTCGGCGACGTTGGCATTTAAACGAAATTGGTGCGATAAGGAGGCTTTGTGTTAATACAATTAGTTCTAAGTAATCAGGTTATTGAAGTAATAAGTCTTCTGATGATGGTCGTGAGACCGAAACGTACGTAAAGACTAAAATATAAAGCATAAGTGTTGATGTGACCTATTTCCCGAGAATTTACATATAATTCATACCTGGGTCAAGAATCTTTATTATTCAAATTAGAAGTATAATTGAATCTTTTACATGTAACAATGTGAATGATTTCAAATAAAACTTCCCTCCAGTTCCAGCTTCGTAGATTATCTTATTGAAGATCACAGCCAAACATTCTTCAGTGGATCTATACCGCTGTGATCAGGGCTATGGTCACTTATGCTGCGGTAGTGTGGTGGTCGGGGACAAGTACTGGTATGCCCCCTGAAGCAATTGAAGCGGCTTGCATGCGTAGGCATGTTGAGCGGTATGAGGTCAGCTTCAACGAGAGCCCTTGAAGCTATCGCCGGATTACCACCTCTACACTTATACATAAAAACTGAGGCCATGAGAACGTCGTATAGGTTGAAGGGCCTAGGCCACTGGACCAAAACGCATCACTCTCGTGGGCACTCATCGATTTTAAGTGAGGCAATCTCTAAATGCCCCATACTAGAAACTAAGCAAGATAGCATGATCCCAGCTATATGTCTCTCTTCTCCCAAAATCCTCATCTCGGATAGAGGAGATTGGAGTAACGAAACTCTCACCTTATTGCCACCAGACGGGCTCGTATGGTTCACAGATGGGTCCAAGATTCGCCATGCCTCTGCGGCGGGAGTGTACCTAAAAAGGCCAAAAACCACTATCTCAGTTCCTCTAGGCGCTTGCTGCACGGTTTTTCAGGCGGAGGTCTACGCAATATTGACTTGTGCCATGGAAAACCTGCGAAGAAACTATGTAAATAGGTGCATATATATTTGCACAGGCAGCCGGTCGGCTCTGGGAGCTCCCAAATCACCCAGTCACATTAAGGCTTGTCAAAGAATGCAGGGATACACTGGCTGAATTAGTCAGGAGAAATAAAGTTCAACTCATCTGGGTCCCTGGACCCAGTTACTTTTTTCTACGAACATTTGGTAAATACTACAACTGTTTGAGAATTACATTCAAGATTACAAATAATTTTTGTTTGTAACACAATTTATATTATATAACGAAGCTTCAAATCTGCAATAGCCCCTAGCAATTATTCTGTAAGCAGAGGATGGTAAAATTCCAATGAAATCAGCAACGACAATTTGCATATTTCCACAAGCCTGATATTTGAGAGTTTAAATAAAGCAGTTGAAGGAAGTTGATATCAATCGGATATTATTTAATATATCTCATGAAGCCAGATAAGTGATAACATACCATAACTGTTGTTAATTTGATAGGCAGCTATTTCCAAAAAATGCAACGACATTTCTATATTTTTACTTCCCTATACCTTACCCTCCCTATACGTAGTATATAGTGTAAGGAAAGTATTGTAAACATTTTTAGTCACATTTTATATTATGCGTTCTCTATGGCAAATTTTGATAGTTCATGCGACAGGCGACACTAAATGTAAGTATAGAACAAGGTTATTATATTATAGTGACTATTTCACTCATTCCATTTTTAGTGAGGAAGTTTCCATAACAACTCTCGTTTCACAGCGATAAAACATGCAAGCCGGCAAAACTTAGCAAGTTATTATTTCATCGATAATATTTTGACATTTCTCACATTCATAGATAGCTTGGGAAATGAATACCATAAAGAAAACAAACAACGTTTAGTTAATCTATGATGAATACTTATTTGTCAAATAGCGCAATACGTGTCAAAAAGTAGATTGGGGAATTCTAAAAATGAGCCTCCAAGATAGATTTGGAAATATTTCGTCGAAAGAAATACATAGTGAAATTGCCAAACTAGTGCCTTTCAACACAAGAAAAACTAGGACATCTGCATGGAACCAGTTCACGGAATTTCTTCTAAAAAGAAACTATACCTTAGATAGAGAAACGACTCCAGAAAGATTACCAGAAATATTAGAGGATTATGCTTTCAATATGAAGAAAAAAAACGGAGAAGATTATAAAGAATCCTCTGTGAAGTCTTTATGGAATACCACGGCACAGATGATTCAAGAAAAGTTTTTCAAGGAATATGATAGAATGATCGATCCATTCCAAGGTTTAATTTTCAAATCAGCTCGTCTGGCCAAGGATTCAAAGCGCAAAATGTTGCAAACTTTACCAGAAAAAAGGAAATCAAGTTCTAAAGCTTTTTCGACCGAACAGTTTTTGAGAATGGTCAACTGTTACGATGAAGATAAGCCAGATGGGTTGCAAAAGAAATTTTTCCATATATGCTCCTTCGAATTGGCTTGGAGAGGCAATGAGGCAGCTAATTGCTCAATTCATCATTTTCAAAAAGAATATGATCTTCTGGAAAACTTCACTGGTCGGATGGAATATAACCCAATATTCGCCAAAACTTCCCAAGGTGGTTCGAAAAACTTATCGAATAGTAAATGGTTAGTGAGAAATAAAGAAAACGAAGATTCATGTCCTGTTCGCTTATACCTTAAACTCATGGAAAAAAGATCGACAAATCCAAACGTAACAGCTGACAGACTTTTTTTGGCTACACATCCAAATTGGGAAAGAGGAATTTGGTACAAAAACATGCCTGTAGGAATAAATTCAATATCGAAATGGACAACAACATCAGCAGATAATATTGGAATAAGCACAACAAATTTCAAAATAACAAACCATTCCCATAGAGCATCGACCATTTCATCATTGGCCAAAAAAGGAGTTAATGAACAAGAGTCAATCAAAATTACGGGACATTCGAGTGCACACTCCTTAAAACCATATTTACAACTAGATGCAGAACATCATTTAAAACTTATTCAAAATCTTAGAGAGGGCAATCATGAATCTGCCGCCAATCAAAATCATCACAGAACAGAATCAGAAGTATCAAATCTGTCATCAGATGGGATTCCGTCTGCTGCAATCGAAAGGAACGATTCCCAAATAATTAACTATAACAATTGTAACTTTTACTTCAAAAATTAATTTGAACATGTTCCAATTCATTATTTCAAAACATTGTTTGTCCCATGAATCGTTATTTTCTTGACTTTCTCAAATGTGACCATATTACTATTAGACATATTTTCTCGTGAAATAGTCATGTCGAATACCACTCGAGATGAAATTTAAGCAGGTAAAATTTCTCTCTTGTAACATTCAAGTTTGTTGCTTATCGGCAATTTCGTTCATGACATTTTTTCCAAAATCACTCGCCTGACGGCTCGTGATTTTGATACAAATGTCATTCGCGAAATTGCCTAAGCAACAAACTTTCATATTACAATCGAGAAATTTTGCCGGCAAAATTTCATCTCTAGTGGTATTATATATGAAAATAATTTGAAAGACAACCTGGCAGCAGGTGTCAGTATAAAACACGTATAAAGTACGTGTAATGTTTGAATACAGAAATGTATCCGAGTTCTGTAAGTATATTCGATTTAATTTGGTGTATGCAAGTACCTTTGATGTACTCGGGTACATAAATGATGCGCCCGAGTACTTTTAAAGGCATAGAACGTTGAAAGCTAGAGTTGCGTCAGTTCTGACGGGACCCAGAAAGGTCTTATAGGATTCCACCTCTTTCTATGAATTTACTACTAAATGGAGAGTATTAGCCACACACGACCGTGTTATTAGCTGCATTATGGTTTGATGGCTCTGTGTGCGTGGGGCTCATACCCCTGGTTATAGTTAAGCAAACCATCCTTTGAAGCTTTTGCAGTCTTCCCTCAGCATTTTTTTTCTTGGTTTTATACCACCAACCAAGTTCTACATATGTGAGTATGGGTCTTATCACCGTAATGTACAACCATTGCATCATCTTCAGTTCCAGCCATTATTCAGTAGGCTCAGTGTCATTGTTGCCTTGGTTATGGGTTCATTGTTCTCGTTCCAGGAAAATAAGATCTACAATAAAACTATGGTTACCTATCGCATTTTATCTTGAACACTCCAACATTGAATAATTTGGGCCTAGAAACTGGTGTTTCATTTCATCCAGGATATCTCATGTAATACATAAATGCCTGGGTCAATTCACTATAATTCTTCTAATCAATACTATCATAGGAACGATAAATACGTATGAAGATACTATTTTAGTGACTCGACCTTTTTACCCAGTGGGTAGCACTCCCATAGTGATGCTCAACTGCCCGGCAGAATCCGACAGCTAGTAGCGAGCTGATGGGCTGTCATTATCGAGGTCGGGGCGTCCCCACTCTTTGCCTCCTCATGTGATAAACCGATGCTTACGTAACCGTTACCACCAGTATATATTGGGCTAGGAAGCGCTGCAGGGGACTTTTATGAGTACACGTAATGAGGTGTAACGAGAACCCGTTTCCGGCAGTCTGAAGCCCTCCTCGTGTTCACCTTGCGGCTTCGTTTGATGAGTCACCCTCGGTCCTGTTCAAGTTTTGACCTACTGCATATCAATGACACGGCCTCAAATCAATTGCCTATATTCCTGGGGCAGTGGGCACAGGTAGATACCGTGGTCATGTTGTGCAGCATATACCCACACAGAGACAGCTGTTAGCTTCGCCCCATTGTATAATGGAACTAACTATTCCTGAGACCCACAACTATCTCGCTGGCACTGCCGCACCAAGGCTTTCTGGTGTCCTCGGCCTCGGACAAGTCACTCTTGAGCGACCCTTTACAAACCAACCCTCCCCCACTCTAGTGATTTTCAATTCCAAGGCAATTATAGTAATTTTTCAGAATATAGTAGATAAGCTGTAAATGAGTAATAAAACACTGGACATTTTAAGATACGTTTCTTCAAGAACATTATATCAGCAGCTTAGAAATAATGTTTCTGTATTTAAAAATTACAGAATTAATTTTATGTTTGAAACTAAATCTAGTTTGAAACGAGAACCGTTTCTTCAAGAACATTCTTATATCAGCAGCTTAGAAATAATGTTTCTGTACTTAAAAATTACAGAATTAATTTTATGTATGAAACTAAATCTAGTTTGAAACGAATTGGTCAGTTGAAAAATATGGACTTTTGCTCGCAATTATGAATCATTTTGGATAAACGGAATGGAATACTGAAAAATTGTAATATTCACTTTTAAATTCACTTATACTTCGAGAAACTAATGTAATCATAAACATCAAAATATTAAACTCTGTTTATTGTATTTTGATTTATTTGAGTATAATTATAATGTCCCTCTCATTATGCATAAATGGCGTATGTGCATTTATTTAGGATTATCAAGTAAAACCAAAACAAATTTACTTGTCGTGGATTGTTAAGAGGGTGATTATTAAAACTAAAGCGATGATGGTCAACGAAGAAAATGAAATCACATTGCTTGGTTACTTAGCAACTTCTCATGAAGCATCTTTGAAAGTTCGTAAGGTTGAACATTAGTCTTCTAATGGTCTGGAGGTTTTAGTTTTCCTGGATACCATGTAGCAAAAGTACCTTGAAAAAACCTTATTACATTTGCCATAAATCACCAATAAATTAACGAAATCTTTATTATTATTTGTACTCGCTAGGAGCCATATTGTAAATTTCAGATGATGAGTCTGACAGTATAAGAGTTCACAACATTAATTCATTTGTAACCAAACACGGTGTCGTTCCTAAAAAAATCAAAATTTCAGGCAGTTGATATGCGGAATTAAGTAACATTATCAAATATCACCGAAATTATGGATTTTGAGTATAGGGAAGTGAATTAGAACTAGAGAATTAAATGATGAGAAGAAAAAATGGCGTTTCCAATTAAAAAATTGAGATGTTCAATCTTTCGCATTCACTTTCTGGACCAGCATTTTTGCGCATCCTTCAAATTATGCAGTGGACGTGATAATGGTGAGTGATCCTTCAATATTCATGATCGAGTCACTGCATATCACTAAAAACCGTAATTCACATGACAATGTCAAATCCTATGTTACGTAGACTGCATTTGTCACATTTTCCAGAAAAAAATCGAATAACTCATAATGGTCCATTTTGACGTTGATTAATTAATCAATGATTTTGGGTATAGAGTAAGATTCATGAATTTGGAGCAGAATCATGAGAGGAAATCACGAGTTTCGTTAAATACAGGATATATTATATAACCTTGTTTTATACTGATACTAGCTGTCACATGAACTATCAAAATTTGTCCCAGATAAAAGATATTCAATAGATTATGACGTCACATCGAATTTTAGCATGAGAATTTCGGACACTTATAACCAGAAAATCACGGTTCAATAAAGTACCATGATTCTATTTACAAAAATGAAGATGGATATCAGAAATACGACTCGTTACGTGGCTATCTCACCCAAAAAAAACACAGTTCTTATTTTCACCATTTTGAAGCAATCTGGAAATTTTCAAATCGATACGACCACACACACACGTTTGACATCATGTCAAAAATAGTCTAGATCGATTCAAAAATGCTCAAAACTGCTATATCCGCGAAAATCCGGAAATTTTTGTTTGGGCCGATTGCAATACTTCCCTCCCACTATATACCACCGTCTATTTGTTTATTTCGACGAAACATGGATCTTCGGAGATGGTACTGTCGGTCCCTGGCAATCCTGGATACATTTTAGCACTACACCTGTGAAAACGATGAAAGCTGGTGGCGTAGTGTATATTGTAAGCACTTCATACTTGTTGTACAGGTTTTATTCCTAGTGCACTGATATTTTCATCAAAAACAAAGGATGTCGATTATCATGGTGAAATGAACCAAAACAACTTCCTATAAATTGGTTTAAATTTCAACATTATGAGAACCCTTCAATATCGTTGTGGATAAATGAATGAACTGGTAACAAGCACCCTCAAGGAATATGATATAAGAATGGTTAAGAATAAATAATATACCTACATTATGATAACTCCTTGAAACCACTGTTGTTGAACTTTGTAAGAATGAATAAGTCGCAACCAGTATACGTAGGAGATATGTTTGGTAAAAAATATGGCCAACGAAGTGCTTCATCTATCTAAAATACTGAAGATTGTTTACTCTGATACTAGTTGGTAGCTGAAACGTCCTCAGTAATTCAACAGTATTTTTAATGGATAAAGGTGATTTTTCTTATATATGGTGGCTTCTATGTGCTGAGATATTATATTCATCCTACTAAAATAGTGGTAATGAGATTATCAAAATCTTATATTTTGAGTGTTTGTTTCCATGAATAATAATGGTTACTTAAAGATCACAATAGGGATTAATAATATTGACTTGAAGCTGAGAGTTAAGTTTCCATATATTTAATATACTTTAAAAGTGTTCACACTGTGGATACATTATAACACTATAAATAAGAAATAATCACCCTTATCTAATAAAAATACTGTTGGAGTACTGAGGACCTTTCAGCTACCAAACATAACCAACTTCCTTTCCTTGATATTAACATTATAAAAGATGGTAACCACTTGGATTTCGACATATACAGAAAACCTACTCAAACAAATAGGTATACCCCGGCAGATTCAGCTACACCATTTAGATATAAAATAGCTCCGTGTAATAGTTTAATTCATAGATTATTGAACCCTTAAAGCCACCAAAATTAAGAAGTTGAGAAACTTCAGCAAATAACGTTGGACAATGGTTACGACCGCGGTCGTACATACAGGTCTGGGAACTCGTATGTTTGACATGAGTCTCTTACGCGTCGCCAAACTCGTAGTTTCTCGCTCAGCCACTAGCTAGCGCTTGGATCGAAGTTTGATGTCAGGATTAGGCGTCATATCGTTCAAATTTCAATCCCCACAATACAAAGATTGATAGATAATAACCGCATATTTTAAGTAAAATAATTTTTCTCCTAACGCAATATTTACTATTCTGATTTGAGAGAGGAATAGAACTGTTACTCTTGTCAAAATGTATTACTCACCTTAAAAATAACTTCATAAAAGACCTCAATAAAACGATTTCTATCCGGAATCGCAAGCATCCACTTTTTTCGGATTTCCGCATCTGTCGGCACTTTAAAAACAGGAGTTTCTTGCTTTACACTTTTGTACCCCGTTTTGCATTTCGGCACAATGCACGGTTTCGTAATTTGTTTCTAAAAACGCAGGTATTCCTTGTGTTTACAAGTCGAGAATGACAGTTGTCAAAGAACACTCTTCGACTACTGCGCCACCATTCTTAGTACTACGCGACAGTTGACGCTTAGCGGAGTCACTTCTCACATTGGAAACAGCCTCGAGTTCCCAGACCAGATATGTACGACCGTGGTTACGACAAATCAATAATTTCATTTCTAAACCAAAAGGAAATTGGAACGTACCCAACTAACCAAATTCAGTACTTAATAAATTTCATAATTTGTTTTCTAAATTTGCAACATCACCAGCTTATAGATGTAAGAACAAGCTAAAAACCGTTTAGGCAACACCTTTGATGAAGTTTCCGACTTCGACAAATCCGGGATTTGCAAAATCGATTGTGAGTCATGTTCAAAAAGCTATGTGGGTCAAACTAGAAGGAATAGAATGCTCTTTATATCGAGTTAAAACATTTTGCCCATATAAAGAAAAATAATTGTGAAACATCAGCGTTAGCCGAACATATTTTGAATAGACACACCATTTCTCAAGAAGTTTATCATTTTTAAAACACAGTATATCTAGGTAATTCTGAAGGCATGGAAATGTATAAACAAAAAAGCAATTTATTAAATTCCGATTTATCTCCAGCTGAGGGTGTGTAACCCCTTGTTTACATTATTATCTCCAAATTCTATTTATCAGGTACATTTTGATTTATAATTTGGCTCACTCTGATTATGGTTACTTGGTAGCCGAAAGGTCCTCAGTACTTTAACAGTATTTTTAGTGGATAAGAGTGATTATTTCTTATTTATAGTGTTTATCTAAATCTTTCAGGTGTAGGAGCAGTTTTATTTCAATAATTCATCAAGTAAACTGTCAAAAAACATTTTGTAACCTTCTTGGACTTTCTGAAAAATATTTCATTCTGCCATTCACTGTCTTTATGTCATTTAATACCAATTATATTTTTGGTATTATTGAATTTGGTATCGATGCAAGCAGAACCAGGAAGTAGATACTTTATTTTTTTTCACACATTAGGTAAACACCACAACTGTTTGTGATTTACATTCAAAATTACAAATGTTTTGTTCGATATAATAAGTAAAAAACTTGAAAATTTGTTTGTAACACAGTTTATTGTATTGAAAAACCATGAAAATCTCCTCAATCTGATATGGCTGATCTTGATCCATGACGTCATGTCATTGATTCGGGGAACAAGCTATACCAATTACAAAACTCTCATACTACGTAAAGTAGTAGGTAAGTATAATCGTATAAAGACCTATTTTCGATGAAGGAAGGGGAAGGGACATTACGGGACACAACACACGGAGGTACTGCTCTGATTGTGGATGGATTTTGAACAGGAAACAAATTTTCTAATCCTTGCCAAACAATATAATTTCATCGATTAAATTACAACATGAAATACTTTACATTTTTTTACAATTCCTAGAGTAATTATTGTCTTTACACAACATTTGAAACATTTCAACTAATCGTAAAATTTTAAATGAAAAGGTTATCTACAGAATGCATTGAAGCCTAAATATAATGCATTCCAAAGTTGAAGAGCTACAAAGAAAATATTGACCTCAAGTAGGAAGATCTCACAAAAAATTTTGAAATAGTATGTACATTTCATAAACGGCGAATATTTACATTGGTAATGATATGATTATTCTAACACTATTAGATACATATTTAATAAATCAAATTAATATTCATCTTATTTTCTCAGTAAGTGATCTTGAATTCCTACAAACGATAACATGGATCAAAAACGGTAAACGCAAATGAATAGTACTACACTTTAACATTCTTTTACATTTATCTTCGATATTTCAAAGTGTCACTTCATTAATCTTTGTTAGGAAGATAAGTTGTACCTGAAACAATTTAAAAAATCCCGACCTGATTTGAGTAAGACCACGATGAATATCGCCAAACAAAATCGTCCATTCAATAATTCGAAGTATGAAAAATTGTCCCACAGGAAGTTTTGTGTATGTTTTTGAAAGATAGTGAAACAACGTGGTGGAAACGGGATATTCAGATATGAAAAATGTATGTTGTTCTTTAGACCTTCAGAGGAACATAAGGGAAATTATTAAATGGCATTTGACCTGCGTTATTTGAAACATCCGAGTAAAGCTTAGATGTCAGAATCTGTAAAAAAATTAGGAGGTAATAATTTAACTGAAGATGCACAGACTGGGGTAATGGAGACATAACTTGGTAGGCTGATCTTATTCTCGCTGACGCATAGTGGGTATTTTGCAAAATTTTTGGTATATTATTAAAAACAACATTATGAACGCTTTCCTGAGGCGATAGAGTGGAGTATAATGATGATGAAATTTGATTTTACCCTGACACCGATAATTTATATGATGATACACTTATTGATACACAATATCGATGGCGGTACACGTCACATCGCTTCCTCCTCTAGAGCCCTTATAGCATTCAATGAAGCCAGAAGTGCATATAGTAGAGTAGTATAGTAGAGTCTAATGCAACCAAAACACAACACAACTGAACTAAACTCCTAAATAGTCCTCTATATCCATAACCGTATCACCACCAACAGTACCCTCTCATTGAACACGTGAAAATGCAAAAACTGCTTCACAATGACTTGGGTTTCCATTCCGTGTCAACAGTTACTTTACATCCCTGCTGCTCCTCATGATTCGACTTGTCTTGTTCACATGTTTGAAGTTCGGCTCCCAATTAGATTCTATCCAGAAAAGAGCTTTCATCTGGTTGGTGATGTCAAACTTACGAATTCATTATTCACTCTAGAATCTCGTGGAAGGTGGGTGATCTCTCTCCTCTCTACAGTATTTTCATGGTTGGTGCTCATCGAAAATGTCATGTGTTATTCCACCACTAGCGAACACTAACATTCTTAAAAATTTTCAAATTACAAACAATTCGCATGCTCAACTTCTTTTGCTCTGGATTCGTATCGCTGCTTGTCGTGAAAGGATATACCAACATACTCGGTAAAGAAAGATCTTATTTATATATTTTCTTCATCCTAAGAAATAGAAGTGTATAACATAAACAAAACATTTGGTTCAATAACAAAACATGTTCGTTCATATGTGTTTTTATATACAAATTCTTTGTATTTGACAAGAAGCTTACACAGATAAATGACTTTCAATCGCAAATCAAATTTACTTCTATTGAATGTGTGAAAGATTGCTTGAAAAATATTTTGTCTTTGTTCTAATTCGGTCAATTCAGAATCACTTGAATGGGAAAATTATGTACATAATAAAATTAAATAGTATATTTACATCATTTGGAAGACTTGATTCTGTTATTACTAATTTTATACATTGATTTATGACTATACATTTAGAATAAGGCAGGTACATACATTTTCAGGCAAATTGAAATTAGTAGGTACTTATTTCAAATTATAGATATAATCACATTAAATAATTATGGCATTCATTGATCAAATTCAGAAATTATAAAACACACAGTTATTGATAAACAAGCATTTTTACATCACATTGATATTATCATAATATATATCCATATAGGTTTACTTCTTAAAAATGATACCGAAGATTATAATGATATAATTTCAATTTCCTGCTGTATAAGTTCGGTTGATTTATTAATACATCTGAAACGTTAATTACACCAGCAGTTACGTTCGTTGAGTTTGTTTTCGAGGCAACGAAATATATTGTCTGTAAGGCGCTCCTCACATGGAGATACTCAAAAGAAAATGTAGTTGCCTGGGTACTGAGTAACCAGGCTCATCAAGTCATCAAGTTGCTGATTGATCTTATTTTTAAAGTATAATTTAAGATATAAAGGTTTCGATTTATTCAGCAAAATTTAACATTATCGAACAGAATAGGAGTCCTCTGGTGTTCTGTTGGATTAATTATGATTGAGCTTAGGCGTAGTTATTCTTTGGGGGTGCTCGAGTTCTAGACCAGTTTCAGCGGGACTTAGGGCAAAGCGCCGTAGGTGAAAATTAGCTACACCTCTTACAAATTTTGTGAGAAATCTATGGTAAACCGTCTTTAGGTATCTACTCGAATAAAAACAGAAATTTTTATTCATCCAAAGAGATTTTTTTCAAGTATTGAGTTTATATCGATAATGAACAATAAAGAGGCATATTTACGAGGAAGTAACATTATAAGGGTTTAAATAAATAACGGCGAAAAAATTCAGGGGGTGATTCCTTGTTGAAAAATAAGGTGGGTTTTTCATATAAAATTTTTCTCTAAATCACTTCGTTTTCGAGATACAGGGAGGGTGTTGAAATTAAAAAAAATTTAGTTTCTTGCGAATATCTCCGGAACCGTTTATCGTTCAGAAAACAGCTTTTGTAATCAATCTCTACTCATAGTAAGCTATGTTTTGTGCGATACAAAATTTTTTTTTATTCATAATTGGTGAAGATTTTGAAGAGGTAGTGGTTGTTTTCCTCCCCAACTTCTACGCCACTGGAAAAAGTATTGTTTCGAGATGCCCATTTGAACCGCCAATGTTTTCTACACAAAAGAGGTACTCATTGTTATAAGCTCTAAAGTTAACCGTTTTCGAGAAAAATCAACTTTTATGTTGAAAAACATTGTCAATTCTTTGAAATAAAATTTATTTTTTACCAATTAAACGGAATTTCTTTATACAAGTAACAAAACCAAAAAATTGACCATGTTTTTAAACATAAAAGTTGATTTTTCTCGAAAACGGTTAACTTTAGAGCTTATAACCAAGAGTACCTTCTTTGTGTATGATCGATAAAACTAGAACTCGCTTCAAAATAGAATTTCAATAAATTATTTGTCATTTCTTGTATGCGGAAATGTATATTCATTCGCATGGACTCCTTCTACGTAAGTATAGAATAGACTCTAAACAACATATTTGAATTATTTTGATACAATTTTGGGGGTTCTAATTCAATACACACCCAATCACCTAGCTACTCCTATGTGATTGAGCCTAACCAGGCTATTACTTTCAAATAATATAATCAACTGTTCGTGGTTCCTTCCTAGTCAACTATAATATATAGATTCCAAAATTATTGATTTATTAATAGAAGTATTATGAAGTATTTTAACCTGCCAATCTCAAATAGGTATTAATAATCTTGTTTATTTGCAACGGTGAATAATTTTCGAATTCAAGCATACCTAATCCTTCCGATCTACATTGGGTCTCTCTATACCAATTTAAATCGGACACGCGTTTATGAAGCATTAGATAGAAGAACCAACATGTTTTGAAAACACATTATATTTCAATGATGATGAGAGTTGAATTCATTTTTCCAAATTGCATATACTTTTAAGTATATTAGATACCGTAAAACATGATTACTTTGGCACAAGGGTAACCTTGGCATGTAGATGCGTTATTTAGGCCATTTTTTTGCTCTTTTGATTTTATTTTGGGTTCTAGGGGTATTTCTCAGTGAAACAGCTGTAAGGACTGCAATAATGCCACGTCATTATTAAAAGAAGTTGGAAAGGCGTACGTACAGCAACTTTTCCCCCACTCAATTAGAAGAAGCGTCAGCTTCCCTTAAGAAGAGGGATGTGTCAAGCTGAGTTCACGTATATTCAGTAAATGAATATTTTTTGGAAAAAAAGTTCTCAAAGGTCATTTGTTTTCCACAATTTCTAATTCCAAAAGAAGGCTTTAAACGCAGTCTATGTTACTCAAATATGCGATTTCCGCTATCTGCCGAAGTCTTGCCTACTTTGACACCCAAGATATAAATTTATCCTCAGCTACCTTTTGTTATTTTATTTCAAAATCAGAGCACTTATAGCGTAGAAGACGTTTGTTACGATGGGACACCTATATGCGAAGTAATGGTAAGTGTTCCAAAATAATTGACAAAAATATGTCAAAATCCGCCATAGTAACCCTGCTTTAAGGTACTTATTCTGTAGCACATTATCGAATACAAAATAATGAAAACCACTGTATTGTCTAATTAGGACACTCTCAATGAAAGTTCGAAACATTATTAAACATCATGATGAAGTTATGAAGTGCAATGACTAAATATACCTACCCCAACATCACTATAATATTTAGTACATAATCTGTATTTTGGTACAATAAGTGGCCATCTCCAGTCTATATCAAAAAACCAATATCACTAGACATTGTTTTTCAGATTGTTCCGAAAAATAACCAGTGGCAGTAAACATTCATTCCTGAACGCTCAAATATGTTATTATTATTATTATTATTATTATTATTATTAATAATCTAGAGGTTCTGTCTAGGCCAAGGCCCGTTGCGTTCATATCACCTAGTGGAGCGGTTCCCAATAAAGAGTGTTCACCAAGTTTCCAAGGTGGACGGGAGCGGTTCTCACCCGAGTGTTCACAACCAAGCTTCCGAGGTAGACGGGAGTGGTTCCCACATCTCAAGAGTGTTCACCAAGCTTCTGAGGTGAACGAACAGCTACTTATCTAAGACCCAGTGAAGGCCGGGTTCCCGGAAAGATGGTCAATGCCCTGAAGAGGTTTAGCAGCGTCCTCATGTTTCTGGATCTCCTCAGTTATAGTGAATAGTTCCGCATGGAGGTTAGTGATGTGTTTGTCCAGAGGTGGAATAATAATTTTGCCTGGGCGTTTGCGGTATATCCTTGCTCCCCCTGTCCATTGTTTCTGGCTCCATCAGTGGATCAGATTTCACCATTGGTTGGTAGAGTTGATATAATGTCATTTCTAATTCCAGACTGCACCCATTTACTGGAGGCTTCAAATATAAATACCATGATGTTGCCCTTTCACTGGTGTAATTACGTAATCAGTCATTTGTGGTGTATACAGTGTGTCCAAGATAAGGATGTCTATCACGGGGATATCGGAAACGGTAATAGATACAGTTTTGGTTAAACGGGGAAAAACGTGTAACTGATGATCATTCATATTTGAGTGTAAGGAGTGGTTTTGAAAAACCCAATTTCCTGAGTTATTCTTTTATTTTTCTCTAGTGTTACCGTCAGAGATGGAACAAAATGAAGAACACTTCTTCGTAGCCACTTTTTATAAGCTTTCTTGTGTTAATCTCAGTTTTAATACCCGTTTCGTTGTCGATCAGCCATCATCAATTTTTTTTCAAGGACTTCACTCATTGATGTATCACATGTGATGGTTTGATTACGTTTCAGATCAGTTTCAGCGCTCATCAAGATTTGTTAAGATATTTTCTAAGTACCAGCCTGCATCAAAGAAACATTAGTACAGTTGGGTAGCTTTATGCTCAATCAAATCAAAAGTTGCAGTTGTGAAAACAAAAACAAAAAATTAATAAACAATAGATTATCTTCATGGTAGAATCACGAGGACAGCTATCAACTAATTTTGAAAATTCTTGACTTTCGGTGAATTAGCGTCACAATAGGACGACTCGATGCCGACGTTTCTCCAACCATTACACGTGGCATCTTCAGGACTAGAGGTTTCAAGTGAAACTGATTCTTGTAGTTTTTGTAGCGGTATTTATTGAGTAAAAACTTCTCGCTACATAAATCACTAGCTTTGTTCTGGTGATTGACTCTGCTCTGGTAATTTCTCTGTCGTTGTGTGATCATGTGTGAAGTGGAATTTTCAAGGATGAGTTTCCAAATGTTGCGAAGGTCGTATCCTAAATAATGTAAACATTCAGCATCGAATCGCGTTACTGTGACGCGAAATCCATCTGGAAGCGAAGAATTTTTAAGATTAGCTGTCCGCGGATGTCTACTGTTGAAAATGATTTATTGTTCGTTAATATTTTATTTATGTTTCAACAATTATTTAAAAAATGTCTACTCCAACTTTTGATGCTCCTCAAGCATTAATTAAGCTGCCCAATTTCACTAATATGTCTGTAATGCAGGCTAAAACTATTTGAAAAATCTAGATGAGACGGATCTGGAACGTAATCAAACCATCACATGTGCGACATCAATGAGTGTAGATTAAAAAGTACCGAAAAATGTGTACTGAAAAAACTGAGTTGATGATGGTTGATCGGAAACGAAATGGCGGAAACTAAAACAACTTTTACCCATTCAACCAAAACTGTATCCATTAACATTACCGTTTCCGTAACCCTCATGATAGACATCCTTATCTTGAACATACTGTATAATTATGGAGCATTCAGCAATAATTCTTCAAATGTTTACTTCCGCTGTTAATTCCTGAAGGCCTGAAAGATACTACGGAGGTACGAAGTCTTTCAAACTTTGTTGTTTGTTTCAGAATTACTTTTGATAGTATATTTTAATTACCAAAATAAGTATATAGTGTACTAAGTATTATTGTAGATTTAAAGTATATACCTATTATGACATTATATTAATCTTTCTACGTTTTAAGAGACAGGCCATTCTTCATATAATAAGGGAGGGTAGATGGAAGTGAATAATTGAAATATCGCACGTATTCAGTAAAATATTTGAATAAATTGTAAATATCGAATACGATATAATAAGTAAGGAATAATCACCCTTATCTACTGAAAATACTGTTAAACTAATAAGGAACTTACAGCTACCAATTAGCCATCATCAGAGTGAACTAAATTAGAAAACAAACTTTTTGAATACTATTTGGGTTCAGTAATGTAAATAAGGGATTACCCTCAGCTGGAGATAAATCTGAATTCAGTAAATTGCCTTTTCGCTCATACATTTTCATTCTTCCTAAATTGCCTGAATTTTGTCAGTACCTACAGTGTGTTTAAAAATTGATAATCGGGGGAATGGTACGACATGTATTCAAAATTTTTCTGCTATGTTGATTTATAAAATCGATTGTCAGTCATGTTCAAAATGCTATAGGATCAAACTAAAAGGATTTAGATTGGAAACACCCCTGTAAAATTTCAAGTTGTTAACCGTTTTCGACCAATTTTTTTGATTGTCAAGTAATGGAAGGTCTACTACGGGACAAAATTTAAAATATTTATTCCAATTTTCAGAGCATACTACGATACTTTTTTGTAGTTGAAAGTGGAGAATTCTTATCATCGATTTTATTATTCAAAAATTACTACGCCACTGAATTCAGAGTGCCTCCAAATAGCTGTGACCGAAATTTCATGAAAATATATTTATTTATAACAAAGTTACGACAACTTAAAATTAAAAAACTCACTAAGTTAACAGTCACAAAAGAACATCCTGTATCCACAGATAGCTATTGCAATTTTTTTTGTTTTAATTGTAACAATAAACCTCCACTAGATGAACAAAATGTTTAAATTTAATTTGATGAAAGTAACGAAAATAACTACCGAAGAATAGGCCGTGGTAGTCCGTAAATTGGCCATCCAGATCTCCAGATCTCTCCAGTTTGAGACTTATTTTGGCACTTCTTACACAAAAGGTTCATAAAAATCTCCCAAGAGACTAAAACAAACTTTGTGCAAGAATTCTACAGGCATGTGCAGAAATTAGCCCCCCAACAACTAAGGAATGTAATTCAATGAGTCCAACTAGATGGTGAATTAGTAGAGGCAACTAGGATCTAAATTAAAATATTCTAATAATTATAAAATTAAGTTTGTTAAATTATTCAGTTTTATTAATAATTAATTGCGTGCAAATGTAATTTAGTTTCTTTCATTAAATGTTTATGCTATCTTAACATTTTTTTCATCTAGTGATGGTTTATTGTTACCATTAATGGAAAAATAATAATTCCCATGGTTGATACAGGATGTTCTTTTGTGACTGATAGCTTAGTGAGTTTCCGAATTATTATGCTTGTAATTTTGCTATTAATGAATATATTCTTATGAAATTTTGGTCACAGCTATTTGGAAGCACTCTTAATCCAGTGGCGTAGTAATTTTTTCATTACAAAAATCGCATCGTAGTATGCCCTGAAAATTGGAATAAATATTTTATATTTTGTTCCGTAGTTGACCTTCCATCTTGACAATTAAAAAGAATTGTTTGAAATCGGTTGAGAGCTCACAATTTTACAGGGGTGCTTCCAATCTAAATGAGTCACAATGTATGAAGAAAAATAATAGTGACAAATCAGCACTAGCAAAAGATATTTTATATACAGGTCATACCAATTCTCAAGAAAGTTTATCACTTTTAAAACACTGTACTGATAAATATCTAAGTAATAGAGATGGGATGGAAATGTACCTATAAGTGAAAAATCCATTTAGTCATAACTATTGGGACATAGAGTAACTGCAGATTATTTGGACTAAAATATGAGGATTAGACCAAAGATGCCTTAATAAAATATGAAAAAAGATACAGGGTGTTAAAGTTGATTAATGAATTCGAATTTATATCCAGCTGAGGATGATCCCTTTGTTTGCATTACTGATCCCAAATTGTATTTGAACAGTTTGTTTTCTAATTTAGTTTACTCCGATTATGATTATTTGGAAGCTGAAAGCTCCACAGTACTTCAACAGTTTTTTTATTGGATAAGTGTGATTATTTCTTATAGCGTATCCAAAGTTGTGAACTTTTTTATACATAGTTTATTATAATATATGCTGTTCAATTGACCGTTCTAAATTGGTTTATTAATATTTATTTCATTATTGAGGAAAACGTATATTTATCTTTAAATTTTGTATTTCATATATCGTTGAACATATTTTTACAGAGGAAGTAGGTAAGCGCATTTCAAAAAGTTCATCCGACATCATAAATACTGAAAATAAACTTTTAAGTTTTCGTGATTTTGTACTCCACTAACTTCTTTTATTTTCAAATAGTTCCTTATGCATATGGAATATTTTAAATGTGAGTACTAAAAATATTATTATTGATCTTTGTTATACAAGTATTGATAAGCTCCAATTGTAAAAACTGGAATGAAATACTAATTCAAACAAAATGATCACAACATCGCAAAATACACAATCAAGTATTGAACAATAAGAAGTAGGCCTAGAGTCAATATAAAATATATATTTGATCAAGTCCAATTTATACATTTTTTTTTGTGTAAAGATTGTTTGGAACTTGTGTGAAATCAAGAAGATCTAATTAATCTAAGAAAAAATAGTTAGTTAGGATCGGCTAATATTATTTAATCTATATAACAAGTCAACAATAAAGCCCTTCACACTTGAAGTAGAATTGCCTAGGTTATAGTTTACATTCTCAAGTTTCAGTTACATTAAATTATAGCTGGAGTACCTATACTCATAGATTTTTGGAAACCAATTGTCATCCTAAAATCTGCTATAATATACTAATCATTTCAGTACACTCATATGTTTGTGACAAAGTTAAATAAAGGTTGCAAAAATTTAAATTTGATTGAACATGCAACAATAAAAAAAAGGTTTTTGTCATTATCCGAATTCCATTAAAACATTGTTAGCTTCCTGGTCTACAGAAACACATAAAAGTAGATGTGAACTTATGTTAAGGCAGACTATATGATCTAAACAAATAGTAGATAACAAAAGGTCTAAGATGTTCTAATTTTTATTGAATGAGAAGTGAATTTCTGACGAACAGTAGATGAGTTGTACAAATCCACCATAGAGAAAAGACATATTATTTAACACTTAATTTGAAAAAATTATACCATTCTTGTTTCAGTTACATGTCTTTCTAGTTTCTCCTTAGTTTAGATAAAACGTCTCGAGTCATTAGATTTTCTCCATTAGATATAGATGTTGAGAGCAGAAACCATCTACACATCATTGAAACGTTTTAAACTATATAAATATATTCGACAAAATAAATTTATGTTCATATACTCAATGGTAGTAAGTCACAATTGCACGCTGCGCCTCCTTCTCCTTTGTAACATTGGTCGGAGCACCACTGGTTCCAGTTGATCGTTTGTAATTTCCTCTGCGAACCGGTCTGAAGTGTTTCTGAATTTTTCGTATGAAGTTGTTTGTAAGCTTTACAATCGTCACATCCGTATATTCTGTAGTTGTACTCGAAGCAAAATCGCAGACAAATGCCATCGAAGTTAACGTCATAAAAATCTATAGATTGTACATTTTTAACGTCACTACAGTTGCACAAAGGATAGCCTAACTGGTTGGCGCACAGAAAAGGACACGCGCCTTTTCGCGTATTGTTGCGCGTCTTCGATCCGGCTTTTACAGCTTCAGTTTCAGACTGGAGCGGCAGTTCTTGAGGAGTAAGATCGACGCAGGTTTCGCCGCAAGGATCACCACCCAGTCCTGACATGCACAGTTCGGCGCAAATGCGACGTCCTTTAGAACGGGTCATTATTGGCTGGAAAACGTCTCCGTCGTCATGGGTACGAGGCATAGCTACGCCCATCAGCAGGAACGCGGGCAATATTGATATTGACATCCTGGAAATTCGTAAAATTAAAAACTTATTTGCAGCAACATGGCGATGGCAGCTTAATCTTATTTACTGGGAAATCAAGCGATACATACACAGCAAATTTACTCCCAAACTGTCGATTCGTTCAGAGAAGAACATATTTTATTACTATATCATCATGAATATTATTATTGCCATTAATAAGAACATTTAAAGCCAAAAGCAATATTTTCTTCATTCTTTATGCTATCATGTAAACCAATATCTTTCCAGAAGTATCATATTCAAGTGATATCAGATCAGATCACATGTAATTATTCAAGGAATTGGAGTCATAATCATTCATTTTGAATCCCATTTAGCGTAACTGATTCCTTATAAACGGATGACTTCAAATGACAAACAATTTTGGAATATTAAATTATTAATTTTAGTCCTAGAGAGAGTACTAAATTCGAGTACATCATACACCTCTGAAGTAGAGTGTCATCCAAAACCCCTAGATTTTCCGCAAATTATGTCTTATAATTTCGTCATTTGATCAAGGTATAGATGTTTGAGATAATACACCTGGATTTTACTGAGCAAATAATATATCTTTGAATGAGAAATATGTATCAAAGAAAACTGAGATTATCGAAAGATGTAAAAAAAGTTCTAAGTGTTGAAGTGTTGACAGCTTTTCGGTCTGCTGAGTCTCGTCAGAACTCTGTGGAAACCTTCGCCCTTTCGTAGGTATAACACATTCCAGAGTATTGGAAAAACTATAGATGCATATACCTATCGATACATTTGGCAACGAAAGGATGAGAACACGGATTCAGACGACCCAGCAGGTCTAAATTTATGATTTTAGTTCATTTTTTAATGTTTTCTTCATCCATCAATAGGTACCGATATCCTTTTCAATTCAATAGTTCTCGAGGTATAAGCCAATGAGGTAGCAGTCTACAAATTTTACTACCCCTTCTTAAGTTCAAATTGGGATTAATTAAGTTCAAATTGAGAATAAACAATTTCTAATTGGGAATAATAAACAAATTCAAATTGAGAAAAACAAGTTCACATTGGGAATAAACATGTTCAAATTGGGAATAAACAAGTTCAAATTAAGAATTAACAAGCTAATATTGGGAATAAACAAGTTCAAATAGAGAATAAACAACGTGAAATTAGATATAAATAAGTTAAAATTAGGTATAAACAAGTTAAAATTAGGTACAAACAAGTTCAAATGGGTAATAAACAATCAAATTCGGAATAAACAAGTTGCAATTTAGAATAAACAAGTTCAAATTATGAACGAAAAGTTTAATTTGAGAGTAATCAAACTCAAATTGAGAGTAAACAGGTTGAAATTGCGTATAAACATGTTCAAATTGGGAATAAACAAGTTGAAATTGGGAATAAACAAGTTCAAATCAAGAATAAACAAGTTAATATTGGGAATAAACAAATTCAAATAGGGAATAAACAAAATGAAATTAGGTATAAACAAGTTGAAATTAGATACAAAGAAGTTCAAATGGGTAATAAACAATCAAATTCGGAATAAACGAATTGCAATTGAAAATAAACAAGTTCAAATTGGGAATAAACAAGTTGAAATCGCGTATAAACAAGTTAAATTGTCAATAAACAAGTTCAAATTAAGAATAAAGAAGTTAATATTGGAGATGAACAAGTTCAAATAGGGAATAAACAACATGGAATTAAGTATAAACCAGTTGAAATTAGGTACAAACAAGTTCAAAAGGGGAATAAAAAATCAAATTCGAAATAAACAATTGCAATTGAGAATGAACAAGTTCCAATTGGGAATAAAGAACTTCAATTTTAGGGTAAGCAAACCCAAATTGGGAATAAATAAGTTCAAATTGGGAATAAACAAGTTCAAATTAACAATAAGCAAGTTAATATTGGGAATAAACAAGTACAAATAGGGAATAAACAACATGAAATTAGTTATAAACAAGTTGAAATTAGGTACAAACACGTTCAAATGGGGAATAAACAATCAAATTCGGAATAAACAAATTGTAATTGAGAATAAACACGTTCCAATTGGGAATAAAAAAGTTCAATTTGAGAGAAAGCAAACCCACATTGAAAATGAACAAGTTGAAATTGCATATCAACGAGTTCAAATTGGGAATAAATAAGTTCAAATTGGGAATAAATAAGTTCAAATTGGGAATAAACAAGTTCAAAAAAGAATAAACAAGTTAATATTGGGAATGAAAAACATGAAATTGGGTATAAACAAGTCGAAATTAGGTACAAACAAGTTCAAATGAGGAATAAACAATCAAATTCGGAATAAACAAATTGCAATTGAGAATAAACAAGTTCCAATTGGTAATAAGAAAGTTCAATTTGAGAGTAAGCAAACCCAAAGTGAGAATAAATAAATTGAAACAGCGTATAAATGAGGTCAAATTGGGAATAAATAAGTTCAAATTGGGAATAAACAAGTTCAAATTAAGAATAAACATGTTAATATTGGCAATGAACAACATGAAATTGGGTATAAACAAGTCGAAATTAGGTACAAACAAGTTCAAATGGGGAATAAACAATCAAATTCGGAATAAAAAAATTACAATTGAGAATAAACAAGTTCCAATTGGGAATAAAAAAATTCAATTTGAGAGAAAGCGAACCCAAATTGAGTATTAACAAATTGAAATAGCGTATAAATGAGTTCAAATTGAGAATAAATAAGTTCAAATTGGGAATAAACAGGTTCAAATTAAACAATTTAAAATCAATTACCTGATGCTTAGATGTCAAAGCCAATGGTATGAAGATAGTATAAGACCAAATATTATTTCATTTCATGTGTAGCACCCAGTTGGGCAATGTGCAAGATATTTTTCACACATTAAACGTTTCCTACCGGATGTTCAAACGTTTTAATTCTTCAGAAATAATTTCATTGTTAGCGTTTTTTGTTTAGCTCTATCTATTTTCGAAATGAAATTCTTTGATCTTACCTATTAAGTTTTCTATCCCCATTTCGCAACAGCCCCAGTTTAAACTTCTGCCGGCTCGTATATCGGCATCGAAAAGGAAATAGAACAAATCATAAAAAAGTATAAAAAATCGTGAACAGGAATTCTGGGAAATATTTCATTAGAAGCGCGTGAATTCTTAGGCGGACTATTGTCATTAATAATGCCCCCTTGAAGATATCTAAAAGCATTCCGATTTTCAAAGGCAACAGTAGCTAACTGGAAATCTTTAATTATAGATCTGTCGCATTAGAGTGTCACTTTGCCAAAATATTTGAGTTGTTTCAACGTTCGGCTCAACAAATTTCTAGAAAAAAAAACAAACAAAACAACCATGCGCAAACTAGATTCTACACAAACAATAATAACCTCACTACATCAAGAAATTCAACACATATATGCCGCCCTAAACAACGAGCAACACATCCTTGCTCTTTTTTCATCACTGACGATCATGGTCTGTTGATAGAAAAATTAAATATACTTGGTATGAGTGGGTTGGCTACTAGTTGGATAAAACCTTACCTAACCGGAAGAAAGCAACAGCATATCAGCCAGATCTAACTAATGTTGAGTTAGCAGCGGTATGCCACAGGGTTCATGCCTACGCGTACATTATTCAACTGCTGTACAAACGACTTACCATATAAAATTGTCAGTGAGCGTGGGCCTACTTTATATGCCCACATGGATACTATTATACTCTGTTGCTGTTCCTACAGTATGTAAGTAATGAAAAACGACGGTTTGATGTATTGGAATTATGAGGATGCATTTTCCTTGAATGCAGCCAAACTATGGAACCTTCAGCACTTGACCAAGTTCTTGATTCAAAGAAAGAGTTAGTTTTAGGGTACCTTGGAGGCTAACACAACTCCTCCACAAGAAAATGACTACTTGAGGACTAGTTTCTTGAGGTCCACGAATACCTTTGGATGAGATGTGACTGTAGGGAAGAACAATCAAAGTCCTAAGGTGAACTGAACATTTTTGTTTTTGCTTCCATTATTTATTTTATTTCTTTTATTGAGAAAATGGGACGGTTACCATGAAATTTTTTTTTTCATACAGTATCGAAAAACTTTGCCTCTAGTGAATTTACTGTGGATCGACCTTAACTGTTTTTCCCCCGTACCCTTCATATCGCTTTCCAATAGGTGAGTTTACCCGATGACCAACATAATATTCTATGTGCTTCGATTACATTACCCAATCTAATATTGAGATAAATGTGACTGACCATAGGAAGCACTTAGTCTAACATCATCAACGGTAAACGATCTGGTGATATAGAAGTTTAGCTTGAAATTTGAAAATTTTTTGGGCATCGTTCTCTACAGTTACAACTCTCTATGCTTTACAGTCATTTTACTTCTAATAAAAAGCAAGTCTGACCTACTATTTATAATACTTTATGAAACTATACTTTCTATTGTTTTCAGTTTAATATCGTTAATGCTTACTTGATCTTCAATTGGTCTTCGTAGACAGTAAAAGAAACAGAGGTGTAGCGAGGACAGTACGCGCCCGTGGGAAGTTTATTGATTTTACTAATACTTGACGACCAAAATCAGGTTATCTATCAATATTGTAGAATAGAAATATAACAAATAAAACTTTAAAACGTATCAGATTCTTGCAAAAGATATAAATTTGTAGGCGAAAACGTACAAGATTTCAACAAAACTATATTTTGCGCCCCTTATTTCTTTCGCTATGCCTCTGAGGAGAAAAATCTGTTTGATATATGAAAAAGAGCATCATCAAATTATAAATATTATTTTATACTTTCTCCTGAACCAACCGACACATATTATCTTTCGGTGACCAGGTTATTAAAATTGTATCATCTAATGTTAATGGTAGAAAATATTGAAGAGGTTTCAAATGTATTTGGATAACCATTTTTAGCTAAAGAAAACTACACAGTATACAAAAGTCTCTTCCAGTGACAAAGAACATAAGTGGTTAAAAGAACCAAAATCTGATAAACATATTTGCATAGTTTGAAAGTTGAGGATTATTTAGTAAATAAATTACCCCCTATTTTTAGGTCTGTTGATTGCGAAGTCATGCAGAAAATGGCAGCCGGTCTGGCGATGACATCTGATATTCAATTGTTTGTGGAGGGAAGGATGTTTGACGCTGCATCGCTGCGACTGACTCGGATTTATGATGTTTAAGGGGAACGTGATATATTTGCCCGGATGATGACACTTATTAAATCGTTTGCTCCGCTAATGTTTCAGAGTTACAAGTCTGTAACTTTCAAACAAAACTAGTGTTGATTTTATGTAGTTGACAAATGGGTATAATACCATATAACTACAGGATGTTTTATATGACAGTATAGGTATATCAAATTTATATTTATGTATACCTAAACATAAGAAGGATGTTCATTGAAAGTAGAATACACCGTTTGTATGTTTTGAAGATACAGGTTATGAACGATTTCTTCACGAATGCTCTCAAGAGTCATTAAAATCTTCATCATACGCAGGACAAGGAGGAAAGTTCCTGAAAAATAAAACAGATGGCACCACAATCGAAAATGCCATGTGACATTTCTGATGGTACATCTTTAACTAGTAGTTCAGTCAAATGGGTATTTGATATCAAAATCCTTGGGAATTGGACCGATTTTAATGGGACAAAGTGCATTCTCTTCGGAATTTTCTCAGAAACAAAGCTACCTCGTCTAAATTTGCGAAAATTGTGTATATTGTTTATAAACAACAAATAAACAATTTAAATACCTCATTTTTGAGATTACATAAAAATTTCTAAGAAATGAAAAATCTGACAAATACTATTTTTTACTATAAACCATTTATTTATTAACAAAATAGATGAATTCGACCAAAACTCTCACTTCAGGGTTGTTTTCGGATAATTTTGGTATTCTGAGTTCGATTTTATCGTCAATATCGTTGAATGTATAATCACAAATTTGCTAATTTGTTATAAACAAATTGTACTGATTCTGTTTTTATCAACTATTCTTGTTGTCGTTTCGAAAGTTTATTGTAGTTGAGCGTGGATTAGTTCAACCCCCCCCCCCCATCGACTTGTGTATAGAGGCGTAGCGGGGACAATTATTCGCGCTCGGGGGCTATTTAATAATTTGCGCCCCCCCTTTCAGTAAATATTCGAGGAAAAAAGGTCATACATCAACATTGTTGGGCAGATTATCAGATTTCCGCAAGAGTTCCAAATTTTATGTCGTCGAATTTCGGAAAAATTCACTACGTATCAGATTTCACAAAACATCGAAATTTGGCGCCCCCTATGACTTTCGCCTGGGGCAGATGCCACACTCCACTACGTCTGTGCTCAATGAAGTCTAGGATCGGTAGAGCGGGAAAATCTGAGAAGGTGGTTTTCGTCTAATTTGTCGCTGATAATTATTGATTTGTATTTTTAAATATTTGAACACGGTCACAGTTCCCAGACAACCCTGAAATGTTTCACAGTCAACAAAGAACTTCACATTATCAGAATCACTGGAAATTTAAAAACATTTGCAGATACCTGATATATCCACCCTTAACGAAATGTCCGACTTATACGTACCACTCTCTCCTCTTGAAACTGTATTGAAGCATATTTCTGTTTTGTTCATAGTTTTTAATTAGTATAAATAACATTTATATGTGAGGCTTCCTTTAGTCTTAGATAATCTCCTTTTTAATTATTTTAAATAATTAACAAAAATCGATGGTAGAAGTCGTTACTTTACGATAATTTATCATTCTGATTAAATGAAAGAACAATTGCTTTGTTTTTATACCACTTATAATAATAACATGAAAACGTTGCTACAGCTTCAATACAGAAGTGCCATTATCAAACAGATACAAAATTATAATAATAACTTTGTATCGCTTTTCATGCTATTATTCAAAGTGGTATAAACACAAAGTAATTGTTTTTTCATTTAATCATGATTATTGATTTGATTTTTACAAATAGAATCACACAAATTAGTTTCTTTATGTGAATTAAGATATGTGTCTTATTGGTGTGCAAGATGATAGGTAGGACATGGGGAAGTTCACTCAGAATAACACTCTGGATGTATATCATGATGGTGAAGCCCATCCTCACCTATGGGGCTATAGAGTATTGAGTAAGGATCAAAGATTTACATGTATATCTAAATTTGGGGCGCTGAGATTTTGTCCTACGGCTAGCATGGAGAATATACTGGGACCACATATTGTCATATAGCAATAAATCGGACTGCGAAAAATATTATGTGTAATACAAGAAAAGAAGAATCTTGGGAAGGTATAAAATTTGCATGGAAGGATGAATACTCTCTGGATGGAACACACATTAGGTAGGTACACATGGAACCAAGGGACGACATGGGTAAAGCGTTCGTTTTTACATAGAACTTCAAAATCCACATTGGAAATAAAGAATAGTGAGACAGGGAAGGCAAGGTTCTGCAAGTCAAAGGGTCAAAGGGGTGTGCATTTTTTGGGAGTAATCCTAGTCTCTGAACTGACCTGGCCTTTCAAATGTGTAGAAAAGTTTTCAGCAGCACATGGGGACTACACCCAAATATTCTTTATCGGATCTATACCGCTGTGATCAGGCCTATGGTCACCTATGTAGCGGTAGTGTGGGGGTCGGGGACAAGGAATGGTATGTTCCAGCCCCCCCCCCCGACCCACTTACATGCGTAGGTGTATTGCGTTATGAGGTCGGCTCCAACGAGGGCCCTTGAAGCTGTCGCCGGATTACTCCTTCTACACTTTATATGAAAACTGAGGCCATGAGAACGGCATATAGGTTAAAGGGCCTAGGTCACTGAACCAAAATGCACTACTCTCGTGGACACTCAGCGATTTTAAGTGAGGCAATCTCTAAATGCTAGAAATGAAGCAAGATCGCATGATTCCAACTTTATGTCTCACTTCTCCCAAAATCCTCATACCGGGTAGCAGAGATTGGAGTAACGAAACTCTAACCCTACTGCTACCAGATGGATTAGTATGGTTCAAAGACGGGTCCAAGGTAGGCCAGGCATCTGAGCGGGAGTGTACCTATGGCCAAAGGTCACTATTTCAATGACTAAGCGATTACTGCACGGTTTTTCAGGTGGAGGTCTATGCAATATTGACTTGTGCAATGGAAAACCTAAGAAGAAACTATGTAAATAGGCGCATATATATTTGCATAGACAGCCAGTCGGCTCTGGGAGTTCTCAAGTCACCCGGAGTCACATCAAGCCTTGTCAAAGAATGCGGAAATACACTAGCTGAACTAGCCAGAAGAAATACAGTTCGACTCATCTGGGTCCCTAGACACAGTGGAGTTGAAGGAAATGAAATGGCCGAATCCTTGGTTAGGCGAGGTTCGTCAGGCGCCCCTGATGGACCGGAGCCAATGGTCGTCTTATCAAATTTCGTGTGGTCCCGCCCTTCTGATCTAACTGAACAAAGAGTGGTCTGAGCTGTGGCAAAAATCACCACGTATGAGGCCGGCTAAGCTTTTCATCTCAAAGAATGATGCTGATGATGATAATGAGACAGGTAAAATTGAACCCTGTTAGCTAAGGAAGGAACAATCTATTGGTAAACCGATAAATTTGCTAAATCCAGAACAAAAGAAGGTTCGGGGGCCGGAGTCTTCGGACCTAGAATCAAATTCTCGGAAACTTAGGGCAAATAATAACAATTGAGAGATGAACTGATGTGCACAACTCAATCGCAACGAAGGATACAAAAACAAGGACATAACCGTAATGTCATAAAATACAATGAAATTGGAGTTATTCGACCTGATACTCTTAAAAAGGTATTGTGGTAATGAAACAAAGATTGGCTTACTATCAAGAATTGGGGGATCTCAATTTGTGCACCTCATTCAAACTGTTTTTAATCCAAATAACTCATCCTTTCGTTCCTCTTGTTGAAAATTTAACGTCGTTTTCTGAAAATGTTTAACTTGTATTCCGAAGTTTAAGGCCTTTTATCTCAAAAACTATCAACTTCAGGATAATAGTAATAAATATTGCCGTTTATAGAATCCCATTGTCTATTTAAAGTTGACGTAAAAATATAGGTTCCTATAAAGAGGAAATGGATGGCGTCATTACATGGAGCGAAACATTAAGCAGACTAACTAGAAATTTGCTTAATATTTTAACAACTTGTTTCTTTAATTGCAATAAAGTTCAGAAGTTATGGTATAAGTTTCCTTGCATTTTATTTAATAAAACTTACGACCATGATGATTTATAATAAATGTTGTAAAATATACAAGTGTGGCACATAGTTGTAAACTATGTAAACATGATATGTGCTTCTATCAAAATCTATATGAAAAATGCAGGTCCGGTGCGTATTCAGAAAACATAACTTGATGATGGGCCTAAGATCACGATAGTACTTCGTATTCAAAATATTTTTGATGTCATTTTGTGAAGGAGAAAAAGTGCCATTGGTTTTTTGTATCTCCCCAAACAATTGCAGAAAATGGAACTGAAGAAATTTTTTTCCAATATTTTGAAAATTAGCGGAAATTAAAAGTTTTTGAAATTGGAACATACTAACTCATCTTTATGATTCCGCACAACATTCTCCGTTTAACACACTGTATTATAATATTACAAAACGATTACTGATTATTATGATATAATAACATACTCAGGGGATGTTTCAGGTATTTTCAACTCAAACAATTTCATTTAAAATGAGGCGTTCAGTATATTTTCGTTAAAAATAATAATAATGATTCCACTCGTTTTCCACAAGCAGATGCTTCCGAAAATATATAAAAAAGTGAACACAGAGATGATGAGCTGGTAAAACTACATAGAATCCTGATAAGTAAAGAACAGCGAAACATCGTTAAACTCTCGGAATATACACACTTACTTCAAATACTTCATTTTGAAATAGGTTGATATATTTAACAATCACTTTCACTATGCAGAACAATTCAAAACTAACAGATTCGGTAGATGCATCACTTTTATAAGGGTGGAAACGCTTCCAATCAAAATCATATCTAATTATCAGGAAGTTAATTATTGTTAGTGTAATGAAAACATATGTTATGTTATCTTAACATCGACAATGATTAAGAGTCATGTTTAACATACACTTTACGCAAATTGCTATGCTATCGGAACATAATTTATTTTTTGTTATCTGAAGGATTAGCAAATTGTTCTTGTAGATATTAATCAGATTTCAGGAACCTCCAGAATCTAACTTGAAAGACTCTCTGGAAAATTGACTCCCTAGTACGAGGAGCCGTTTGTACCATAATTATTACTAATTTTGATTAAATGAAAAAACGATTACTTTGTTTTTATACCACTCTTAATGTCCAGTCAAAAGTGTGAAAAAATAGGGGTCATTACTAAAATGAAAACGAAAATGCAAAACTCTGTTTGTATCGGGTTCAGGATGGCTTACACTGCGTTAGGCCGAAAAAAAAGGGGCTCGTGATTATTGCTATTAATAAACAATGAAAAACTATTTCCAAATGTCTTTTATAGCAAATGGAATATCTCGGGCTCTTTTGATCCAAAGTTGCTGAAATTTGGTATCAGGACGTCTTTTGGTCCACTAAATCCGAATCTCGAGAAAATGGAAAATATGGCGCGTTTTCTGAAATAATACCAAATCTTAGCAACAAACAACAATTTTTCTCGGACTTGAGAGTTATTGGAATAATAAGGTACTGTGATGGTATTTACGCGACAATCTTTATTTGTTATTTGGGTTTCCGAAAAATTTTAGACAATTATTATGAAACAGAATTTCAAGTATCTTTTATTATGATATGTACAGAACCTCTTTCAAAGCGGGTAAAAAAAGAGCAGATGTTTTTGAAGCATCAATGATGATGCGGCGTACGTGTACCTTAGAGATTTTATACACAAGATATCTATGACGTGGACACGTTAATGCGTACGAAGAACACATCAGCTGTCTTTGATAAGTGTGGAGGAAAAGGATTTGGCATGCTGGCAGTAGTATCTGAGATGTGGCTGTAAGATCGTCCTTTTTTCTATTTTAATTGATAAACAGACTCTATGAAATATCGATTTGTATTAAAAAAAGTTGATTCTCAAAATATGAAAGAAGAGACTATTTTATATATAACCGAGTGATACCATCATAATTACATAGATTTTTCAATACAATTTTCTGAAGAAAAGTTAATATAAAAGTTTCATCAAATCTTCTTTTTCCAGAGTTTTCCGGAGTTTTATAACCATAAAATAATACTCAGCGACCACAAAAACCTATTTTGATACAATTCTACTTCGACTAATATCATACCGTCTTTCTAAGAGAGCCGTGCCGACCAGTGCTCGCGAGCATTAAGCACGACACATCCAAAAAAAGTACTTTCAAGCACTATAGTCCAGTCTATAAGCTGGGGATTTTGCCCAACTTTCTAAAAAAAAGCAAGAGGTCGTATCAAAACAATTCTTGTTGGATAATATTCTGTGGCCGATTTGAATCATTCGTAAGGGTTGAGCTAAGTGGGCACGGCTGCCCATTCACCCCTAAACTCTAAATTAACCCTATTTTCACCTTCTTTTTTAAGATAATTTTGAATTTATAAAAAATGGGTTTTTTGGGTTGCTGAACATGAATCCGAAATCATTTTCCCGGAAAACTCATTCAATGGGTTGAAAATCAGTAAAATTTCGTCATTTTCATACAAAATTGCTCATTGTTCACGCGATTACATAAAAGATGTTGGCAGTCGCGTATTTCGATCCGAAGTAGACCAAAACTATGAAAATTTGCGAAAAACTGTGGAAAACCCGAAAATAAATCTTTCCACGTCATTGAAATTATCGTGCGATAAGTCGCTATAGGAGTTTTGTGGTGGATAATTACAAATTTGACATCAAAAACGTTTGAAAATAACATTAGGATTATGTGGAAAATGAAGGAACATAAAAAAAATACAAGTATCTTTGTTTTAATTTATACAAGTTTCTAACTGTTTATTTAAAGTTACAATATTGAAAATTGTAATTTTCTTCGATTTTCCGGAATTTTCAAACAATTTTTCTTTTTGACTTTACTTTCAATTTTTGTAATTTAACGTGCACATCCAAAACACAAATACTAATCAACACGACACTCAAAAAACTATAGTTGAAAAAAATGAAATTTTCTTCGTTTTTCCGGAAAATGATGTTTTCCTATTTTTTAATTATCAAATTCGTAATCAGTGACCACAAAAACCCCTATAGCGACTTATCACACGATAATTTCAATGACATGGAAAGATTTTCTTTTCAGGTTTTCCACAGTTTTCCGCAAATTTTCCTAGTTTTGGTCTACTTTGGATCGAAATACGTGATTGCCAACATCTTTTATGTATAAAACTATAATCACGTGACAAATGAGCAATTTTGTATAAAAATTGACGATTTTCAGCCCAATGAATGACTTTTCCGGGAAAATGACCTCGGATTCATGTTTCGCGACTCAAAAAATCCATTTTTTAAAAATCAATTCAAAGTTATCTTGAAAAGAGGGTGAAAATAGGGTTAATTTAGCATTTAGAGATGCATGGGAGGTCATGTCCAGTTAGCTCAACCCTTACGAATGATTCAAATCGGCCACATAACATTATGCAATAAGAATTTTTTTGATACGACCTTTTGCTTCCCAGCTTATTGACGGTACTATTAATCATAAAGCACTTTCAATAGTGAAGTTCTCAAGGGCATTAAGCACTTTCAAATCACGAGCACTAGTACTTTTTGAAAACTGAATGAACTTATTCTCAGTTTAATTTGTTACACAGAATTATGACATAAAAATGACTAGTGTTATTATTGGCCAATTTCAAGATTCATTTCTGAGTATTTCACAAATGGAATATCTGAATTGGAATGGGCGAGAGACAAACAGACATTTTCATTACCTTGGAAGAATCTACTGAAAATTCCCAATACTTTTCCCAAAGGAAGTAATAAGCTAAAGCACTACAACCAACTAAAATGCTTTAAATTTCTCCCACTATCAGTTTCCTACGTACGTTATCCAGTTTCATTGGCAAAAGCAGTATGTAGTCCAGTCTGTGAACCGGGATTTTAGCTTTAATAAAAAAAAAAAACGTGTAGGTTCGAATCAAAATTTTTTTTTTGCATTAGCTTCAGGAGGCTCTCAGGATCATTCATACACCTTGAAACCTCTTGCGAACACCAACCCCACCCATTGGGGGCGAAAATGGCCCGAAATCTCCAAGTCTTGAAGTGTATTTTCTACAAAAAAAGGTATTTTGGCATTTCGAGTTGCACCTAGAGGGTTTTTAGGGTCGCTGAACACGAATCCGTAGCCAGATTTACTTGCAATTCATCGTAAGGATGGTCAAACCGACAAAATTGGCCAATTTCGCACCCCTAATATGTTATTTTGCGATTTACGTGTTTTAGGCATTTCGAATGCACCAAGGAGCTTTTTTGGATCGCTGATCACGAATCCGTATCCACATTTACTTGCAATCCATCGTAAGGGTGGTAAAATCAACAAAATTGGCCAATTTTGCACCCCTATATGTTATTTTGCAAATTACGTGTTTTTGGCATCTCGAATGCACCAAGGGGGTTTTTGGGTCCCTGAATACGATTCCGAAGCCAGATTTAATAATTTAAGTAATTTTAAAATGCAAAAATAATAAAAATTTAGAAGCGTGTCAAATTAGCCATTATTGTAAATTTCCCACCCCTACGATGATATTCGAGTAAATCTGGCTTCGGAATCGTATTCAGCGACCCAAAAAACCTCCTTGGTGCATTCGAAATGCCTAAAACACGTAAATTGCAAAGTAACATATAGGGCTGCAAAATTGGCCAATTTCGTCAATTTTACCATCCCTACGAAGGATTGCAAGTAAATCTGGCTACGCATTCGTGTTCAGTGATCCAAAAAACCCCCCTAGGTGCACTCGAAATGCCAAAATACCTTTTTTTGTAGAAAATACAATTCAAGACTTGGAGATTTCGGGCCATTTTCGCCCTCAATGGGTGAGGTTGGTGTTCCCAAGAGGTTTTGAGGTGTATGAATGATCCTGAGAACCTCCTGAAGCTGATGCAAAAAAACATTCGGTTCGAACTTACATGTTTTTTTTTCTTATTTTCCGGTTCATAGCCTGGACTAATGATTTCGTTCTACAAGAATTTGTATTCATGTCATATTATAGGTCAGCCGTTAGGTGACATGCATATGAATACAATTACACCAAAACTACAGGTAAATGATACATCATGTTCTATGTCCATTAATTTGTGAGTGGTAACACATATCAAGCACTATAATATTAATAGTACGATCTTTCGAAATATTCTTTTCTGAATGATTATCAATATCAAATTCAAAATATCCAATATTAAATGATAGCAATATACCTTAATATACAACCTTCACATCATTTAAATGAATCACTAAGTTATAATAAATGCCTCATAATCGAAAAATGAATTTGTTTTATTATGTTATGTTTCCTTTTTGGCAAATATTGGAACTGTGAATAACTGTAGCTGTGATAAGCCAACATATGAAAAAATTACTCAAAGTGCTTGCAAGTTCTTCGGAGTGCTCCCGAGCAGCGATTTAAAGAAGTGCTCGAAAACAATTCATTAAAAAAAATTGCTTACAAACAGACAGACCAGTGGCGGCACGCCAGGTAAAGCAAGTGAGGCACTGACTGACCTTTACTTTTGTTAAATTACTGAAGTGACATTAATCTCTTCTCATAAATTATCCGCGCAAAAATAGTTGAAGCTCCAAAAAGTTTTGTAGTAAAGATTAAATTAAAATTATTATTAAATTATTATACATTTTCCCATATACAACCATTTTAGGAATGTTCCAATAGTGGCACCAAAATAACAAGGCGTATTAGTCATCTTGTCTCGTCGCAAACGCAAAGTTTGAGTTTGAACGCCAGAGAGAGAGAGAGAGAGAGAGAGAGAGAGAGAGAGAGAGAGAGAGAGAGAGAGAGAGAGAGAGAGAGAGAGAGAGAGAGAGAGAGAGAGAGAGAGAAAGAGAGAAAGAGAGAAAGAGAGACGGAGAATCAATATCCAGACAACAGTGTTCTGATGCACTTATTTGGCCTATTGTCGAAGTTTATACTGTAGACATACTCTTACACCTGTACTCATGGAGGTGAACCAGCGGTAAGGGAAGATTCAATGCTAGTGGAAGAGAGATGAGTGAAAAAGACGAGGATGAACGAGACCGTGCGGTATTTCTCTATCATTTTCTCACTCTGTGCCGGTTGTTTTTTGTGACTTGTATAATTATTCGTACAAAATCGGAAGTGTGGAATAAAAGTGATTTTTGTGATTTGGTAATGTAAGTCGACCTTTACATAAACATGAATCGATATCAGTAGCATTTAAGAGAAAATGATAGACTGTTCGTTATAATATTAAGTGCACAATTTTTTGAAATATTGTTTTCTGAGCTTGAGTTTGAGCTTTGGCGTTAATTAATAATGATTATCAATATCAAATTCAAAATATCCAATATTCAATAATAGCAATATACCTTAATATACAAACTTCACATGGAAACAATCACTTAAATGAATGAATTTTTGGCAAATATTGGAACTATGAACTGGTTAAGCCAACATATGAAAAAATTACTCCTATGAGGTGCTCAAAGTGCTCGCGAGTCTCCCGAGCAGTAAGCACTAGCCCTATCAGAAAGTGCTTAAAGCACTAAGCTCCAAGCACCGATTTAAAGAAGTGCTTTGAAAGCGTTCATTTTAAGAGTTCACTTTCCATGAAAGTGCTATGAAACCAGGTTCAGTTAAGATAAGCACAGCTTTCTGGGCATTAGGGATTATCCATAAGCGCAAATTCTTAATTTCAAATGAAATATCGTAACTTAGTAGTATTGGTATCGCTATGTGGAGGATTTTCTATCTTGTTGGACATGCTAGATAATTGAATTGTTTATAAACATGTACAGGTTTATAAAAAATAATTCTCTGAATTGATGATAGAAGATTTCTTTGAGATCAAAGTTGAAGGATTATGCATGTCCTACTAACTCATATGAAACTGTAGTGTAATACATTATTATTTTTCTTCTCGTATAAGAAAAAAGACCACATCCAAAGAACAATTCTGAATAACATCTGAGGAATTGGTAACCACATAAATTAGACATTGCATGAACAATATTTGGAAAAGTAAACCAATTCCGACGATTTATAATTTCGATGATGGACTCGTCGCTTGAAAAGGATGTTCGTCAACGTATCGGTCGTTCCCTTGTTGAACGTAACTATCGTTCGGAAATTGAAACTGCAAAATATTTGCTGATGAATGAAATTGGTCGAATTCATTCCTCACCGATCAACTTCTGCGATTCCGAATTTTGTTAAAACGTTCATCGTTTGAAACGGATGGTTGTCAACATACCAATCGTTCCTCTGTCTGAACGTAACTCTCGTTCGAGAAATGAAATTGTAAATCATTCTCTTGTAAAGAAATTTTATCGACTAGAATGTTCACCGACCAACTTCCACGATTCCGAATTTTGTTGAAACGTTCATCGTTTGAAACGGATGGTTGTCAACATATCAATCGTTCCTCTGTCTGAACGTAACTCTCGTTCGAAAAATGAAATTGTAAGTAATTCTCTTGAGTAAAAAATTAAATGAAAAGAACAGAGCCTCGACAAGTGTAGGAAACAAAGTGTTAGAATTCTGTGATGAAAGTGTTCTTCCTCTTTTTTTTGAGAAAAGGTTCAAAATAAGTCAATGATTTCTTTTCATTGTCCGAAGTTGGGTTTTCTGCTGACTTTACTCTTCGTTCAATTCAGACTGAGTAAATCCTTTCATGCCACTGAATGTTCCTTTCGTTTTCCAAAGTGTATAGAGTTGGTGATATCAAATTTGATTTTAACAACTTTCTCACAACAGCGAAGTGAACCAGCGGTAAGGAAAAATTCAATGCGAGTGGGAGAGAGAATAGTAAGAAAGACGAGGATGGATGAAACCGCGCGGTATTTGCCTATTATTGTCTCACTCAGTGCCGGTTGTTTTGTTTGCCGTGTATAACTATTGATACAAAATCGGAAGCGTGGAATACAAGTGGTTTTTAAGTTTTTATGACTTTGGCAGTGGAAGTCGACCTTTACATAAATATGAATCGATATTAGTACTATTCAGGATGCTTTAAGACAAAATAGTAGACTGTTCGTTCGAAAATTTAATGGAAAAGTGCACCTATTAGTGCAACACTTTTCTTGAGAAAACAAGCATTATCCTTTCTTGAACTTTTAGATCTTTTGTAGCAATAAGTCCCATTGATATTCGAAAACATCATAAAACTATCGTGTATATTCAAAAAATAATTCCACTTCATATCCTGACAAGTAGTAAGTAGGTACCTGTAGGTATAACAATCAATATTACTTTATGTAGATTACTTTTGTTTTATTTGCCAGTAAAAATTATCGATTGCTGTTTTTTTACAATAATTTTTACAGATGAAAAACCGGGCAAAAAAATGAGGAAAAAACCAAATAAAATTTCCTTTCGCTGACATTGCTCCACCTGTTCTTGAATCCACGAGCCGCCACTAAGACCGACGTGATCACCTTCAATCCGCAGGGTTTCATTCCTAACTAGATTTTTCTCCTTGATGATTTTCAAGGGAAGCTAGATACACATCTACTTTTTAGCATAACCTATGTCTCGTAATTAAAGTATAAATTCGAAGTTTTATTATACATATAAAAGGGGAAATATAGCGGAATGGAAGTAACAACAACTCAAACCAAATTTGAGGTCAATTATCTTAGAACATTGATCATTGATTCCGTGAACTGCGATACTAGACAAATACGTATTAACTAAAACTAGGTGACCCAATTTGATATTAGGAAAAGATTGTAACTTCTTGAAGGTGAAGAGATTTTACAAGTTGTATTCACTGTAATAAGTTAATGTTTGATTAAATTAATTACTAATATAAGGTTTGATTGTTTTCCACACAAACTAAACTATCCAATGTTTTCTACCTTCCTATGATGTATTTCTCTAACTCATTTCTCAAAAACTCAAATGCACGATACACTGATTCCTGAATGATAAACCGAAAATAGATCTTCGAATTTATTCTATGCTGTGAAAACGCGCTTACTGTTAATCACATTCCCCCCTATCGAAAAGTTTCAGGACAAGGAATTTTAAATCTTTAGTATCATGACTAACTAAACAACTAAACCTACCGCCTTGTCGTCACAAAAAGAATACTAAGTGATCAGATGATTAGGTTGCAGGGAACAAGCACTGGACCCTGGGTCACTCCCATGTTTATACTCTGCAAATAGCACTAAAAAGTTGATCGGAAGACAAATCTAAAGACTTTATCTATGACAATTTCAATGTTGAAGCAGTCAAATGCTTGAGACAGGCCTAAGAATAGGCGTGTCAGGTAATCAAGTTTATCATATAGAGCTGAACATTATCCTATAATACATATGTTTCCTTAGGAATATTCAGTTCGATAAATTTAAATTAAACAACATGTCGTAAGGGCATTGTAACGCTCTATCACCGTATACTACCATCACATTTATAGACGAAATACAGTGTTTGGTAGCTTTATCATAAGCCTTTCTTGTGTTTTCACTTCAATGAGAAGATAATGAAAATAATATATTGATGTTATCCAAAAATAATTAGCACTGTCCAAAGAAAGAACACATTAAATAAAAGTAAAGAATAGGACCAGGACTATACCCTTTCTCATTTCAACTAGCAATGCCTTCAGAGTTAGTTGTTTTAACAACTTTCTATCGAACCGGTCGCTACCTTGATAAAATGGGATCCTATAACAGTAGCAGAGAGGTAAACAGTCGTAACTCCACTTTTAACCGATATGGAGTTAATATCATTTTCGAAGTGCACGTTTTCCATTTGTTATTGTGGAAAAAAATCGTAAGTCCCGCTTTGTTGGTCGTCTATATTTTTAATTTTGGAAAGACAGTAACTCCATGTATTAGTAGGGTAAAGAATAGTATGTCCTTTTTCGTTAAGTTTACGACACAATATTTTTAGTGGTAAACAGTAGTAACTCCACGAAACGGCGTGTTGCTGATTTAGTAGTGCGTGTTTAGTTTTTTTAAATGATGGGAAGTGATAAAAGACATAGAATGTTGACAAAAATTGTTTCTAAAAGAGTTAGTGCCATAATGGAGCAGGTGAAAATTGCAAATAAAAAAAGCACTTATCCAGCAGGAATATGAAAATCATTTGAAGGAAGCAGATAGGCGTTATAAAATTAAGAGAAATGATAAAGAACAGAGTAAGGATTCAAAAGACATAACAAAAGTGATAATGCTAGATCTGCAAAAATGTCTTCCGACCCCATATCTTTCAAATAATCAAAGCTTTTATTATCTGAAGCTATGGACTTTAAATCTGACCATTTATGATTCAACAAACAATTCGTCATATTGCTTACTATGGGATGAATCTGAAGCTGGGAGAGGAGGCAATGAAATCGCATCTGCCTTGATCAAATGGACTAAAAACATTATTGCTAATTCTTTCATAGAGCACTTAATTATTTGGTCAGATAACTGCCCCAGCCAGAATCGTAACATTATTGTGATGCTAAGTTATCTATGGCTATTGAAAATCTGTTCCAATCTGAAAACTGTCGACCACAAATTTTTATTGAGAGGTCATACTCACATGGAAGCTGATCATGTACACGCGTTGATTGAAAGGACTTTGAAGAAACAACCGACTATGGAAATATGCTCTCCTTGGGACTGGCAGCAATTAATAAGGTCAACTGGTGCAACTGTCATGAAACTAGATATTCCCGATTTCAAACATGTTGACCACTTGTATAGGCAACCTAACGCTCCTTTTATCAACAGGAAGAAAAATACGAAAAAAGAAGATTTTCTAATATCAAACGTTGTTCATTTTCGAGTTGAAGCTGCTCATCCTAACATTATATTTTACAAGCTGAATTTTGATGACGAGTTCAAAACTTTAAATGTTACCAGATCTGTTCGAAACCCAGCGCCATTGCCCGATGAATTAACTAGTCTGCGCTGTAACTTAAAGGGAATAAAACAGAAGAAGCGGGAATATTTGATGAAAAGTTTAGAATGGGTTCCTCTGCAATTTCACAATTTTTACAAAAATATTCCAATTTGTAAAGCAAAAGGTCCAGATAGTTCCGATGAAGAAGGCAGCGAATAAATTTTGCTTTGTACAATTCATAATCTTTTTGTGTTCATTATTCATGCTAGGGATGAGCAATAAATCAGTTTTTGCAATATAAGGCCTACATTTTAATGATTACCTGTGTTTTCAAATAGAGCTAAAAAGTCGTAAGTCCAAAATCAAGATACAGGTAAGTATGGCTGAAATAATGGTATTGTGTACTAAAAGTGCTTGAAAAGTTAAGTAGCATACCATAATGACAGCTTGGTACAGTGTTTAAAAATTAGTCAAATTTGAAAGTAAGTTAGCATTACAAGTTGTTTTCTTCTTTATTCAAAATTTGTATTTATGGACATACCATTGTTTACCTCTCTGCTATTGTAAGTGTTTTCAACACTGAAACGTTTCGCAAATATTCGGTGAAAAATAATTTTTATTTTGTTCGTGATAAACCGTACGTAAAGAGCAATTAATGAACAGTTTTGTTTTGAACAGACCTATCTCCCGAGAATTAATTATAATTCAGACATCGTGCAGACTCCGATCGTAGATTCCCATTTTATAGACTTATTCCATCGAATGTGAAAATTGTAGAAACATATCAACTGTTGGGAAAAGCTCTTCCCAGTCTTCACTCACTTTATTTTAAATCCTTCATTTATTGAATGAGCTATGTTCGAAGCCAATAGAACAGAAACAATGGAAAATTTTGAATTCTATTAATGTTATCTAAAAATTATTATCATTGTCAAAAAAATAAAAAATAGGTCAAGGACTTTACCCTGTCTCGATTCCAATTAGCGCCTTGAACGCTAGTTGTCTTGACAAGCCTAAGTCCTCAAGAGACTGGGGTTGCTCGGCAATATCGAACCTGTCGCGACCTTGGTGAAATGGGACCCTATAAGTGTTTTCAACACTAAAACATTTCGCCAAATCGGCGGAAAAGGATTTTTATTTTGTGCGTGATAAGCCTACCGTATTTGAGTTAGGAATGTTACGTTTAAATAATCTCTTACATCGCCACTAAAATGAGCAGGCACTCCGTCGTGCATAAGCCTAATATTAAGAGGTACATCATCTAGTTGGATGGGCAAATTTTCCTGGAAAAAATGCGGGTATGTTTGTCCGTCTAATCTTTCAAGTAAAGTCCAATCAAATAATCTTGAACTACCCCTGCCCACACATTGATTGAAAACTGCTGCTGAGGTCGCGATTGATGAATAATATGTGGATTCAAATCCGCCCAGTGATGTTCATTGTGGAAATTAAAAATTCCATTTCTGGTAAATGAAGCTCCTTCCGTGAACAAAATAAATGAATTGAATTGCCGATCTTCTGTATTTCTTTGTCTTAACCATTGACAATAATGCAATCTGGCTGGAAAGTTTGCTTCAGATAGGACTTGTACTCTCTGTAAATGGTAAGGATAGAGGTGCTGCCCGTGAAGTATTCGCCATACATTAACGTGGTTGGTATTCCCCAAATCGTTTATTAGAGGCCTTATACTTCTTTCGGGATTTTGTTCAACCGCTCTTAAAACATTTTCCTCTTTTTCCACTGTTTGAGCAGTTCTTGGCGCCCCACAATTAACAAAATTACCCGTTAGTTTTCTTGTTTCTCTCAAACGTCTATGAACGTTAACAAAGGTGTTTGCACAAGGTAAATGACGCTCACGGAATGCATCTTCATGAAGAAGCCATGCTTCGTACGAATTTCCATTCATTTATCCATAAATAAAATGAATATCTGCAAATTCCTCAAACGAATAATTCGCCATAGTAAGTACTTATTTTGGAGAGAACTTATTAGAAATTAACTGGAACACCACAAATTCAAATCGCTAGGCACTTTATGTCATTCCTTCTTGTTTTAGTTTGACAAGAAATTTATGAAGTTTATAAAAAATGCCCACGAGACTACTATTTTTTAATTACGAGTCCGAAAACAGCTTATTGTACTGACTAATAAAATAATTTTAAGCTATTGCATAACTTTTATCGCGGGCTTTGAGCACGGCGACCGAATCAAGAAATTCCGTAACGAAAATAAAACCTAACACCCCCCACTCCGCCTACCATGTAGCTCGGCCGAGCGTTCGCTTAACGTGTATGTATATGGTACGACTGTACGAAGCTCGCACGGATCGAGGCGAGCTGCTCCGAAATCGGACGAATACGTAAGCAGCTGTTTGTGAAAAAGTATATAGGTGTATAGGTATCTATCATATCTTTATAATGCCACACTCACCGCATGTGCTCCCCGTAAGTATACATGTAGGCATATATACTGTGGTAGATACTGTTCCAAAAGGTGGGGTAGCTATTTACCAAAATAATAATAATGTTACTGATATTGTGACTCCGAATATTTGAAATAAATATTGCACAGGTAAGCGATGTTAATGTTAGGCGCTCATTTGTTGGAGATATTTGTGCGTGCTTATGCAAACTTAGAAATGGCACACACATAGTCATGGTAGCAATTTACATTTCTCCGAATCTAAAATTGGACGAGGTAGAACATTTTATTCATCGCACTTTACTGGAGTACACTGAAGAAAGGTCGAAAATACTTGGTACAAATGGTAATAAATTTCCACTTATCTTGGCTGGCGATTTCAACATCAACTTCGCTGATAAGAAATCAGAGCGGTTGACAACTTTTCTTTCAGAAAAATTGAATTTGAATTATGGGACCACCATTGACGCGGTATTTTCCAGATATTTAGAGGATGTCAAATTTCAAACTTATGTTTCTTATTTCAGTTACCATAAACCTATAGTTTCAATGATAAAAATTCCTGAATAACCTACATGTATTGTAAGATAATTAAAAAATGTTAAACGATATTTACTTCTCATTTATTCAATAAAAGAGCAAAATTTGTTATCTTATCGGTCACCACGCTCAAAAATTGTAACTTGAATTAATATCAAAGAAAAAAAATACTGCATAAATAAAAAATAAATAAATAATTATAATTGCATAAGTTGATAAAAAATGCTATGCAATAGCTTTACCGCGGCAGTCCCCGAGTGCCACACGTTTTTTTTTATTTCGAAAACGGTGCTTCAGAACGAAAAAGTCCAATAGGCACTTCTTGAGTAGAATTAATTTGGCTTTAAGAAAGCAGCACTAATTTTTGCAAAAACTAGTGGCATACAGTTTTTTTCGCTAAGCATAACTATTTGCCGGCCCGAACGCCATTGTGATGTAAGTGCTTCAGAAAACGATGTTGTAGATGTAAATGTAACCTTTGATGAGACATTCGCGTGTTCCAAAACTCATTCCAAGATCTCAACGGGCTTTCGATAAATGTAAAATAAACTATTAAACACGGAAAACCGTGTATTTCCGGACTTTTTTTACATATCTTTAGATGTAGAATCTGCTCTTAAATTTCCTTCACAACATTCTGTAACACCCTGTATACTGCGTTTAGTGAGAGAAGTAAAAAGGGAAAATTCAAAAACATAATTGTCGTAGTTTAAGAAAGAAGCAATCACCTTGGCAGCTCCCCACAAACAGGACCTGCAGGTCCCAGTACTGTGACGGTTGCCAAAGAAGGCAATTTGAATGAATCGCTAAATATAATCTCAACTAATGAAGCAGTCGATATTTACATTTGTTTGTTTATGTCCACATGTTTCTTCATCGAATTAGATAGAAACCCTACTTCTACATATTACTTTCACTAACCAATTTGCAGGGAGACTTCATTTCATTTTTGTTACTCTGCGTTATTGCCATAGTAGTCCAAATATTATCTTTTTTATTTTTTGGTTCCTCATGTTGAACCCTGTATAATCATGTTATGTTTGTAGATGAGGTCAATATCGATTAATTTATAAACGTTCTAATAATTGATCCTGCAATCTTGTTAATTCCAACTAGGTGGGAGAAATGGAGTAATTATATTCATTCCATGTTTAGTTTATTTAATACTCAACGATTTCAGACTGTGACTTAGTTGTGAATTGTTTATTTAATGATAATTTTTACATAAGCACGCCCTTGTAATCCTCGACTTGGTGCAATTATCATTTGAATTTGTTTACATAGGTATTGTTGTTTATTTATACATTTAGTGATATGTGTTTTATTATAGTCTGTTGGTTTACTCATTACATATAAATTCAACAAGTTTTCATAAAAATTAATCTGTGCAATATGTCGGCAGAGCGAAAATCCATCAAAACTGTATAAACTTTCAACGAAAATCCATACTAAGCGGCGCGTTTTGTGTTAGATCCTACCCTTAATTTCTACAACGCTCCACCCCCGCAGTCCTGCCTCCCACGCTTGACGTCATTGCGCGTACGCCGCCGCCTACGATCTGGGTCACTTGCTGTGACCTTTCCAAAGGACTTTTCGTCGAGGTTTAGAAGCAGCAGAAGCGGACATTCCATTTTCCACCATGGCCTCTAACACTTCCAACTATAAACTTAGTGCAGCAATTGAAAACCTGAAATCTACTGGTAAGTTAACTTTTATATTTATATATATTATTGAGAATAGTACTAAAGCTCTATGGGGCATAGTTGGTTCTGTAACAGACAATGGACTAATCGATACTTTCAAGAAATGTAATTACCTATCCTATTATCCATAGTATAATTATTCATACTTATCTGACTTATTAGAACTCATGTATGAACCAGAAAGAAATTCACTAGATAATAATTGGATGAAGCTACGTTTCTGGTCGAAAATCAATATGGTAAAGCTGTATGTATTATTTTTCCATCAATTCCATCTATTATAAGAGGCTTTATCGTATGAACGTGATTTATAATATCGAGATTATCTCTCTCTGGTCTCCTAAGATAGGAGATAAAGGTAATGCTAAAATCCGACTACAAGTTTCTAAAGTTAATTCTTATGAGATGGTATTAAAAACAACAATAATGCAGAATTGAATAATATCAATACTATTTTTTTCTTCATCGATATAATGTTTTTTTCACAATATTTTTTTACTACCTAAGTTATTTTTTGCTCCGCAAAATCTCCGAAATCACTAGCAACAAAGTCAGGGAGTTTTAATATGATTCAAGATCTAAGCTGCTTCAATATTTTTATTAGACGTTTTCCCAAATCAAAGGGTTATTAAGGTTTCCACAAAGAACGGAGGACGAGTTTTTTCTGTTGATGCATTATTGATATCCACATTCAGCAACCAATATCTAGGTATATATTCTCTTACTCATTGGATTCAGGAGTATAAAATAAAAAAAATTATATACTGAAGGTATGTATCAGGATGTATAAGCCCATAGGGGTTGACTTACGGCGTAGGATAATGCATTCATATTTTTACCGAAAATATTTACCATAAGCTGTTGTATATTATATGGCCATCTTCAGATAGAGGTTGGGGTGAAAATAGTTTAAAAAGTTGTTCATGTAATAAAAAAAGTCGAAAATTTGAGTAGGTTATAGCTTGGAAACGCCTGACAATGTGAGAACTATTATACATTGAACCTCTCTTAAACAATATACAGTAGTGCCAATGTGTATTCATTAAGGCTCACCATATCGCTCTAGCTCCTAGACTATTATGAAAGATCTATCCTGGAGATGATTCACATAAAACTCTAAGTCTGTAAACCGTGGAACAGACGTTCAATCATTAAGCCAAATTTAAACTAATTCAATTAATTAAAACCTTTGCAAATTCCTACATGCATCTTTATAATGTTGGAAGTATATTTTAGGTAGAATGCTGAAATAGCAATAGGTCTGAGAACATCTTCTTATTACCTCATACATCTAACATCTGGTTCGAAAGTTGGCACTTGAGCGTATTATAGTTTGATTTCAGTCTTATCCAAACATTGCATGAGATTACTTCGAATATCAGAAGTAGATTGCTATGCAGTGGCTTCTTATATGATTCTTATACTTAAAACATTGGTGTTACAATTTTTATTACTCGTATTTCTGTTCGTTTCGGCGACATGAGCATTTTAAATTTAAATTGATGCGGTAAGGACGCCTTTTGCTTGATACAATTAGTGTCGAGAAATCCCGCTTTAGATATTCTGATGATGGTCCTATTCCCCGAGAATTTATATTTAAAACAAAATAATTCTTTCTTCTTCGCTACTGTCATCGCTTAGCCTAGGTCTACGTTTTTCTCAAGTTGAATTTTGTTGACTCGAACAGCTCAACGAGCATGAATTTTTCTTCCCCGTAAATTCATTCGATTACTGTTGTCTCTTGCGCATATTATTCAAACCACTTTTATAATTACCAGTATACAACTAACAAAACTTCAAACTCGAAGTAGGTAATCACAACTTCAGAAAATGATTAATAAGAAACAATCACAGTTTTCGTAACTATAGGGTTTTGAAAACACACATAAAATAATGACATCTTTTGTTTACTGAATCTTGGTACCATTAAAGTAAAGCTTTTGCATGTACTCATTGAACTGTTTATGCACCCTATCCCACATAACATTCAGTTCGGTGGGCCTGGCGCGCTATCATTGTTCGATTAATGCTTTCGTCACCGTCTATATGATATTTTTCAAAATGAATAAGCTTTACGGTGTTTCATCAGGGTCATGTCAACATCGTTAAGTGTATTCTAACTAATTCAGGAATTTCGTTTTTCATATTAGATACATTCCAACAGTGAAACTTATAGTGCGCAGGTTTTTTGTATCTGCAACACGGCCGATTCGCATATTACATGATTAGTCAGTAGTTGAGAATTGTTGGCCGATCACATAATTTCTGACGTCACATAGTACCTGACCAGGACTGCTACCTGTCACGATTATAACTAGCGCTGCCTTGAGCGATAGTTGTCTTGGCAAGCCCGACTCCTCGTCACGTGATTGTGATTGCTCGGCGGTGTGTCTCGAACCTGTCGCAACCTTGGTGAATTGGCTACTTATGTGTTACAAACACTAAAACATTTCGCAAATCTTCGACGAAAAAGGATTTTTATTTTGAGCGTGATAAGTCTACCTCTTTTGAGTAAAACATGAATATTACGTATACAAAAATTGTAGATAATGCATCTTCAATGAAGTTAGAAACCGTCTTTCCTTTGTAAAAGTGAATTCATGTAAACATTTCGAAAACTGATGATGATTGTTTTGATTATATAATAACTCTATCTCCGTTATCTTACTGATTAATGTATTATTTTATAACATTAGAAGTTTTGGAGAATGATAATTTTTTTACATTGATGCGGTGTATGCTATACTCATGTTGCCGTTTATCTGTTTGCTTTCAAAACATCTTTACTGACGCAAAATATTGTATCATTGAACAAGGTCAATGATCATTAACAATGACGGCTATCCCATCTCTTTATTGATTCCGAGATATTTCATGAACGACTCGTCTTAATGTAACATGTTAGAATGATATCCCTTGATTTTGGGTGTGATTTGATTGATTTCAATTACCAGTTCCTCTCAAAACTGGTAATTGAGAGAACCCCGACCCAACACTACCCTACTCTCAGAACCAATATCAACAGTCGCACTAAATCTTAGGATTTATTCATTCTTATTAATTCCTTTTCAATTTGATATAGGTCATATTTATTTTACCAGACTTTTCTTACTAGTACCTATTTCTTTCCAGTCAGTCACACGCGCTAGTAATATCATTATTTATATCTTTCCAGTCAGTCAAAAGCCCTAGTTATATCACCTATTCCTTCCGGTCAGTCACAAGTAACAGCGCATGCACTAGCATCTTTTTCTTTCCAGTCAGTCACAAGCATCAGTAACAGTACCATTTTGTCCGAAAACTCACTACGCTGGTAAAATCACCTTTTTCTTTGTAGTCAGTCACAACCGCTAGTGACAGCTTGATTGCTTGGGGTCACAGTTACAAGGACTAGTATCAGCACCTATTTCGGTCCAGTCAGCCACAAGCAATAGTAAAGCCAACTACTTCTCTCTGGTCAATCACAAGCACTAGTAAGATCACCTAGTTCTCTCCAGTCTGTCACAAGCTCTAATAACAACACCTATTATATCTAGTAGTCACAAACACCACCTATTCCGTTTCTGTCAGTTAGAAGCGCTAGTATCAGCACCGTTTTCTTCCCGTTCAGTCACAAGTGCCGGTAGCAGAACCCTTTTCCTTCTAGTGAGTCACAAGTGCTATTTACGACACCTTTTTCTTTCCAGCTAGTCAAAAGCGCTAGTAACAACACCTATTTCTTCCGAGGATTCACAAGCACTAGCACTTTTTTCCTTGTAGTCAGTTACAAGCACTAGTAACAGCACCTATTTCTACCCAGTCAGTCAAAAGCGCTATTAACAGTACCTATTCTTTCCTGTCAGTCATAATAGCTAGCATCAGCACCAGTTTTGTTCCAGTCAGTCACATGCGCATTCAACATCACTTACTTCTCTCCAGTCAGTCACAACCACTAGTAACAATACCTATTATATCTAGTTAATCACAAACATGACTTCCTAACAACACTGTTTTCTTCCCGTTGTCACAAGCCTTGGTAGCCGCCCCTTTTTCTATTTAGTCAGCCACAAGCACTAGTATCAGCACACATTTCTTTCCAATCAGTTGGAAGCACTAGTAGCACCACTTATTTTTTCCCAGGCAGTCACAAGGGCTAGTAACAACACCTGCTCTTTTTTAGTTAGACAGAAGCGCTAGTAACAGTACCGTATTCTTCACCTTCAATTACACAAATGCTAGTAACTGCATCTATTTTTTTTTCAGTCACTCTCAAGCACTATCTTCACGTTCAGTTACAAGCGCAGGAAGCGAACCTTTTTCTTCCTAGTCAATCACAAGCTCTACGTACGGCACCAATTGCTTTCCAGCTGGTCACATGCTCTAGTAACAGCACATATTTCTTTCCACTCAGTCACAAGCACTAATAACAGCACATATTTCTTTTCAGTCAGTCAGAAGAGCTACGAACACCAGCTATTTCTTTCAAGTTGAACACAAGCGGTAATAGCAACACCTGTTTTTCTCAGAGGTTACAAGCGCTAGAAGAAGCACATTTTCCTTTGTAGTCAGTTACAAGCGCTAGTAACAGCACCTTTTTCTCCCCAGTCAGTCAAAAGCTCTATAAACAGCACCTATTCTTTCCTGACAATAGCTAGCATCAGCACCTATTTCGTTCCAGTTAGTCACAAGTAATAGTCACACTGACTATTTCTTTCTAGTCAGTCACAGGTGCTAGGAACAGAACCTATTTCTATTCAGTCAATCACAAGCACTAGTAACATTACTTTTTTCTTTCCAGTCAGTCACCTATTCTTTCCTGACAATAGCTAGCATCAGCACCCATTTCGTTTTTAGTCAGTCACAAGTACTAGTAACACTGACTATTTCTTAGTCAGTCACAGGCGCTGGTAACAGCACCTATTTCTATTCAGTCAATCAGAAGCACCAGTAACATCACCTTTTTCTCTCCAGTCAGTCACAAACACTAGTAATAAAACCTACTAGTTTCTAGTTAGTCAGAAGTACTAGTAAAACCACCTATTCACTTTTAATCAGTTAGAAGCACTAGTAACAGCACCTTGTTTTTATTCATTCAGTCACTAGAGCTAGTAACAGCATCTATTTTTTCCCAGTCAGTCTCAAGCACTAGGAACAGCACGTATCTCTTTCCGTGCAGTCACAAGCACCGGCAGCAGCACCTTCTTCTTTCTAGTCAGTCACCAGCGCTAGTAACGGCACCTATTTCTTCCTAATTAGTCACAACTGCTAGTAACACCACCTATTTCCTCCCAATCCGTTACAAGTGCTAGCATCAGCACCTATTTAGTACTTCTCTCTATTCAGTCACATGCACTGGTAACATTAAAGCTCACACTAGAATGGTATTGAGTTTTTCAAACATGCCAAAGCAACAATTTAACATATACTATTGTGAGAAATGTACTAAAATTATATTACATAAGGAGCTATTAATAATATAACCAAACAATTTGTATTGAGCAGCAATCTAATGAATATTATTTATAGTTGAGGTAAAAACACATTATGTTCCCGATTTTCCCCCAAAGATTCAGTCATATATATCTTTGGACTTTAGATTAAATTCGGAGTACTTGCTTCCTTGAAAGTACTCTTTTATATTAGCAAGCCGATTAGCTCTAGATCCTTTATGGTGCATTATTCACTAGACCAATATTTTTTCATATGCGAGTTGAGTTTGCAGTGTCTTGTCATTGATCGTGTTTTGTCAGCACATTTTGATAGAATTCTCATTAACACGATGGATTGGCAATATTGGCATGGAATATAGTTCTAAATTTTTTTTAATTGGCTACGTGTAATGATGAAATCGAACAAACTGAAGATAAATTGATACCATTATCAATTTTATTTGTGATAAATCTTTCCTTCTTCTTTGAAGTGAATTAGAATGTCTCAAGGAAACTTTTCTCCTCACAGAGAAGGATTAATTCTTCAAAGTGTCAGTGCTATAATGAAAAGCATAATTCTAGACTTATTACAAATTAAAAGTTTAAGACTTACGAGCTAATTGTGATGTTCTTTTTGCATTTCACTTTTCCACCACTTGCTCTTGTCAAATTTTAATTTTGCTCAAGAGGTAATAAATAATAGTCGCTGTACGTTCCTGTGAAAAGCTTATTATACTCAAGTATGATCATAATTCAACGTAACGTTTTTAATATGGTGTATGCTGCAAGCACATTAATATTACTGGAAGACAAGTTGATGATTGTCTTTTTCCTCATTATTCGTACTTTTTGCATGCGATCACTTTTTCGCTAAACAATTACGTTCCTTCATCTTCAAGTAAAACGATTACTTATACTTTGGTTATATTAAACTATTTTAATTAAATACCTAGTATGTGAATGACCTTGAATGATCAAGAATTTGGTGGATAACAATTATTATTATAACTCCATGAAACGCATTTCGACTTCAATATTCCCACTTTGGATATTGATAATAATTATGTATTTATATAAACATGTGAGAAGCAAACGATAGCGAAAAATAAATTCAAACAAATATAAAATATATTAGAAGATGAGCAAAGAAGGATAATGCTAAAAATACCTTAATATTAATTATATCAGAATAAAAGAATTGAAGGCAAATTAAGTAAATTTAATTAAAGTAAATATTAATAGATTGCAAAATAATGGGATAATCGGATAATATAACATATTCGTAGAATAGAGATAGATTGACAGCTTTCTCTGAGAATGTACAAAAAACTGTTTTTGACCAAAAAATCAAAAAGTTTACTACAGCGGAATATTTCTTCCTATTGGAAACATGTATTAAACCTCGAAGAAAATCATTGGTACTCGATTTTTGTGTATGTAAACGTAAAAAAATAGTTTTGTAGATTCTTGTAATTATGAGATATTTTGATTCAAAAGTAAAATAATGATAATGACCACTCCTAACAGAAACTACCATTTTGATATTTTGAATATAATAGAATATCATGAAATAATGACCTATCAGGTTAAGGGCAAGTCTAGAGAAATTATAAAAACATAAATCAATACCCATCGGATTGAATATTCATATGTAATACCACTAGTGCTTGATTTATTCCCGGAAATTCTTTAGAGGTCATGAATATTTCGAAAATTGTAGTTTTCTCTACATATTCGAAACCAAGGAAAAATTTTTAGAACTAATTTAAGCACGAGTTGTATTCGGTAAAAAAATTTTACGCCATATTGTATTCAAATAAATTATTTCAAAATTTATATATTTGCTTTTGACAGTATATTATTCCCTATTTTAGAAAACTATATCTTCAATTATTGTTGAGTAGATGAACTCCACTACTTCGGGCTCAGGATATCCGGTCTCCACTTCCGGTCTAGCTGTCGATGTGCATCCGGTGCATGAGCTCGTCCTTATCAGTTTTGAAAGGATTTAGGTGATAAGGATTTTATTTTATTTGTAAAGAGTATACAGGGTGTGTTCAAAAAGTGTGTCACATGTACAGAGTCACGTGACTAACACATGGCAGCATGGCGGCCCTAAGGTCCAACTGTCATGGCGACCATAAGGTCCAGCTGTCATGGCGAGCATAAGAACCAGCTGTCATGGCTACCATAAGGACCAGCTGTCATGGCGACCATAAGGACCAGCTGTCATGGCGTCCATAAGGACCAGCTGTCATGGCGGCCATAAGAACCAGCTGTCATGGCGTCCATAAGAACCAGCTGTCATGGCGTCCATAAGGACCAGCTGTCATGGCGACCATAAGGACCAGCTGTCATGGCGACCATAAGGACCAGCTGTCATGGTGGGCATAAGGACCAGCTGTCATGGCGGCCATAAGGACCAGCTGTCATGGCGACCATAAGGTCCAGCTGTCATGGCGATCATAAGAACCAGCTGTCATGGCGACCATAAGAACCAGCTGTCATGGCGACCATAAGGTACAGCTGTCATGACGAACCCAAGGTACAGACTGCTTCGTGGGGGGGGCTCCGCCACCTCTAGGAAGCAATCTGTACCTTTGGTCCAAAGGTACAGGCTGCTTCATGGAGATGTCACCACCACGTGACAGCTGTCATCGAAGGTACAGGTTGCTTCGTGTAGGTGTCACCACCACGTGACAGCTGTCATGGCGACCCTTGGGTACAGGCTGCTTCATGGAGATGTCGCCACCACATGGCAGCTGTCATGGCGGACCAACGGTACAGGCTGCTTCATGGAGATGTCACCACCACGTGACAGCTGTCATGGTGAGCTAAAGGTACAGGCTGCTTCATGGAGATGTCGCCACCACATGACAGCTGTCATGGTGAACCAAAGGTACAGGTTGCTTCGTGTAGGTGTCACCAACACGTGACAGCTGTCATGGTGAGCTAAAGGTACAGGCTGCTTCGTGTAGGTGTCACGTGACAGATGTCATGGCGGACCGAAGGTACAGGCTGCTTCGTGTAGGTGTCACCACCACGTGACAAAGACTGCTTTGTCATTGTTTCAATCCGGCGACCACAGTTTACGAACGATGATGACGTCACTGCTTCGAACCGATGACAGTAACTGATTCAATCCGGCGACCATAGTTCACGAACGATGATGACGTCACTGCTTCAAGCCAATGACAGTAACTGATTCAACCCGGCGACCATAGTTTACGAACGATGATGACGTCATCATCGTTCACGAACTATGATGGTCAGATGAGGAATGAAATGCGAGTAATAATAATGATACTCTATGTGTAAATGTGAATAGTTGGAGGTTATGATAAAGATATCCAGTAAGTTTGTAAATGTGTCATTATGCATATATCTTTTGAAGAATACACACGTATACTTAGAAAATTTGTGGAGAAAGTTCATGAACTAAGAAGAGACTTGAATTTTTACGAAGATAAAATAAAAGTTATAAGACTGTTGAATACATTTACAAGTGCAAAAAGTGAAGATAATGATGGGAGTGGGGATGTTAAAAACAAATTTCGTGATTCTAACCACAATTCTGAATGGTATTCTATACGCGAACGTTCCCCAACACGTTGAGCGCATTTATATTTGTCTGAAGGATGTTGCAACCGATGGTGGTGGGGGGTGTAACCGTACCGAATGGATTCCGATGAATTTTAGAAAAATCAACGATAATCAATTAGAGGTATTCGCATTCAACATTCCTCAAGATAATCGTACCACCATACATTATAAACTTAAACTTTTATTCTTTGATCGGAGTGAGGGAGATATGGCTGAATGGCAATTGCTCCAACAATCATCATGTTTACCACATGTCATACAAAAGACAATATCAACACCATCCACACGTACATCATCCTCACTAGACGAAGAAATTTCTAAAATTTTCGCAATTTTGTATGCAATTTTATCTTCTTTATCAGTACTAATGTTGAAAATGTTTGTTAAATATGTAAAGAAGGCTATTTACCATGTAAATAAATGATTGTATGAAGATATAAGTGTTTTAATAAAACAAAAGGAATGATAATTATAATAATATATTGACATTATCATTTGCTAGTTCATAAGCTTTATTTTTGTGATTGATAACACATTCTATCAATGACTCGATGTTGATATCACCAATCAATTGTTCACCCCCCTCTTCTTCTTCTGCGGCATGAATAATATTTCCTCTTGCATACCATTTCAAATCGCGGCGGAAATTCTGTTTCACTTCGTTACCAATATCGATAGCATGAGATATGTTAGACCATTTACGTATTAATCGCATTCCCCGATTTTGTAATTTTCTGTCGGCATCACGCCAACCATCCTCCTGTCGACGCATTAGGTATCATTCTGGTCTCATATCATTCGATGTTCGATATAATCCTAAATAATATATATTATATAAATTTTAATATAAAAAACAAAGTAATTACCTAAATTTCGTCTCTTTCCGAAATTTATAGGAGGTGGAACAATATTTGGTGCAATGTTATTCCGTAAGGTGATAACATTCATTTGAATTTGTTGAGATAAGCGTTGAGATCGTTCTTTCGCAAGACATTCACGTTCCTCAGCTCTTTGACGTTCTTGTTGTTCATAGAATTTCTCGTACTCACAATATTTCATCATAATAAATTTCATTAACGAAAACAGTTCACGTAACTCGATGACTTTAGGAGTTCGCATTTGCATCAATAATGATTCGAAATCAATAGCATCTAGAACATAATATTTCTTTCGTGCATCAGTCTTATCACAAATTTCTAAATGGTGTATATGCGGGTTTTTCCTCAACAATCTTGTTATAACACCCTTTTTAGCATGATATTTTTTGCCGCGATAACCTAACCAATCCAATAGATCTTCATTCATCAGAACGCGTTGGTTTAGTTGAATATTCCAAAATAAATAGTTTCTTTTATCGTTTCTTATATCGATCCCAAATTTTAGACACACTTCATTAACTGTTAACTTAATAAAATTGTTGGTGGACCATGTAGCCACATTTGAATCACGAACGCACGCTGCTAAGTTCATTTTTATAACTGAACATTTTCTGAAATGATTCTCTCTTACATACGTGAGAACGTGAACGTGAATAGTGAGGGTGGGGGGTAACTCTCCGTTTCGATGTCATTGCAAACGTTGATAACTGACTGATAACGTCACTAGTTGTTTCAATTTGTTTCATTTCCAGCAACCGACTACCATAGTTTACAAACTATGATCGTCGGATGTTTACATCACCACCTACCGTTTGAGAAATAAAATATCAAATATAATAATAATAATAACATTTATTGGGAAAGATACATTTTGATAGTACATCATTTAGAACATAAATTATAACATTATGATTCATCACCTGGTTCTTCACACCAAATTCCGAACTGATCCTGTAATCGGAGAATACTCCATTATACGATCGTTAATGATGATGCAATAAGCCCTGGTGTTTTTGGGGAAATTCAGGAAACTTTCCATCTCTAGTTTGACGTCAACTGTTGATGACTTTATAGCATCGTTTTGTTTTGAACAGTCAATCACAAAAATTGCTCTATTCTTGAATGCTATATAATCTAACATGGGTTCGCTTATTATTTTATTTGAAAATGATTTCTGGAAATCATAGTACATCTGGTATGCTTCCACGTATTTCTTGGATTGTAGACTTCCGCGGACAGCTAATCTTGAAAAATCTTGTCTTCCGGATGGATTCCGCGTCACAATAGCTCGACTTGATGCCGACGTTTCGCCAACCATTACAGGTGGCATCTTCAGGGCAGGCTTGAGGCTTGAACTGAAACCAGCCTCAAGCCTGCCCTGAAGATGCCACCTGTAATGGTTGGCGAAACGTCGGCATCAAGTCGAGCTATTGTGACGCGGAATCCATCCGGAAGACAAGATTTTTCAAGACTTCCACGTATTGCTGGTCGGTGAAATTCAATTTCATTGCTTCATATGGATAACACTCTGAATTCAAGTATAATTTAACATTTAGCAAGTTTATATTATCGAAATATGCACTGTGCTTAACAGGATTATTTTTTCGATCAGTTTGGAAAGCTAGAATCACATATCTGGGTCGTTCCAAATTCATTGAAGTTTTAACAGCCCAAATGTCGCGAGTGCTCTCCTTCATCAACGGATTTTCATGCAGATCCCAACTACGGAATGGAATCAAAATGGGCTTCTCAGCACTCAAATTCCCCAACATTTGAAATTTAACTTGATCACTTGGAAACACATGTCGCACTTTTAATGCTATCGTCTTCACATTTATTTTAGCCGTTTTCGTGCCTGTGCTATTAGTATAGCAATCGTTATCGGTTCGAGACCTTATCAAGCGCAGCTTATGTTTTCCACTCAAAACTTTGTTATAGTCAATGAATAGGCCTAGTAGAAAATTCAACGGTATCCATAAATTGATTTTATTATTGTAGACTGAACTCAATACATCCTTAAATGACCATCCAGAAATAGCTAGAGGTATAGATTCATGTTTGGCATATGTTAGATAAGCTCTGATGGTGCTGACAATACCAGGATCACGTACTTTGTCTATCTCTTTTCCATTCAATTCATAACTGATATATTCGAAGAGAAACGCTCCGAAATTATTCGTTAGTTTACATTCACCATCACCACTTGCTTCTGGCTGGAATTCTGCCTCGATGAATGAAGCAGACGAGGCCAAATCTACCAACACATCTTGTTGATTGATTAATATCTCAATTTCATCGCTGTTGCCAAAAGATGTTGTGTGGGGATAGTAGGTATGAGTTTCTTCTCGGATGATGTCTTCATTGAAGTTTGGCTCGTTGAATATTTGAAGTTTTTCCGACATTGTAACCAAGGGACTTCAAAAAATTGATATTTTCCAATGATAGTGATGCAGAAGCAACCTTCTCCCTCGAGCTCGTTGTAGATAATGACTGATGACCACTATGGAGATGTCTTTTGTTGCTGAAATCCAAACCCATGTTCTCAAGTGATGGCTACTGCAACCTTCTCAGTTGAATTCCTTTCATATAATGAGTGGTGGTGAGTATTGGATTATTATTTATTGTTGTGAGGTATAATCCCTAACGATCTTTTTCAATTCCAATCGTATAATAATTTCTTCTCCACGAAAATTTACCGGTTTCCAATTCTGATCTAAAATATTCAGCGTGATGTTATCGAAGGACGTCTTGCTGATGACCGGTAGATAAATAAGATTCTTCGGCTCTATATCAATGGAAAACCCAGGTGGTACAAGAGGTGAGAACTCATATATCGTATGAGCTATCTTATTGTTATAATATGCTCCTGCGGTTAAGTTACACTCAACACGTATTGTTTGAACTTTGATTATGTTTATAGGTCGATCAGATACGTGTAGTTCGCGAGATGTCAATTTCTTTTTGCTGAATCCCAACAGTTCGCTTATACTATCTTTAGGAATAAAATTCACTTCAAAATCACTCTTCAGCTCTGTGTGTAGAGTGTTGTTGTTAGATTTTATTGATAATTTCCGGTCACGTTCTTCTTGCTTCACTCCTATCCCACAAACTGCACTCTGTATGAAATCCTCGATGTCTGTCAACTCGTAGGACCCCGTAGGTATAGTTACTACTTCTTCCTCACCCTTCACATTTTTATAATAAAATTTATTAAAACCTTCTTCAATGTTCGGAATGCTATTGTACGTATGCAAGCCAACAAGTGCGATAGAATAATATGAATGAGGATCTAGTTCTATAGGTGGGTGGAAATCTACAGATAAGCGGGAGCTCTTACCCGTGATAGTGAACGTCTGAGACATGATTGATGCAAACTTTACCAACAATCTATTTATATACTAATAAATGCAGGGTTAGTCGAGCACAACTGAAGAGTTAGAGAGGAAATCTAAACATAACTGACCACAATTATAAGTGTTATATTGTTGAAAATTATCGTGATTGAATAATATCTTACACTTTTTGAAATAATCCACTAGTTCGCGAGGGGGGCGTAAATTGCCAAAACTATCATAATATAAAACTGTATCACCGACTTTATTAAACCCAACCCAGTGAGTGCCTCCATTGTCCGAGCTATCTAAATTAACTATTCCACGCTCGTTTTTCCATGGTCCGTTGGATGGCAGTTCATCACGCATGAATACTCCTCTAAAATGGGGAATTTTCAGAGCTTTTGCTAGTTTTCGTAGATCGAGATCGGTCAGAGGTCTTCTGGGTAGGTTTACTGACAGTTTTTTGGATGTTTATTTAAATATAGACCAAGACCTTTGCGATACTTTTTCAAATATAGACCAGATCCTTGTTTCCCCAAAGCTATAGCTTCCATTGTTTTATTATGTCTTTCCGTTACCTCCAAGGTTTTTACGAGCTGCTTTGCTGTCGTTGACGGCCTTAGCGATGCCTGCACCACCCCCGCCAATGCTCCAGCAGCTGATAAGCCGGCAAACAGAGGTATTAAAAATGGTAGAAATCCTCCAGTCTTTGGAATAGGAATTACTCTTGGTAACCGAACATTTTTCCGACCACCCGCTTTTTTGAATTGTTTTCGTGCAACTTTCAACGCTGTTTGGGATGTTTTCTTCAGATTGGATGAGTCAAACTTATTCTTCATAACTTTTCTCACCCCATCGACAATTGCACTTCCGAACCCAACCTTCTTTCTCATACCCATCCCCAATTTCCTCTTTGCCTTCATAATTTTATTTACACCGAAAGCGGCAATCCTTTCTCCAAATTTTGTGTCTTTAGATTTGACACGTTGCCAAGCAGCGTTCTCTAATATTTTATCCGCCTCGTGACGTCCTTCCAAACTAGCGTTTCGCAGATATGAAATATCGTGTTGGCGGCAAGCTTTATCGAGTGGATTGATACCTGAATCTCCTCTTCTCAACCGTTCTTCTAATTTTGTACCGGGACCACAGAATTGATAACCAGGAATATGAAGTTCAAACGGGAGCTTGTTTATAAGCGTATTGAGAACACCTTCTCCTACGTACGCTTCCATACAGACTGATGAAAATTCAAGATTGCACCGTTATTTAACGAGGGGAGGGAGAAAGACCAAAGATCTCAAAATAATATTTTTTATTAATTTCAAAATTTTCTCAATACAAAAGACTTAAGTATAATCTTAACAATATATGTTTCAAATATTATAATCTTCACTCTTGATTCACCCTCATATTCACGGAATTTTTGTTCTATTATAATAACCATACCCTCGAGTCAATAATATTCCAGCTATTTGTTTGTTCCTAATAATCTCCAAATGGTCAATGATGGATTCATTGAACGAGATCCGAATTATTGATCCAACTGTTGTGATTATTATCTAGACCCAACCATTTCACATACTGTTGACCCCTCCTCTTTCGTAATATTTTTTCGACTAAATACACATCGGGTTGTTTTGTTTTCTGTAATTCTTCCTCATAGAAACAGCCGCTGATTGGTGCGTTGGTCATATCTTCTAGTAGATATGTGACCGGGTTGGTAATTTTTACTTTGATGATTTTAAATAATTCCGTACTCCAATTGGGCGTAAATCCCTTCTCAAAAATATGTTTAGCCTTACTTATTCGTACCACATCTCCAACGTTGTATTTGTGAGGCAGAGCTAACTTGATGTGTGAGTAGGATCGCTTCAATATCTCGCTCTCAATCTGTTTCGTCACTTTTATTGGAGCCATATTTATAGTACTATGTTTACGTTTATTATATTTTTCTGTGGTTTCTTCAAGTATATCAAGCCATTTGTATTTCCCGCTGAGACTGAAATGTTTGTAGAGCGATTCCTTTAACGTTCGAATGACACGTTCAGCAATGGCTGCTTTTTTCACACTATACGTATTATAATGATTGATATTATGTTTCTTCATTAGATCGTTGAAGTGTTTATTGAAGAATTCTTTTCCCTGATCGCTTTGCAGATTCCTAGGCTTACGATGTCCTTCTAGCAATATAGAACTGACCGCTTTCCGAACCTCTTCGGCTGATTTCGTTTTCAGCGGGCGTGTCCATAGAAATTTCGAGAAACAATCGATCATAATCAAAATGTATTTGAATCCTCTATTTTCACGAGCGTAATTACCCATTTCTGCCAGATCCATTTGCCAAAAATCATCCAAACCTTTTATGATCGTTCTGCGTCGTTTGAAATTCTTCCTACTCGGCTTATGAAGCTCATGCACAACTTGTTCTCTACTCATCTTATCAATGTGGAAATCTAGTGTAGAATTAATTTTTTGGGTATATTCACAGGATTTGGAGATATACGTTTCACAGAGCCCTGCTTTGTTGTTGTGGATGATGAGGGTCTCTTCTTAGAAGGTTCCACAGATGTCATCCGTCGTTCTAACGCCTCCACTTTACTAGTAATGTCATTTAGACGCATGTTCACACTGTTAAATGTGTTATTGATCTCTTTCAATTCATTTCTGTTTTCCCTCACACTATCACTGATTGTTTTATACTCTGATTTTATATAGATCCCCATTCCATTATATTTATTCTGAATGTCCATCAGATGTTTATCAATGTTGAGAATAACCTTGTCATTCGTTAAGTTATCTTCATCCAGATCCTTGTTGATATCTTTGATCAAATTATCAACCCTAACATTGAAGGTATCTTTAAGACTGGTTTCCGTTTTCAGATTCAGTTTGTGTGTTAATTTATCAACATATACTTTATTTGCAACATCTCCATCATCATTCGGTGATTTTACGTTGCACAATCTACGATTTTCCATATCATAACTTCCATCGCTCGTTAGGAATAATCCTTGTCCGTGAACTTGTTTGAAATTATTATTAAATACATTTGTATCATATATCCACATGGAAGAGGAGGCTCTGCCAAACTTATCCATTGAAACCATCTTTATAACTGAGATGAATTTGTCTTACACCTGGTTTTTGTTCAATTACCCCTGCCTCTATCAATTCTTCTATTATAGAGATTATCTCATTGTGATGATTATGGTTACCTGCATGCGAGGATGCAACAAGAAGTCTCAGTCTATCCACAATTTCGTTAACGTCATCCCAATAAACATATTCGATAGGTTTCTCGTTATATTCAAGCATATCATTTTTGATATATGCACTTCCAGTGTATGTTTTGGCTCTGGGTCTTTTCATGGAATTAATCAAAGGTTTCAGTACATTTTTGTATTTTACAATGTTTCTTATTCGATCAGCTGGATCGTTATTACGCCTATGGGCACTAGTCATTTCCATCATTTGACTGTAATTTTTCCCATCTTCCACAGTGTAAGTATCAGGTAGAACATCTCTGTAAAATATCAAATTATACAGTCCTGTGGTACCCTTGAACGGAGTACCCTTGATAATTATATTACTCTCACTATCAATTTCTATAGGTTGATTACCCATGAACCATTTGTCTAAAGTTGAATTATATTGCAATCCCATTCTATCATCGTATTTCTTGACATCATCATCCAATAGGAATCCTTCCAAGTAATAACGTGCTAATGTGGGGTATTGTTGGAGAAACTCCTCTGTAGCCTCTGCATTATCATTCTTATGTTTTCTGAATTCTTCACGAATCTGATCGATAGTAGGTTCGAGGGTAAACACATCCTCCTCAGTATTTTGGGGGTTATATACGAACTCTTCCCCTTCAGTTACAATATTTGGGATTGGTATGTTCTCCATTTGTGTTGCTGTAGAAACAATACTTTTAGGTTTAACCAATGAATTTTGTTTGATTATTTCAGCATTTTTCGCAATTTCCTCCAGAGGTTTAGATACATTCCTGAACATATTATCTAGAATCTCATCATTTTCAGCTTTACCCAATTTCACAGCCATATATTTTTTCCTCACAACGTTTGCTAACTCCCAAATTTTTTTCTTCAATTGTTGTTTTTCTTTAAGCGTGTTGCTCACACCCACGTCCATGCTGAGCGGGTTGTCTATTTCAAATGAAAGTATATATACATGTTAGATGTATATATAACTATCAAAACCTTTGCGATAACGTCCTTTGTTCATATCACAGTCTTTGTTTATCATAAGGAATCCATATTTATCTTTCCAACATACGCTACATATCTCTTTGAATTTTTCGAGTGACATGTCGGTACTTACATGATCGGTGAATATATGTTTCAAATTGAGCTCATCCTGTTTGAAAATAATCAAGCAATTGGCATTGTCGCGCAATCCATGTTTTGGACATTTAGCAAAAGACTGGCAAAGATAGAAACTATCAATTGAGTTGTGTCTCCCTCTTGAAAAATAAGCACGAATTTTCTCCTGTTTCTCAAACATCACGTCATCGAATATTATGATTGAATTAGACCTCGCTTCTGTAGGGTCTATGACCTCATCACTTTCGGTACAAGGAAAATATCCAAGCCCCTCAATTTTCTTCAATGTCTCCTTTAGTAACTGGTATTTTGGTTGGTGTAAAGACTTTGAATATATGTACACGTTTTCAAATTTCAGACCGTTTGCATCTAACAATAGAGATAACATCACATTTGTTTTCCCACAATTACTTGGACCACAGATTATTGTTCGTAGAGTATTAGGCAGCAAAGAGCTGTGACGTTGTGGTTGTTCAACATACTCATTGCTTGACCCTAAGTTCATAATACTCAACGAGTCTTTTTGCTTAACAATCTTCATCATGCCTGAAGGCGAATCGAAATCATACTGGAACATATGTTAATAAGCATTTGTTTATATACTAGATGATGATGTTATATTGTGTATGTCTGATCACGCGGTTAGGTGCTTCTACGGTTCTGTCAAAATCAGGTATCAAATACATGTTAAATAGGTATGAATGCTGGAACACGTGTCTGAATGTTAAAACACGTGTCTGAATGTTGAAACACGTGTCTGAATGCTGAAACACGTGTCTGAATGTTGAAACACGTGTCTGAAACACGTGTCTGAATGCTGAAACACGTGTCTGAATGTTGAAACACGTGTCTGAAACACGTGTCTGAATGTTGAAACACGTGTCTGAATGTTGAAACACGTGTCTGAATGTTGAAACACTTGTCTGAATGTTAAAGCATGTGTTGAATCATGCGAAAAAACATGTGTATGAATGTAATACAATCATTATGATTATTCACATTTTATTCCTCATTAGCCCATCATAGTTCGTGAACGATGATGACGTCATCATCGTTCGTGAACTATGGTCGCCGGATTGAATCAGTTACTGTCATCGGTTCGAAGCAGTGACGTCATCATCGTTCGTAAACTATGGTCGCCGGATTGAAACAATGACAAAGCAGTCTTTGTCACGTGGTGGTGACACCTACACGAAGCAGCCTGTACCTTCGGTCCGCCATGACATCTGTCACGTGACACCTACACGAAGCAGCCTGTACCTTTAGCTCACCATGACAGCTGTCACGTGTTGGTGACACCTACACGAAGCAACCTGTACCTTTGGTTCACCATGACAGCTGTCATGTGGTGGCGACATCTCCATGAAGCAGCCTGTACCTTTAGCTCACCATGACAGCTGTCACGTGGTGGTGACATCTCCATGAAGCAGCCTGTACCGTTGGTCCGCCATGACAGCTGCCATGTGGTGGCGACATCTCCATGAAGCAGCCTGTACCCAAGGGTCGCCATGACAGCTGTCACGTGGTGGTGACACCTACACGAAGCAACCTGTACCTTCGATGACAGCTGTCACGTGGTGGTGACATCTCCATGAAGCAGCCTGTACCTTTGGACCAAAGGTACAGATTGCTTCCTAGAGGTGGCGGAGCCCCCCCCACGAAGCAGTCTGTACCTTGGGTTCGCCATGACAGCTGTACCTTATGGTCGCCATGACAGCTGGTTCTTATGGTCGCCATGACAGCTGGTTCTTATGATCGCCATGACAGCTGGACCTTATGGTCGCCATGACAGCTGGTCCTTATGGCCGCCATGACAGCTGGTCCTTATGCCCACCATGACAGCTGGTCCTTATGGTCGCCATGACAGCTGGTCCTCATGGTCGCCATGACAGCTGGTCCTTATGGACGCCATGACAGCTGGTTCTTATGGACGCCATGACTGCTGGTTCTTATGGCCGCCATGACAGCTGGTCCTTATGGACGCCATGACAGCTGGTCCTTATGGTCGCCATGACAGCTGGTCCTTATGGTAGCCATGACAGCTGGTTCTTATGCTCGCCATGACAGCTGGACCTTATGGTCGCCATGACAGTTGGACCTTAGGGCCGCCATGCTGCCATGTGTTAGTCACGTGACTCTGTACATGTGACACACTTTTTGAACACACCCTGTATACTCTTTACAAATAAAATAAAATCCTTATCACCTACATCCTTTCAAAACTGATAAGGACGAGCTCATGCACCGGATGCACATCGACAGCTAGACCGGAAGTGGAGACCGGATATCCTGAGCCCGAAGTAGTGGAGTTCATCTACTTTGTTGTACCTAAGATAGTAATAATTATCTCTATTTTATCAACTGCAGTTGTATGGAAAAACTACTATTCTAAGACTTAACAGCTCATTATTTCACAATATGTTCAACTTATATTACTAAAATTTGAAAAAATTATATTTCATTAGTTTTTGTTACATGTACAGATCTAGTTATTCTTCTCAATAGAATGTCCTTGCTCATAAATATCATTTCAATATTGAATAGTTTCGGCAATAAGAATGTGTAAATTCATTTTTAACTTATAAAGTTATGGAAATAAAACCACTAAATAAGCAATAAATGTTTTTATTATCCACATATATTCAAGTTAAGTCATCAATCGATAATCATGCCGCGAATGTCGCTGTGCAGAATGCAAAATCTGTTTGACTAAAACAAGAATTGAAGGATCAGTACCATCAACGGGACATCCTATAAGATTACGTTAAGGTATTACAGTCCCAGCTTACGTTTGAACTCCACAATATAGAATTAGACACTTTTGACTATGACGTTCGTGTTAAAAATCACTTTATAGTACCTACATAAAAAACTTCTCACTCAAAAGAAAAATTAAACAAGGTAATTGATTCCAAATTCATGGCAAACCCAGTTCAAAAATTTGATTCTCAACCAATTTTATGACAGATTTGTTAATGTAACTACAGAATTCACACCAATCTATTGAACAAAGGCTTTAAATGTAATCTACCGTTCACTCCACAACAGAAGAATTTTGACAATTTAGTTGTTGCAACTGACCAAGCTCTTAAAAAATTACCCAAACACATTGAGAATTCATACAAGCAAAACAAACATAGTAAATTTGATAATCCGGAATTAAAAATTGCAAAAAATCTCAAAGAGAAATCTTTACAAAATAATATAGTGTACACAATAGCGATAAACGCAATACGATTATTACAATAGATAAACAATTATACGACGACAGAGTTAATAATTTTTTAGATCCCGACAAGTTTTCAGAACTAAAGACAGACCCAACAATCAAATACCAAAAGGACATCAAAAGAACATTACATAATGTAAAACATATTTTCACCGATAAAGAAAAAACTGGTTTGATCAATATGAACCCCCAACCACCTTCCTTATATGGACAGCTAAAAAATTCACAAAGATGATAAGCTCATACGCCCTGTGTGTTTCTACATTAATGCCCCATGTCAGAAAATTGCAAAACGTTTAGTTAATATCAATGAAAAATTTACAAATTTGAATTCAAAATTTAGTATTAAAAATTCGTATTCATTAGTAGATTATATAAAACACGTCAAACTTAACAATAAATTCAAATTAATATCATTTGATGTAAAGAATCTATTTCCAAGTATCTCATCCTCATTGCCAATGAATATTATAGGAAACTAGATATTATATATAAATTCTCGGGAAATAGGTCACAATAACACTTATGCTCTATATTTTTCTTGTCTTTACGTACGTTTCGGTCTCACGACCATCATCAGAAGACTTATTATGTCTAAAACTTGATTACTTAAAACTAATTGTATTACACAAAGCGTCCTAATCTCACCAATTTCAATCAAAATGCCCACGTCGGCAAAACGAACAGAAACACGAATAAACGAAATTGTTAACCTCAATGCTATAGTACACTTATCAAAAATCCACTGCTAAGAAGAATTCTTAATAAATGCGTATTTATGTCGACACAGTAAGTGATCGACTAGAGACGAGACTAATAAAATTTAATTTTTAAGTATTCACTTTCAAACCAAATGTTAGATTTACGAGCTAATAGAAAAAGGTTTGTCAGGGACTGGAGGTATACTTGATTTTCTACCTAAAATATATACTATTAACATTATAACGAGGCATGTAGGAATTTGCAAGAGATATTATTTGATTAAGTTTGTATAGATATGACTTAGATTTTGACTATCTGTCCTATGATTTACAGATTTGGAGTCACTTTTTATGTGAATCATCTCCAAAATCGATCTTTTATAATAATTGGTTTCCTTAGTTGAAATATTAACATTATTGTAATCGAATTGATGGTTATAATCAAAGCAGTGTTCAGCAAGGGCGGTGGAATTTTCTAAGTTTTTGTTTTTTATGCTATACCTATGGCCGTACATTTTTTTTTGTAAATATTGTTTAGAGATTCCAGTATAAGTCCCATCGCAATCTAAACAATTTAATTTGTATACTGTGTGGGTTTGTTTATCTTTAAGTATGTAAGGTAAAGTTATAAAATTGTCTGTATTACCTTTTATGTTATTTGTAATGGATCTTCATACCATTATAAATTTTGTTTATTCTTTCTTTAATGATATTATCCTTCATTAAAGAGGAAATTTCAAGCTCAATTCGCTTATGTATAAACTAGAATTATTTTACGGTCAATAATAAATATTATTTTCAACAAAGTGGTCTCCCTGGTCCCCTTTATCTCCATTACTAGCAAAAATATTTATGGATTACTTGGAAACACGACGTCAACGATATTCTTGCATGCTGGACAGGGACAACACGTCAATTAAATACATTTTAAACATATTCAGATAATCTACATTCTGATATCGAATTCACAGTAGAAACAAAAATCAACGGTTCACTGAACTTTCTAGACTTAAATATTTCTCGGACAAATTCTACACAGACATTTTCTGTTTATCACAACCCTACACACACCGTCACTGTTATTCACAAAAATCCCTTACATCCTTTATCCCATAAATTAGCTGCCTTTCACTCAACGATCCTTCGATTTATCAATATCCGTCAAATCGAAACAAGCTATAACACAGAACTGAACAGAATAAAACAAATTGCAGTCAACAATGGTTACAATACTTCCATAGTAGACAACGTTTTAAAACAGAAATTGAACAAACACATGTTAACTCTAATATATCCTGAACTAAAAATCGAAACTGAACGTCAATATGTTAGTTTAACATATATCGGAAAGCCAACCAACAATATTTCAAAATTCCTATCGAAACACAATAAAACAGTCGCACATAAAACGTATAATAATTTGCACAGATTCATAAATAATTCTAAAACAAATAGAGATAAATTTTAAAAATCTGAAGTTTATAAGTTATGTTGTGATGACAGTAAACTCTGTATATTGGCCAAACAGGTCGCAGCTTTTATCAGAGATTTCAACAGCATATGAGGAGCCATATATTGAAAAAGACCGATTCGACGTATGCTAATCATAAAATCGAACATAACCATAATTTCAACATGTCAATTGGATATTTATCACTCACTATTATTAATCATTTCCTTAGTAATTCTTCAAATGTAACTAATGGTATTCCCCTCCCCTTAAGTATAGTCATTATAGTATAAAGCCGTTCTTTCTCAATATAACTTTATAACGTAGCTCAGATGATGACACTAGGTGTTGAAACATATGTAAGCAAAGTGGATAATAAAAACATTCATTGTTTATTTAGTGTAAATTAGTGGTTTTATTTCCATAACTTTATGAGTTATATCATTTTGAGACTTAACATAGTACATTCCTATATATTACATTAAGTTACTACAATTGGTGGAAAATTATTTCAGGATTATGTAAAAAAATGTCCACTATAATTCGCTTCAGTGTACCCCTGCAGAAAAAAATTCCGAAAAATACCTGGGTTGTCAGGCGACGCTAAAAAAACTACAAACTTTATTGTTTGAAACATCTATTCCGATTTACGAAAACAATATTATATTATTTACAATAATTAAATTGCATTTAGTGAACACACACAAGGGAATCAAAACCTGTTGTTAAATGATTTAATCCCATTGGGATCAATTCAAAACGGCACGCAGGTGCACTGAGGCAACACTTTATCCCCTAATTGTAGTTTAAAGGGTATAATTAATCATTTATGCACCCCAAAGTTTCAATACAGAGTAACACTCACCACATTGGCGTACAAAAAGTTGATGAAAATAACAAGTTACCGTGATACAGGGTACTTAGGTGCATGTGATGTGTATAGCTCGTCCTGAAATAGAGGTGAATTGATGCAAAACTCAAACACGTGAACGTTTGTACTATATTTATTTATAGTACGTAAAGTGAGGAGAATGACTTCAGCGATGACTTTTATTGACCAAATGGCACGTTCAGATTACGACAATTCACACATAACTGTTGACAGTTGCGTTCAACCATAGTCGATTTCAAATAATAGCCAGGTACAAAGCTAAAACTGGCAACACTGTGTAGTCCGATTTACGATATTTCCAAAATATTGACATATAGGATTCTGCTGTTTCCACTCCATATTTTACTCATTTGTAACAACATTTTTGTGAAGGTTAGTGTGATGTTTGAAAGCAAAATGTCGTGCTTGAATTTGAATAAAACTGGGGTATTGTGATGTGAATTGTTTTGTTTTCGTAACTAGGGTTATATCATATTCAGTCAGGGACGCTTAGACATTGTTGTGTTCCAGAATGCGTGTCCAATTATCTCTCTACTATAACTACCTTGAACCATAAGCGGGATTCGAACCCACATTCCTGGATGTCTAGTACAGCGTGTTTACCAATTAATTAATAATTTTTGCGAATATAAACCTCTGAAAGAATAGTCGATCATTGATGAACACAAAGCGATTCGATGCTCCGCTATAGATCAACTTTTCATGCACATTCATCTAAAGTTCAATCATTTTGAAGTGAGGAGTGTAGATTAGAGTATTACTATGATTGGCAATCACTCTGACAATAAGCTTTCAATGACAGCATTCCGGTTCTTATATATTTCAATAGAACTGACTGAGAAATATTCTGGGCAAGTTTGAGGTTTCTTCGCCTAATTGGCTACAATTTCTGGTAAGTACATTACGACACATAGGGGTTAATTTACGCAATAATACGGTCAGTGGATATATGTATATGTCTTGGTTAAGACACTAACACATTAATTAGGCCGAGTAGAAAAACTCTCGAAACAAATATAGAATATTTATTTAATAATAAAGAAACAAAACAATTAAAAACATGAATTAAAAGTTGAAAGATTAAATACTACTAAATTCTTAATTTGGATATTATGTTAAAATTGGAAAACAATTAAGTAATGCTTAATTTTAAATTAACCTTATTAGAACCTAGATATGAAGTAGAAATAACTAATCTAACTCGAGAAATTAATGTTCCTACTCCTAGTGACACTGATGCCAGAATATTTTGTAGCGCCACTAGCGTTGACATTAAAAACCAGATATTACCTAACACCGCCACTAGCGGCGATATTCGGAAATAGGTGACAATAGACTAATTTTGCAACAAGCAAAATGAATATGTATTTATGTAAGAATAAAATTAAAGGGAAATTACATAATGGCAAATATTTCACTTGAAAAGTTTTATATATTTGAATACCTTTTGCGAATTTTTATCTTAATTCCCAAGTAGATTGAGTTTTGAATTTTTTTCTGGCCAAGTTGACGGGGGTCCGATTCAGCGCTGCAGTCAAAAACGAATTTTGAGATTGCCCCCGACCTTATACTTGTCACTTGGGACAACAAAGATATCAAGGAGAAAATTCCTGATGACATCAAGATTACCAAACATTATAGATAAATGAGCAAAGCATATGTAAGAAAAAAATTGCTTAGCCTGTTTTATTTGAAGCTTCTCAAACATCCAAGTAGGCCGGGCGGGGCGATACTCGCGCACTAGCGCAATCACAAACAACGAAGTCTAGTTGCAATTTAAATTAATACGTCTTTCAAGGTACAAAAGTCACGTTTGCTGTTTTCAAATATTTTTCTTATTGTAATAAATCAAAAATCATTTTGTTTATGATTTCTATAGACATCATTTATATTGCTCTTGAGCCAAGCCTGGATGAAATTTCGAAAAATTATGTAACAATTGTTTACTTTTCAGGGAAAAATTAGTCAATTCTTCTTGGAGTCCTAATTTTCCAAAAAGTATTCAACAAAATCTATTTTTGAAAAATTGTATCACATTGTTAAATAAAATTTCTGTCATTTTGTTATTTCTTTCGACGAATAGTTCAAGATTGGATTGAGAATTTTTCAATTATAAAAAAAATAATACAATAAATAATTTTTTTAATTAAAAGTTTTTTCACGGTCGACAAAACGTCCACTGGAAACTCAAATATGACCCGTCTGACCCTGCATCCAAGAACTTATATAAGTAATTCCAGGAAGAAAACTAAGCTAAATCTTCAACTGTATTAATTAAAGAACATTTCATTATAAATTGTTAAGCGTACTGGAAGTGTGGAAGTGCACCAATACCATCATAATACTTGTATGAATTGTGAATTTATTATGCTTCAATGAACGTTTCATAAATTAGCTCAATGCTATACTTCTCATAATAACATGATGTGTGTAATGTATGTAATGTAATAACTTAGCAACAATCGGACACGTGAATAACAATTCTTAAAATCAAATCTAATATCTTATATGGCTCAATGAACTATAATAATCAATAAATTAGACAAATATCAAAGAGAATTGACAAATTGTAGATAATAAAGTCAGGACCTAGCATATCTCAGATAGTAGTAATTATCCTTCGAAATAAAATATGCAATCTAAATAGTAATAATGATGAACACATTTCGAAGTCAATGAATCTTTGATAAGGCTAGAGATATTTATTAATTAAGTATTTAATATAATGAGTCAGCTGTGGAGTTATGATCAGACAAACTAGTATGGTGGCAATTGAACTATTTTCATTTGACTATGATGTACGTTGCAAACTTGGCAGCTAAGACCCTCGGAAGACACGCGGCTTGTGCCAGCTTCAGAACACTCCACTTGCTATCGCGGCTCGCTGGTGGTCGACGGACTCGGGGTGAAACCAGGACTCTGGAGGTTCTGCTAGGGATCATCCCTCTACAGCTCCAAACAAAACAGGGGCCGCGGGTACGGCGTATCGACTGGCTGGTCTGGGCCAGTGGGTCGATGCGTCTGTGCCTCACGGTCATCGCAAAATTTGGGATTGGGCAGCCGAGAACTGCCCGATCCTCCGACTGACGCAGGATGCGATGTTGCCTGCTGTCAGGTTTCAACACCAGACGTCTTCATAACACAGAGGACGAACTGAGAGAACAAGCACCTTGGGCCGCTTCCGCCAGGGGGACTCGTGTGGTTCACGGACAGGTCTAAGACTGGCGAGTCTAGCGGAGCCGGAGTCTACTCGTGTACACTCAAAAGGGAGATTTCCGTTCCCCTAGGTGCCCACCCAACCGTTTTCCCGAGGTAGACGGATTTACTTCTGCACTGACAGCCGAGCGTATTATTTGGAAGAGATCCAAAAATTATAAAAACGTTGGACGAAGCGTATCGGACTACCAGGAGATTATGTTGAGAAATAAAATAAGTTTTGACAAAATGAATCATTTCTTGTTTCATTTTTCAGGGACTTTTCACATTGCCCTCGTATGTTTTATGCGTTTTCGATAATTCTTACGGTAGCAGGTGTCAGTATAAAACAGAGAGTTGTGAAATACACTATGTAGACCATTTAGATAAAATTCAACGCCTTTCATTAGCGGTTTCTAAACAGTTTTCAATAATTATTCTGATCCCACAGTCATTTACAATTGACCAGCAGGAGTGTCCGAAAGCTATTTTGCTAACAAAAGTGATGGAAATCACATGATACATTTATCAGATCTGTTTTTAATCATGCGCTTTTTGAAATAAAACTTCATATGCTCAATAAATTATCAGAAATCGTTTCACATACCTCGTGTATAGTAAGAAACCCATAGCGTACTTTAAATAACCACTACCTGAACAATAATTACAAATCGAAGTCAACACAAAACGTTCCCCGAATAAAAATATCCTGTTATCTCAATAAAATATAAAAGTTATGGTTAATTGATGTTTAGTTATCTTTTTCCTGGACAATCGCTGGACGTTTGGAAAGATAACCAGAATATATTACATAATTTACAATATTATCAGTAAAGAAAGGCATATATACATGCATTAAATTCATCAAATATCTACAAATAAATTTTAAAATATGCAAAAGATAGAGTTTAATATTCAAAATAAGTACTGTTATGATTTTATTAGAACAAATATAACACAAAATTGTAAATATACAATTTACCGAGAGATTATAAAAATAAAACTAAAAAAAGGAAGTGATATGGAATGAAAACGTTATTTAGAGGATAAATTATATGATTAACATAGGGAATAAAAGAATGTAGAATGATAAAACCAAATTGTAAAATAGATTATAAGAAAGTGAAGTGAATAAAGTGAAAAGTGAAAGAACGTACAGTGCTACGATGTGAAGAAATCATTACTCGAATGATTTAAGACTATCTACAGATAGATATTAACAAGAATAGGTTAAGAATTTGTAATAGATATAAGTTAGTATTAAGAGATTTCAGTTTATACAAGAATGTATAAGTCTAATTTATATTTGAATCATTTATTAATTTAGAAATGCAACAGCTGTCAAATGTTATCTAATAATAAGAATTAATAGGTTATTTGAAACATAATCAGATGGAATGATATATCAATTTGTAGAAAAAAATGTTCAGAATATTTATTCAGATGTTAGAAATAACAATAATTTGAATTCTTTTGTAAATATGCAAAATAATGAATTTCTTGAAATACTCAAATGCTATTGGTGGATGCTTCAACAATGGACTGGAAATTCACATCAATGAAACAGTAAAGATAGGGGAGGTAAAAATAAATGTCAAAATGTTCTAGAACAATTACCTCATTGGTCAAATCATATTCAGGGGAATAGTTCTGTGAGAGACCTATGAATAGGAAACTCAAGGAAGGAAATTCAGTTTGCAACAACATCTGAGAAGAACTTGTGTATCTCTGCAGCTCATCAAATTAAAAATTATAAAAAGTTTGCACCTACATCTGAGCACAAAATGACAGATAATATTTTATGAAACCGACCGAGAAAAACAGTTGTTTAGTTAGTAATAATAGTAAAAATTGAAGAATATATTCATATATTTAAATGAAGTTTTCAATAAAATTATTTATGAACAAAATTTTAAAATTAAAAAGTGTTACAAAATGTCAATCTGAAAATTTCAACAAAAAACAAATACACAATTTCTTACTTTAACAAAACTTTATTTGTTAAAATGATGTTTTCTTGAAAAAATTCTCTTTTAATACTAATGAAATATAATCAGATTAGTTTTTTCTACGAAAAAAATTTGAATAAAAACATTTCTTTTAAATTTAAATTGAGAAATTTAAAAAATAATTTTTCATATTTCAATAATAAATAATTTATCTATTTATACTTTACATTTATTATTTATTATTTATTCACATTTTATGAAAAATGTTTAATTACTGATAAACATATAAACATATTTATTCATTTTAATACTTAAATTATACTATAAATAAATGTAAATGAATGATAAAATTTGAATTATTAATTAACAAAATTTAAAAATTAAAAAAAATTACAAAAAAGCACTATGAAAATTTCATCTAAAAATGCCGAAAAACATAGTTTTTAACTTCGTTTTTATGAGATAAAAGAATATACAAGAAAGTTGAAAATAGATTAGCAATCTTATTTGACTTGACCAAAAAAAAAACTTTCCGCATAAACGTAGAGGCATATACTGATTTTATGCTTTCTGAAAGTGGTAAACCTGTCGCTCTATAAATCAAACTGCAACAAACAGTTATTCTTTGTCTTCTATTAGATACTGGGAACAACTTGTAATTTCGAAAGTATGTCCAGTCTTTGAGAAAAATTATCTGCACAGAACGTTACATCATTAAACCATATTCCCTACCTTGTGATTTTTTTTTTTGCGCAGAGGAGGGGAAATCTTGCATAGACGTCTCGGGTGCCCGTGCCCCCGGGTGTGCCGGATTCCTACCGACTAAAACCCCTCCTCCGTGAGGTTGGTTCTCCATCCTAAGGGGAGCCTCACAGCACTACGGTCATTATAGTCCTATTGTGCCCTCACTTGTTTCTACCCCCTCATCAGTCCGGTGTATTCTATGAATTTCAGTAGCCTGATATAGGGGATACTTCTGATTTCCTCGGGTGTAGTCTTATCGTCTCCGAGGTATGTACGACGACCTACCGTGTATGCCGTGCACCGACACAGCACATGCATAGGTGTCTCATCTTCCACGCCGCAACCCCTATAAGTGGGCTGATCTACCAGTCCCATCGTGTGGAGGTGTTTGTTGCATGGGGCGTGTCCGGTCAGGAATGCAACAAGATTCCGTATTTCTTGTCTGCTGAATGTCAGCAGATTTTTTGCTCGTTGCTGCTGGAGATCTCCCATCAGTCGCTTGGAGTGCGACATACGGGGCAGTTCCCTCCAGTAGGCACGGTGCTCTATCTCAAGCCATTTTTGGATTACAGATTTCGCTGTGGCATGAGAAATGCCACAGGTTGGCTCTGGTCCAATCAGTGGTTTTTCCGCCCCCGCTTTAGCGAGTGCGACGGCAGTTTCTGTCCCTTCTCGTTTGGTTTCTTCAGACTCCCAAAAGAGTGTTACTCTATATGTTTACATAATTACACTCCCATAAATGCTTTAAGAAATATATTTTTCAGACTTGAGATCAACTTCTTAACCGGAAGGGATATATCACAACTAGGAGAGCGCTCAGTCTGCTGCTCCTATGCTCAAAAGATTAAGATGGGATGAGTGAGTGAGCCACAACAAGGAAAGACTTCGTTCGCCACGTTCACTCCGTCTTTCTCATAAGACGATTAAGAGCGCGAACCGCGGTCAGTTTAGTTACGCGAGTTCGAATCTTTAGCAGCGCTAAAGTTATGGATGGGCGTTTAAAATTTGTAACTCCACAACAGCTTAAGGTACATTAAATCGGAATCACCGTTCGACAGCTATGTAGAAACTAACGACCAAAAAGGCCAGCCAAACTTTCAAGGTAATAACTCGATAACAACCAATAAAAATGTAAAATGTATCATAAATTCTTAATTTAAATCTTTAATTCATCTATAATTTCCGCATCTTATGCAGTTTTACAAAAAATATGGAAATATTTCAAAAATGCATAAAATGTATTTGGCGTAAATGTCTTTCTCTGATTTATCAGTAATAATAAAAGCTGAATAAACACCTTATGCTTGCTTCGCATAGATTCTACTTCTCATATAAATGGTGATATACAGCATGAAATTCTTAAATCTACAAAGGCTTAAAACATACATGAGGGCGAAGTATATTTGCAATTCATGAGTATAAATTCTAAAGATACATACTGGAGCACCAAGATAAGCGAAAAATCGTTCACTTTTGTCTACGTGGGTGCAGAGTAGAAATTGAAGGTTTTTAAGGTGTTCAAATGTAAATTTTATCATTATAAGGAAATTATGGATGAAAAATGAATTATGGATGAGAACTTACATTACATAATGAAGTTCATTTTACGAGTGAATCCATTACAAATTGAATGATGAAAAGTGAATAAACCAATAATTTACACTTGAATATATTTTGACATTTATATCACCACGCAGCGCTATTCATCAAATAATATGTAATCATCTGTTGTTGCTACGCACTCGTTGCAACAGTTATTGGCGTCGGCTTTGCCGCCGCAATTTCATTCCCCGAGTTTCAAGACCTAACTGCATATTGCAGATGATTAGAAACAGTTGAAGGCGTGGAAGGAAATCAAATTATACTTTATGTCATGTCATTGTAAGCTTATTAGAAGCTGTAAATAGATGAGCTGTCTATCGTGTAAATGTTACATGATTATATGAGCTGCCAAACACTTTACTCCATTTGGGGTTAAATTTGAAAAATCCTTTCTTAGCGGATGCCTACGTCGTATAAAGAATTTCCAGGCAAATTTCAAGTATGTCCCCTTTATGGCTTTATTTTGAATTATTGATATGTATTTATACATTCTTTGAGATTTTAAACCTATTCAAATAATATACTTTTTGGAGAATATGTCTCTTGATTATTTTATAGCTTAAACGTTTTATTTTTAGGTCAATGAACTATTTATTCAATAAAATCAGCCATTATGTGATGGAAATCCATTCTAAATTTGAATAAAAAACTATGAAAAGTTCGATTTTCACTAATTTAATAAATAAATGTAACTGTAGTTCGCTAACACTGTATTTTTTCCATACTTTGACTATTATAATGTTCGAGGAACATAGTATGAGCCAGAGCCAGCGGTGGAATGTTGGAAAAGGAGATAGGCATACAAATTCTTCTTGAAAATTTGGAGCTTATGGGCATAAGGAAAGACCTCAATGGGTAAAGAGTTCCACAACTTTGCCGTTCTCCCTGGTAGGGAGAAGTTCGGCAGGTCTTGAGTTTGACAATTTAGGCGTGGCTAGCTTGAGTTCTCCTAGTCCGCCTATCCGGAATGTCCCGTGGTAGATAACGAACTAAATTTCTGATGAACACCGACCATGGTAATGTATCTAGAAAAGGGAGAGATCTTCCACTTTTCTACGATGTTCTAATTAGGTCACTGAATTAGTAAGTGTGACTAGCTTAAGCTCGTCTAGTCCGTCTACCTGGAATCTCTTGTGGTGGAATAACTGACGAGATTTCTGATGAATACCGATCATGGAAATATCTATAGAAAAGGGCGAAATGGCCCGCCCTTTCCACGATGATATAGAGGACAGACGGATAGCTCTCTCCTTGATAGAATTCAACAGCTTCAGCTTATTTTTGGGAACCGAACTCCAAACATGTGAACAGTACTCCAGGACAGGTCGAATCTGTGCTTTGTAGAATGTGAGGAGCTGCTGGTATGTAAAGTAGCTCTTGGCACCGAATAGAACCAAGTTTTTGTGGAGCGGTTTTTCAATGGACCACACACGATTATCCCATGAGAGAGTCATGTTGGTGGTGATCCCGAGCATGGATATGGAAGACTTCTTAGGAATAGTTGTACCTGACATCATCATATTAGGGATTGTGGGATTCGCCTTCCTGGAAGATGCAAGCTTGAGTTTTGGTTGCATTAAACTCTACTAGAATATCAGATCCCCATTTCAATATATTTGCCTGATCTTCATTAGCTTATTCAAACAAATAATACAACATAGTGTGTAATACTTATTAGAAGAAACTGTAGTTATGTTAGATTAGATTTGAATGAGGCTTATGGGCTGGTAGCCTCTCCACTGCGACCTTTGAAGATCTGTTGTGTATGCCCTCATATTATATTAGAGTTCCCTGTCTGGACCCGTCTTCATTCTTAGACTCCATAGGCCAAAACTTAGGACGTCCATATATTGTGAGGGTTGCGGTTTTTCCTTTCATATCATTGGTAGCACAGTATGTGTGCTGAAGTTCCCTCATCTTCTTGGCAGAACCTACATATGGTTGTATCAACCGGTCCGATGTTGCAAGAAAAAATTTCATGATAGGAGTACACAGTTCTTGTCATGAAAACAAACTGAAAAATGGAAAAGTGTCAGTCCTTTGCAGTACCATCCTTAGCAATTCGTAAGAATGGATTGAGAATAAACGGTTATGTTTCTAGCACAAGACAAACTACGGTTATAGCTTTTAATTAAATCAGTGAAAATCGAACTTTTGATACTTATTATAACCTTTGCAGACGAAGTTCGAAAAGTATATTTCATCTACTCAATGTATTTCTAAAATCGTTAGAAAAGTCCTGGAGCAAAAATTCTTTCACATAGTATTTTTCATCGAATTTTGAGCAACTTCAAAAGCTCAGTCTGTTTATCTGTCTGTCTGTTTGGATGTCGGTCACGAATTGCTTGTCCACATGATAACTCAAAAACGGAAGATCCTATCATATATAAATTTTGACAACAAATCGTTCGCTGTTCAGGGAGGAACCCTATTATGTTCATGGAAATCGGGTAAGGAACACACTTTCTGAGGTTGAAAATTAAAAAATACAAAACCTATACATTGGATAGATTCAAAAAAATTACAGTAAATACGAGCTGATTTAAAACTGCTTCCACACAAATTTTGATAAAATCGTGCTACAACAACAACAAAATCACACAGTACTTTGGCTAGGATACTCGGCTCCCACTCAGTAGGATGTGGTTCAATTCCCAGAAACGGAAAATATGTTTTTGTATTAACATTTTCTCAAACACATTATTATTTTTAATATTATTTAGTTTTTTGGATAGATAATGAATTGAATGATTTATGTCATCATTATCTTTACACAAATACGAAGAGTATCTTATAGAATGTGAAACAATTATATAAAAATCTGAAGATTTGTAAAGACTTATTTTGCCACGTAAACTCTTTTTCTGTTCTCCAAGCAGCAACACTAGTTTTAGTTTATATTCATGATTGACTGAAGATAGAAGTAACAGTTCAGAACCTTATGAACAAGCTCATTCGAGCTTAACAAATCAATTTAGACATGGTAATATACCAGGAAATGATACATTTTTATCCTAAATGATGATCTCGAACAATGAGTGAAACAAAACTATCATGGGGTAAAAAAAAAATTGAGTATTATAATTTCAGTTTTAATGTTATTTTTATCGGAATAAGTTATTAAAACATTTTTGGATTCTGACCTTTCACGGTCCTATGTATGGAACCTTTCTAAATAAATGCCAATAATTGTACAACTTGAAATTTTGAAACAAATCTTGCTTTATAAAAATGATCATGAAGCCTTCTAACGTTTTGTGGAATAAATCTCTTTTGCATTATTATATAATCTCAGATTTTGTCTTGCAGAATAGAGTTAGAGCTATATGGAAATCCTTCCTTGATGACCACGTTCTCTAATTAAATAAAAATATTAACAAAAATAAACACTTTTCAGGTAATTGTTTCTTATTTATATTATTATAGTGTATCCACAGTTTGAACTCTCTTATAATTTAAAAATAAACAACATACTCATTAATTTTAGTATTTGATTTACGCACGCCACTGCTATCAGAACTACCGAGAAGTTCAAGTATAATCATCATTATCAATTATTATAAAAATTAAGAATAAAACAAATCAACATCATTTATTAGGATGGCAAAGTAGGTTAACGGATTACATAATGTTAAATCTTTCTTTGGTACACAAAGTTCATGGTCGATCTAGATATAATTAAAAGAAGACAAAACAAATTTGACATGTTGTAAACAACTCATACTTATACGAGAATTTCCTGTTCATTATCAAAATAGTGAAACTATTTGGCAGAAATAAATATTTGAATAGATAAAAAGCAGAACAGTCGATGCAATTAAAACAAGCACCTTTCGAAGATCTAATAGAAATATAATAATTACCTTGAATGAGGTTTCTATTAAAAGTTTCATTTTCATTTCTTCAAATTTGTATTTTGTATTTTGTAAGAAGCTACGTTGTTAGCGAAACTAGTTACATTCATTTATTGAATTAGTGAAAGTTGAACACTTAATAGTTATTTTATTTAAGAGTACGATAGATTTTCATCACGTAATAGCTGATTCTACGGAAATATATTAAATAATTAGATCTTTATATGTGGCGACTTAAGAAATAAAATTTGAATCCACAATATGTCAGTTAATAACATTTGAAATATTTTCTGTGGCAATAGCTCTTATAGTTTAAATGGCCATCCATAATTTCCGATTTATAGTTATTCATATCACTGGAATATTTATTAGACAGTTCCAAGAGATGTTGGGCCTTGGAAGCTTCAATTTCAAGTTTACCTCAATTTTCTGCACCAATCTTTCAAAATTACCAGATAAAATCAACATTTTCTGCAAGCACGAAAGTGAATTAGAAGAGTTCGATTATAAAATGACATTTCATAACAGCAATAATCTATTTGCGGAATTGCCCAAGCCAGTGGGTATAGTATAGTGTAACCTCCTTCCGCTTGAATGGTTAATTACAAGTGGGGAGGTTGTCACTTACTGTCCTCTTATGACAGTAACTGACCTGCTCGGGTTTCTTGAGGGTCCAGGTTCCCTTTTTATATAGGTTTTAAAATTGCTGTTTCTCTTTCGTGTGGATTGCCAAATAAAACAGATATTTCTTGCCTAACTAAGTTTATTAATTATCTCTATTTACATTTACACCAGCTATGTACAATCTATTTACAAAATGTTGCTAGGAACAGGCCGTTTTAATGTGTTCGTTTTCCGTGTATAAAATAACGCGCTAATTAGATGTTTTCCTATCGTCGGGAGTCTCCACCATCTGCTTGAGATGGTAGACAAGTTTTTGTCCCTAGGTCTAGAAATGAAATGAATCGCGACAATCTAAATATTTAGTACACTGTTAACTTCGACGGAGCGTGGGTCGTGTATTCGCTCTGACCTGTATTTCAGACGTAATTTCTTACGGAACGGGGTATAACGGACTAGGTTGATTTGTCAGCTATCGGCTATGACTGACTTAATAATTTCACAAGTCGGTCTCGGAGAGAATCACCACGTAGCCCCTGAAATCAATTCGCAGAAGCTGGATCGTATTCGTCCAAGCTATAAGGCTTGATTTTTCCAGCGGTTTCGGCTGTGACTTTATTAACAATTCTACAAATCGGTCTCGGACAATATCCTAACTTAGTCTCTAGAAAAACAATTCGCAGAAGCTGGATCGTATTCGTCCAAGCTATCAGGATTGTTTTGTAGACTATTGAATTTATAAACAAAGTTCGAATTTGAAATCGGACTTATATACTGGAATGTTAATTCTCTAGAAAAACAATTCGCAGAAGCTGGATCGTATTCGTCCAAGCTATAAGGATTGTTTTTCCCAGCGGTTTCGGCTGTGTGTTTATTCACAATTCTACAAATCGGTCTCGGACAAAATCCTAACTTAGTCTCTAGAAAAACAATTCGCAGAAGCTGAATCGTATTCGTCCAAGCTATCAGGATTGTTTTGTAGACTATTGAATTTATAAACAAAGTTCGAATTTGAAATCGGACTTATATCCTGGAATGTTAATTCAATGACTTGAATGGATTTTAAACGGCAATTAATACTCACTCTCTATTTCTCGGATTTGCACAATAGCAACGGCTTCGGGTTGTTTAGATTACGGCAGGTCAATCTCGGTGCTGGTCTGGCAAGTCAGTTCCCTTTCGCTATGAAATGGGCTTGCTTTTATACAGATCGCGGCGTGTGACGTAACGTGAACAGGTGACCGGCTGGCGAATTGTGTTCACCAGTTTTTATACATAGATGTGCACGAAGTTTGATCTCTTAACTTTGCCTATGTAATTCGATTCTACTGAGATATTCAAATTTATTTGTAAGTAATGAAGAATGCTTCATTACACACCCTCCTTTCTTTCTTAGAAAATTTTCTCCCGAAAATTTTCGAACGTACGATACGTTTCGTACGTCGGCTTGACCTCACAGTCCCACGGTATTTTCACGCGCGCCACAAGCCGGCCGGTTGGATCATACACCCTATAGTCATGCATTTTACGTAAACGTTTCTTAAAATATGGTTTCTTACTATCTACACTTAATCTATTTATACCACTAACGGTGTCTCTGTCACTATATTTCAGGGGGTTATTTACACAAGGGGTTGATAGTTTCTTTGGTAAGGACGGTTGCTGCTGGGGTAGATCGGGAGTAGGCGGTGTCATATTTGGGATCGGCGAATAGTACAGCTGGAGTTCTGGACTTGATTCCGGACTGGAACCAAATAGATCGTGCAGCCTCTTTCCCAGTCGGATGGCAGCCTCGGCGTCTTCCCCGGGAGTTCTAATTTCCGGAACTGAAGTCATATTTACTCCTGGGGAAAGAAAATTACATTAGTTAACAGTTAATTTTTTTCAAGTCCTTTACATGGACTCGAACGGGTTTACGACTAGTTCCATTTTCCAGCTCGACCACTACCGGTGAAATGATTTTCTTCACTTTAAACGGGCCTGCGAACTTCGGGGCCAGTTTAGCGGCGAAACCTTGAGCTGCCGAGGATAGCGGGTGTTCTTTGCACATGACCTCCTCCCCTACTTTAGGTGCCCAATCGCGCCGTCTCAGATTATAGTGTCGACTCTGGATAGTGAAGGCTTTATTCAACTGTAATTTGACGAAGTTGACGGCGTCTCTCAATTTTCCTAACTGTTCCTCATGTCTAGTAGGATCGGGGTTTCCATCATCATCGTCGCTACCCGGTCCCTGAACTTCCCGGAACAAAGTCTTCGGGTGGTCCACTTCTCGACCGTAGTTTAAATATGCGGGAGTAAATCCAGTTGAGTCATGTCGGGCCGTATTGATGGCAAATATTAATTCCGGCAAATATGCGTCCCATGTACGGTGATCGTCCTCACAGTATTGCGCAATCATCGTTTTTACCACTCTATTAACTCTCTCTACTGGATTGGCCTGTGGGGTATAGGGAGGGGTGAGTTTATGTTTGATTCCAAACTCTTCTAAAAATTTCCGAAATTTATTAGCGACAAACTGGGCCCCATTGTCACTAATTAACACTCTGGGACATCCGAATCTCATAAGCACCCTATCTTTCAGCACCCTCATGACAGTTTCCGTGTTCGCTGTCCGAATTGCTTGACATTCTGTCCACTTGGTCAGCCGATCCTGCAGCACTACTAAATAATTGTTGGATTTGTTCGATCGAGGTAGGGGTCCTACTAGATCCACACTCACCATTTCCCATGGTTTGGATATTTTGCTTTGCTGCATGAATCCCGGAAGTGCCTGTTGCGAAGCTTTGTATTTCAAGCAGTGCTCGCATTTCCTCACATAGCGGGATATCTCCCTGAACATACCAGGCCAGTAGTATCTCTGAGCCACCCTTGCGATTGTTTTATTAATCCCTAGGTGTCCTGCCGTGTTCTCATCATGACATTCGTACAGAACCCGTGTTCGGGCATTCTTTGGAACACATAACTTCCATGGTTCGGGGGAGGCTCCTTCCGTGTAATCATTAGCCTCGTGAAAGTGTCTGTATAGATTACCGTTTTCCACTCGATAATCCGGAAGTAGTTCGGGTTTTTCGTTGACGGCTTTAACTTTCTTTTCCCACCAGGGATCCGGTATAACAGGCTCGATAAGGGCAATCTCTTCTTCTTCTTCGTGATCCGGCAATGGGGCTCGGGACAGAGTATCTGCTACTCTGTTTAATACACCCTTCCGATACCCAATCTCGAAGTCATATTGCTGCAGTTCTATGACCCATCTGGCCAGCCTCTGGGATGGGTTTTTCAAATCGCATAACCACTTTAAAGCCCTGTGGTCAGAGATAACGGTAAATATGTAACCTTCTAAGTACATTTTCATCTTTCGAATTCCAAAGATAATGGCTAGACACTCTTTTTCCGTCACGGAATAGTTCTTTTCTGAGGAACTTAGCGTTCGGCTAGCAAAGGCTATTATTTGTTCCTGTGAACCTAATTTTTGAGTGAGGGCCACCCCAAGCCCGCTATCTGAGGCGTCTGTTTGCAGCGTAAATGGTTTGGAAAAATCAGGACACGTTAGAACCGGAGCCTGCGTAAGTTTTTCCTTGATTTTCTCGAAAGCTACCTGTTGCTCGGGAAGCCATTGAAACTTCATTTGTTTCTTCAATAGTTTCGTTAAAGACCCCACCATCTTTGAAAATTCAGGAATGAACCTGCGGTACCAAGATGCGACTCCCAAAAATCTCCTCAAGCTACGTACATTCGTTGGAGGATTCATTTTCACGATAGCTTCCACTTTCTCTGGGTCTGTTTTTATCCCTTCTTTTCCCACTACATGCCCTAGATACCGTAGTTCCGGCTTACAAAAGTGGCATTTTTCTGCGTTAATTTGCAGATTGGCCATCCTCAATCTTCTCAGCACTTCCTTTAAATGGGCCAAATGTTCCTCAAAGGTTTTGCTAACCACAATTATATCGTCGATATATGGGTACGCATTTGGCTCCATGTCCGGTCCTATTACTCTATCGAGTAGGCGTTGGAATGTGGCTGGTGCTGAATGTAATCCGAAAGGCATCACTGTAAATTGATATAGTCCTCGGCCAGGGACAGTGAAGGCAGTGACAGGTTTACTTTCGGGAGTAAGCGGAATCTGCCAATAGCCTTGTTTTAAATCCAGGGTAGACACATACTTTGCTTCTTTCAGCTTTTCAAGCGTGGCAGTAATATACGGTAACGGATATGCGTCCTTTTCTGACTGGGCGTTAACTTTCCTGAAGTCTATACAGAACCGATGCTTACCCTCTTTCTTTTTGACGAGCACTATTGGTGAACTCCATGGACTGTTCGATGGCTCAATTACTCCCTCTTCCAACATTTTATTTACCTCCTTGTCCACAATTTCCTGCATTACGGGATTCTGTGGTCTATACCGCTGTTTTATAGGGGTGGGATCCTTCAGCTTGATTTGGTGTTTAACCAGCGGCGTACATCCTTTCACGCCTATAAATTTCCCCAGCTCGTGTTTCAGGAATGCTTTCAGTCTCTCTTCCTGACTAGTCTCCAATTTAGAGATACTACCTATTATTCCCGTTTGGGTCTCAACCGCGTTCCTGGGCATATCGGGCTCTCGCAGGTCAATGGTTATCTGCCATTTATATAATAAATCCATCCCTAAAATAATCTGGGACATCATTCCCGGTAAGACCAGAAAATGTCCTTCCTTGTCTTGGTTATCCACAGTACATTTGATATAAAACCCTCGGTTAATTGGTACTGTGGCCCCATTCGCTAAACACGCCCTTTGTCTGACCTCTTGTTGTGGAACATTCCATCTTGAACAATGATCGGCCACCTCCTCATTAATATAGGACCTAACTGATCCTGTGTCCACTAGTGCTGAGAACACTTGCCTCCCTATTGCAACCTTAAAATGTATCCTCGGGTCCACTGTGCCCTCGGTTGTGGAGGATACATCCTTTATTACAGGTATGTGTTCTATGACGTCCCAGCGGCTCCTGCTTGTCCGCTGGACGTCCGCTCGTTTCCCGGTTTCGTATTCCTGCATTGGCATTCTCGAGTCAGAATACCCTGTTTGCCACATCGCGAGCAGAATCGTTTAAAAGTGCCCCTACACTCGAAACGCCGGTGTCCCTTTTCACCGCATCTCCAACATACTTCTTGCTGATCTATATTCCGTGGCAATGCTCTATTCGCTTGTATGTAATTTACAGTCTCTTTTGGTTCTATACTACATTTTCTCCGATCATCCCCTAACTCCTTCTGTAAATTTCCATACTCTTCGCAGAGTTGGATTAGGTCCGACAGAGAAGAGAAATCCCTAGGCCTAACGTACCGTCGGATTTCTGGCCGCAGGTTTCTATAAATTCTGTTCAATTCCTCTTGTTTGTTTATAACTTGACTCCTTCTGCACAGAGTCTGCAAAGCAATTATAAATTCCTTTGTGTCTTCCTGAGGGCCCTGCACCCTTTTCACGATTGAATCTAGGATATCCTGTCGATAGTTATTTGGAAGGAAATATAACTCAAAATCTGTTATAAAATCCGACCATGTTTGCCACTGTGTGTTATTGTTTCTATACCACAATAAGGCTTGGCCTTTCAATAATTCGGGCAATACCTGCAGACAATCTTCTTCTTCAATTCCATATGCTATCCTGAGCTCGGAAAATCGTTCTAAGAATTCCAGGCTGTCCCTTTTCCCTTCGAAGTGTACACCCCATTTACGGACCTGATCCATGAGTTTACCTCTGTCATTATTCTTCTCCATTTTGGATTTTCCCCCAGGTATTTCACTTCGTAAGAATTCGATTAACCGTTTTCTTAATTCGTCTACAGTACCTTTCATTTCTAATCCCAACTTGGCAAGTTCCACTTCCAATTCGTCTTTTCGTTTGCTATATACCCACGATACTTTGCTACCGACCCCTGTAATATCTTCCTCTACTAATGACATTTTATTTGGCAATCAAAGAGAGCAATTTCTATCTAGTTTCCGTTACTTTAAATCTCGGGCGCCATTTTGTAACCTCCTTCCGCTTGAATGGTTAATTACAAGTGGGGAGGTTGTCACTTACTGTCCTCTTATGACAGTAACTGACCTGCTCGGGTTTCTTGAGGGTCCAGGTTCCCTTTTTATATAGGTTTTAAAATTGCTGTTTCTCTTTCGTGTGGATTGCCAAATAAAACAGATATTTCTTGCTTAACTAAGTTTATTAATTATCTCTATTTACATTTACACCAGCTATGTACAATCTATTTACAAAATGTTGCTAGGAACAGGCCGTTTTAATGTGTTCGTTTTCCGTGTATAAAATAACGCGCTAATTAGATGTTTTCCTATCGTCGGGAGTCTCCACCATCTGCGTGAGATGGTAGACAAGTTTTTGTCCCTAGGTCTAGAAATGAAATGAATCGCGACAATCTAAATATTTAGTACACTGTTAACTTCGACGGAGCGTGGGTCGTGTATTCGCTCTGACCTGTATTTCAGACGTAATTTCTTACGGAACGGGGTATAACGGACTAGGTTGATTTGTCAGCTATCGGCTATGACTGACTTAATAATTTCACAAGTCGGTCTCGGAGAGAATCACCACGTAGCCCCTGAAATCAATTCGCAGAAGCTGGATCGTATTCGTCCAAGCTATAAGGCTTGATTTTTCCAGCGGTTTCGGCTGTGACTTTATTAACAATTCTACAAATCGGTCTCGGACAATATCCTAACTTAGTCTCTAGAAAAACAATCCGCAGAAGCTGGATCGTATTCGTCCAAGCTATCAGGATTGTTTTGTAGACTATTGAATTTATAAACAAAGTTCGAATTTGAAATCGGACTTATATACTGGAATGTTAATTCTCTAGAAAAACAATTCGCAGAAGCTGGATCGTATTCGTCCAAGCTATAAGGATTGTTTTTCCCAGCGGTTTCGGCTGTGTGTTTATTCACAATTCTACAAATCGGTCTCGGACAAAATCCTAACTTAGTCTCTAGAAAAACAATTCGCAGAAGCTGAATCGTATTCGTCCAAGCTATCAGGATTGTTTTGTAGACTATTGAATTTATAAACAAAGTTCGAATTTGAAATCGGACTTATATCCTGGAATGTTAATTCAATGACTTGAATGGATTTTAAACGGCAATTAATACTCACTCTCTATTTCTCGGATTTGCACAATAGCAACGGCTTCGGGTTGTTTAGATTACGGCAGGTCAATCTCGGTGCTGGTCTGGCAAGTCAGTCCCCTTTCGCTATGAAATGGGCTTGCTTTTATACAGATCGCGGCGTGTGACGTAACGTGAACAGGTGACCGGCTGGCGAATTCTGTTCACCAGTTTTTATACATAGATGTGCACGAAGTTTGATCTCTTAACTTTGCCTATGTAATTCGATTCTACTGAGATATTCAAATTTATTTGTAAGTAATGAAGAATGCTTCATTACAATAGTTCATATCATACCGTGGATATTTACTACAATAAACCAACTAGTTGATTAAACCTCATTGTGTTTGTTCCAACATCTAGGTTGAAAAATATACCTACATATATAATTTATCTTTATTTTGAATTAGAAAGGCATTTTACACTAAAGGAAAATAATGATCAATTTAAGATAATATTTTATTTTACTACTAAATAATTAATATGTACAATAAAAATTAATGGGTACACGGAAAAGTTTTTGAATAATCAGTTTTAACAACTTCATTCTATTTTACATTAAATTTAGTTCTGTGTCACTTCCACTATTATCTTCATCTAAACCTAAACTTATTATTAAGGGTTCAATATTAGTAATACATGTATGAAAGTTTTCCACTTTCATTACATTTTGGTTACAGTTTTTCCAACTGATTACAGAAATGTACTTACTATGTTTTTCATTAATTCCACTACTATTATATTTAATGTATTATTTGATTTGACTTCATGCCGTATTAGTTTAAATACGCAATAGTAGGGGGAAAACGCAACACGTTATGTCCATTTTCTGTTTATCACACACCTATTCTTCAAAAAATTTGAAAACCTTTAACACTTCTAAAAAATGATAACTAGTATTGTCGATTACAATTACGCTATTTTTGGGTATTTTTTAGAAGACGATATTTAAACCAATCTTCAAGAAGTTTTGCGTCAGTGGTAATCTAAAGAGGGATATGTTAGGTTTTTAGCTGAAAGCTACAGACAGTTCAGAACAAATCCATTTTCTGCATTCATTATTGTTTTTTTATGCTTTTATTTGAAGGAGATGTAGCTTGGCTTTCTTTGGAAAAACGTTCTCTCTTTTTTTCTTTAGTTATGAGTGTTTTTCAAAATGCTATGTGGGTAAAACTAGAAGGAACGTTTTGACTCAATGAAAAGATAATTTTGGACATATAAATAAAAATAATGGTGAAAAATCAGCGTTAGCAGAACATATTCTAAATACAGGTCACACTATTTTTCAAGAAAGTTTATCACTTTGAAAACACAGTACGGACAAATACCTAGGTAATTTAGAAGGGATGAAACTGATTTATTAAATTCCGATTTATCTCCAGCTGAGGATAGCTCCTTGTTTGCATTATTATCCCCAAATAGTATTTAAACAGGCACGTTTTACTCTAATGATGGCTACTTAGTAGCTGAAAGGTCCTGAGTACTTCAACAGTATTTTCAGTAGAAAACGGTGATCATTTCTTATATATTGTGTTAGTGTATCCACACTGTGAACTCTAATAGTTTATCAAAACACAAAAGAGAAAGTCGAAAGTGCATGTTTTTGTTGTTCCAAATGACAATATTTTGCCCCATAAATAGATGACAATGACACTCGGGCACATCATGAACCAACTGTTCATAGTTAGGCATGTGAATTACATTTTACTAAAGAAAACATTATAATATATAAATTTCACAGCACGATAGGAGAACAGGCCAAATAGCAAGTATGAATTTATGTTCTGCTAGTCTAATGCAATACCTACTCAGTTTCCAAATTGCCCAAAATATTTTTTTTAAGTTATTTAAGCAGCAAAAATAAGTACGAACAATTACCGCTATAGAAGAATTCCAATTCAGTCAAGCCGAAGAGCAAAACGTACAGGAATATTTGGCATATAATAAATCCGTTTGGAAGAATATTTACCGAATTACTCAATGCTTTTAAAGCTTTACAAATTTCTAAAATGGTTAACCATTTATGATGAGGATAAATTAACATTATGTAGAATAGGAATTACTTATAGGCCGGTAGAATGTATCGCTTTAAAAATTAATTTAGATTCAAAAGTAAAGATTTTGTTATGGGTCTGAGATTAATTTCTCAGTAGATAAAGTAGAAACACGGAAACAGTTGCCAACAACATGTCTTCTGACGACAATTTTTTCATTTTCGCCACTGCATTTTTCATTTTCATTATTTCTTATTTATCACTTGGTTGAAACAAAGTATTGATTATGCTTAAAACAACAGAAACTTGTTTTTAACTACAAATCGTTCGTATTTTTTGAGCAAAACTCTGATCTCTCAAGTGGATTTGGTGAAAATACGCCTCAAAATGTACAACTTATCATATTGTATTATGAATAGACTAATTAGTCATATCGATTTTAAAGTATGAAGAAGTAGTTCAATTATGGAACGGGTATCAGAAGTATTTATATCATGATAAAATTAGTCTATTAACAATACTACAATTGAATCAAATCTAGATCTTGTTTAGCAAAGGAATTCGTTCAAAATAGGTAGCGTTATGTTAGATAACATCCAGAGGCCCAGATGCCAGCGTATTGATTATGGATGGAAATCCCCTCCACATTTCATTTGTCGGTTCTCGCACCAACTTTATAACAACTTTTTAGCAAATCTGCAAATTGAACTTCTATTATGGTAGTTAGAATGAAGATGTAAAAGAACAAATTATAAATATATATATACCGATATTGGAATAATATTGGCACTCACTGTTCACACGAGTTATAGACTGAAAGCAGGTGATTAGGCTAAAATTTTCACCTGCTATGATATCAAAATGGTTTCCATAATTTCCTATAATTTTACTTGCCAAAATTGTACATTCTAAATAATCTGAAACTGTTTTTCTTATTTCAAAATTCCAGTGCTCGTGTGAATTAATATTTAACTTCCTTCTTGGAGGTTAATATTGCACTAAGTGTTCGATTCCTTGAATGGAAGACCTTAGTTGTGTTCTTGAATACTATTGACAACACGTTCTTCGAACTAATTTCAATGAAACAATGAAATCGTTAATTCTGGATCATTAGATTCATCCATTCCAAGCAGTCTTGATGACGTACTGCTTTTGGTACATAACTACTATTGTACCAGCTTTATCTTATCTATTGTAAGAGAAGACTAATTGGTCATAAATTAAAAGAATTCACTGCTCTGGATAAATAGATGATAACCATTATTTCAACTCCAACAATACCATAATTCGGAATAAAGAGGAGAATAATGATGATAATTTGATATTGGAAAGTATTCAAATCAAAAGGAAATCATTGCATTGATGATGAAATTAAACTTATCACTCAGGAAAAGGTAAAAAAAAATTGAAATCAACATTACCCTTACTAAACTATGATGTATTTAATTAACATGTTTTGTCGTACAGCAACTTGTTAAGAAAATATATCAGAAGTAATCTCGTTTCGATTTTTTTTCAATCTTTGCTAAGCAATATTTCATCAAATATGCTAAAATTGAATCTAATTTTTCCAAAATATACAATAATACAATTCAATCAAGAAACAAACGTAATCAAAAACTGAACTTCTGGAGTTTTAAAATCCAGGAACTATTTACCTGGAATGACATATATATGTGGTTGACATACATCTGGTTAGACCAGAAATTGAGAAAACATTACTAACGATTTTGTAGAATGCATTATATTGTCTGCCTCTGTCACAGCCTTATTTCACAATCATGAATTAGTACTTCCAAAACAAATCCTTTGGCTCATCGACTTAAGTGAATCGGTGATGTTACGAATAAATCATAAATTTCTCAATATGGGGTTTTCTTCTAATGAATGTCGGAACAAATTGGTGAAGGTGCCGTGTGTATTTATCAAACCAACTTGATATTCTATGATCTATGGTTCCATGAAGAGATAACTTTATTGGATATGCCTGTTATTTCATTAGAATTCGAAAAAATTACTAATATACAACTGTGGTTTGTCTCGTTATTTTGTTCGAGATTGGAGTTAAAAAACGTAATAAGAATTAAAAACGTAATAAGAATAATATATTTTGATATTCACTGATAGTAATTTCATGTTCTATGGTTCCATGAAGAGGTAACTTTATTGGATATCATTGTTATTTTATTAGAATTCAGAAAAATTACTAATATACAACTGTGGTTTGTCTCGTTATTTCGTTCGAGATTGGAGCAACGTAATAAGAATAATATATTTTCATATTCACTGATAGTAATTCTATGTTCTATGGTTCCATGAAGAGATAACTTTATTGGATATCACTGTTATTTTATCAAAATCCAGAAAAATTACTAATATACAACTGGGGTTTGTCTCGTTATTTCGTTCGAGATTGGAGTTAAATTTCCCCAACGTAATAAGAATAATAAATTAATAATGTTTATTGATGAATGAATATATCAATACTTGTTACATTCGATAGGGTATCAGTATTAATATCAATCAGTTATACATGGTGAAGTACCCCAATCCCTGAGTCGATAAACGTTCTGAAAAAATGGCTTTCAAATATTAATATCCCTGATAGAAACTGCACAGAATACGTGTTCTTTACTGTATGGATCAAAAGTATTTCACTTTTAACCAAAAGTACTATGAAAAAACAATTGAATGTGCAATGGGCAATCCGCTCCACCTTATTTGGGCAATATTTTGCTAAACGAACTTGAAACCTTAAAATGAAAATTTAATCAGTTTCCAAAAGTTTGGTATAGATCATCATCATCATCATCGCAAGAGGTGAGGGTTCCTCCGTCTCGGAGCTGGATTTAGATGGCCCCTGTAGGGAGCCACCCGAGGTGGGATTAGGAAGTGAGGGAGGTCCCTGTAAGGAGCTCTCCTGTGAGGAGGGAAGAACTGTGGACTCTTGTAAAGAGCCCTCAGGTAAAGGAAGGGGATGGGGACTCCTGTGAGGAGCCCTCTGGTTGGGAGAAAGGAGGAGAGGGGTAAGAGAACCCCTGGGAAGAGCCCTCTTAGGTTTTTAGTTTGAAAGTGTTAGGTTTCATAGGATTCCCACGAGTATTGGGGAAAGTCTGTCACCATCCGCAGATCCCCACCTCAGCTTGGGGGATGTTTATCGACTTCCCGGTCTAGATCCGCTGTGTTCAGTAAATAGCAGGGCCACCTCTGGCAGGGTGCGATTCTTCATCGCCAACAGACGGTTTTGGCTCAGCTTTTTCGAAAGCTATCGCCCTGAGACTCCGCTACCGTCATTGTCTCTTGGTATAGATATGTTGACGATATTTTCTTGACTGTAAGTGAAGATTTTGATTTCGCTTAATAGCCAATTTTATTGTTTGCATTATTATCCCTAAATATTATTTAAATGGGCACATTTTGATTTATAATTTAGTTTACTTTGATGATGGCGAAACACCATCTTTCTTCACATTAAAGTATCTGCTCAATAATACAAAAACGGTTCAAGGTACGACATTTAATTCATATGCCAGTCAATTTCGTAGATTGTATCAAAATTTCAAGTGGATTGCATTTACCATTTGGTCGCTGCTGGAGAACATACCTTGTTTCATATAAAACCCGATTCAAGAAGCGACTCCATTCCGCTACGGCTCACTCCTTAATTATTTCGAGGAACACCTTGAAGGGGTTCGCGAAACACTGGAATTCCCCGGCTGATAGTTCACAGCAATCATGAGACTAACTTTTATCCATATTTCTGTTCAGATCGCGTTTATTCAGACAGATATCTTTCTCATGTTCTTGTCTATAGTTTTCCTAATTACACTGGCATAACTATTTCGAGAATTGATTCCGAAATTTCTTTTAGCAAGTTGTTCTATACAACGTAAACTTGAATCCTTCTCCAAAAATAATTACTATACACAAATATTGCACGTTATAAGGATGCATGCGAGCGGCAGTACATAAAAGGAATCATTGTTCATTCTCATTTTGTAAAACAGAAGTAATGCTGATAACGCTTCCTGTCTGAATGAAGTAGGGATTGAGGATTACAAATGACAAATGATTGTGTTCTCACAGTTCTATACTTACGATTTATGAAGATACGTATTTCTGACAGTAAGAGGATAGAAGTTATCTATCTACGTTGTCTAGATTGTCTATGAGGAATATATCTGATGATAAAGGATGTACCAATGTGAGCGTACATTTCAATTTGTAAATAGAGCTTTATTTTTCAAATATGTCGATATTTTATTAGAATTAGAAAAAATACATTTTACGATTAAGTGTGGAACACAACATCGGATGCCCACCACGACTTCACTGGAACATTCTCACATAATTTTGGCTAAATTTCACCAATGAAGCGTTGAATTTCTTCAAGGCCGGAATTGCAGCTGGTTTATTGACATAAGCATGAGATTTTAGAAATCCCTATAGAAAGAAGTGGCACGGTGTTATATCGCTAGATCTAGGTGGCCAATTTTGGAAGCTGTTAAGATATATAACCTAAACGTGCAATGCTTCACACATAAGATAGACCGCCTAAACTATTTCTTAAGGAATGAGAACTGTGACATTGTTTGTATTCTTTTGATTAATTTAATCATTTCATATTTAGTTCTTTCTTTTTCTGTTGCATATAATACTTGATATGCATTTTTGAATATTACCAGGCTAAGAATGGGAACATACCCCATACCAACAAATTGCCGTCATCTGGTGACCGATGTTCCAATTCTAGGGCCGTCCCTTCAAAACAAACAGAATGCTGTATTTGGTGTGGTAACCCTTGTCTGGAAACCAGAACAGACTATGTTGAAGCCAGAAATATCTGACACAATAAACGCTTCGAAAGAGGCGTATAAAGCTAAAATGAGATCAAAACTTATCGATTGCTTTTGACTTTCGCCAAAGCAAATAGTAGCAGTTTCACTTCCAGTTGAATCCCTCCCGTAACCAAAAATGATGGTACACTGTCTACTACATCACAAGAAAAAGCCAAACTTTTCGCTGGAATGTTTGCAGTAAATTCCACTTTGGGTCCACAACAGATTGTGATCCTCTGAATATTGCTATCGTCGAGAGCCATATGCCTGAAATTGTCGTTCTCAAGAAAGATTTGCAGATGAAGGTACATTTCATACCGCTTTCTCATCTAATGCCCCTATACCATTCACTGAAGCCAGAGGGGGGAGACAGAGACGGGTTGATGCAATTAATGAAGATCTGGCGATGATTTTGAAATGAAGATCTGATAATCTAGTAGAGTTTAATGCAACCAAACCTCAAGCTTGCGTCTTCTCTAGGAAAGCGGATCACACAATCCCTAATATGATGATGTCAGGTACAATTATTCCTATGAAGTCTTCCAAGCCCATAACTGCTTCACAAAAACTTGGTTCTCTATTCTATGCCGAAAGCTTGAAAAGAGAATTCTTACTAACATCATCATTCCACAGACAAACAAAAAAAAAGTACGTAACGTGTAGTAAAAAGCCGCATCTTTTGTAGGCGATAATGAACTCAATCTAACCTCTCAAATTCTTCATTCTCAGTTTTTAGAAATATTGGTATCTTAATTTTCCAAAATCCGTTTTTTTTTTCATAATCCAGCCATACAACATAATGACACAACTTTCACCGCAAGATTTGATACTTTCTTTAGTAGATGATGTATCATGAAAGTTGTTCCTCACATCTTGAACCATATCAGGATTATCTAAAAAAAATTTATCAATTTTATTTTTCTTAGCCGTGAAAAATTGTTGGGTTCGCCTTACTTTTGAGTAAAATTTGAGTTCAGTCATGTCAGAGTTAATAAAGAAACCTACAATTTGGTTTTAGTACCTAGCCCTACGACCTTTGGCGCAAATTCGGCAGCGTTTTGAAAATTATCGAATTTTGGACTAAAAGTGGAATTCCGGTGAAACTGTTCTATATTTTGTGATGAAATTTGATATGTGGTTTGTAACTTATATGCACTACTCTCACACCAAATTTTGTTCAATTTGATTGAGATTAGTCCAAAATAGTTCAATTTAGTTTTTTGAAATAAAACATATAAATACATATATTACAGAAGGGGGGGTGAAATGATCATCACGAAATTTGAACTGAAGGTTTCTTGAACGTCGAGAATAAAAGGGTATCAATTTTGTATCCTAGCTGGTACTGGATGTACTCCAAAAAAATTAAAACTGAGAAAATAACCTGAAAAATGGCCATAATAGGTCAAAAAAGCAATTTTTTGGAAATTAGACACACTTCCGGTTTAACAAGGCCATACAGATTTGAGGGTATTGTTATTATCATCAAAACAAACTATTTTGTTCATGTGGCTAAGCCCGCCCAACAATTTTCGCAAGCTGACTTTTTTTTGCAAGGCTTACTCCACTAGTAGTAAATATCCATTTTGAAGATATCAAGAAGAACTCACATTTTGTTGATTGACTAATCAATCAATAAATTTGCCGTTTCGAACGGAGTATCTGAATTGTCAGATTGGTTCTTTTCGTATCCTTTATCTCGAAACATAGCAGTGGTTAGGGATTATCAATTCCTAGCAATCTCCTATCTTCTAGTATCATCACGTACCTAAAAGTAAAGAATTCTGAAAGTTTGAAATCCCTTCGAAAAAAACTCCTATTGAGAAATTCCATGAGAGCACAAGTGCACATTGTTCCAATATAGGACGGGTACAAATGATTTCAAAAGGGCCCACGAGACTTTTAATTAAACCTAAACTTCCCTTCGTGGTTAGAATTTCTATTACAGATAGGGCGAGTTTCAGTGGCGTAACAACAACGTTCAAACCAGTTGGATTCTTCTTGAATACTTTACTAGATCGTAGGAATGTCATGTCACGTCAGAGCTTCGCCAAACTTTGTCATACAACCCCGTTGTCAAATTATATTGAATGAATGTTCTTCTAAATTATTCGCATATTCCTCATTGACTTTTGCGCAATTTCATCTATATTTCAAAAACTACATAAAAATAATGCACTTGCCGAAACAATTGGACGAACATGATGAGGTTCCAACCAAGAACTGAAAACGATTGCGAGCAATAATACTAACTCAATTGATTTATTAATTAGAATAAATCTTGTGATTCATTATTGGAATTCGGCAATGCATGCTAGGGTGGCCCTAATGAAAAGATTTTCGTAATATTACCTTTTTTGGATGTCAGATAAGTAAGTCTGAAAACTGTATTTCTTGCCGTATCAACACGTGGAGCAACCTATACGAGGGTTGAATGTGCATTTTCTTGCACCAGTAAAAGAGCATCTGATTGTCTGTTTTCATCTTAGACTGGTGAGCAGAATGACAAATCCTCTTAAATGAAGGAACCAGGATCCTGAAACCTGTTAATTTTTGTAACCTATAATTATGCTACAAATGCTAATTAAATAAGGCACCTACTTGAATTTATGAATTCATTTTGCAGTTTCTAGGGGTTATAAGAAATTTACAATGATATAAACTATTTTATAGGTCTTTTAGCTCTATCGGTGACACCACAGCTAAACAGTTTCGGTCAGCTGTTTCACCTTCTCTGACTCTGATTGTGAGACATTAATGGCTAAAATATATGGATATGAATTTAAAAATCACTACACAGTAATTTTCATATTGTTAAAGACGCCATATCTCGGCGAGGAGGATAAATAGTCTGACACAACTTCCTTTTGGGCCGAAGTTAAGCAGATGTGTTAAAAATGTATGTTCATGATAGGAGAGATCTGTGCTGTACCAATATTATTGATTTGTATAAGCTTTTTACGTATACAAAATTGTGAACAGTAAGTAGAAATTTGCAAGTGTTTAATCAATTAAATTCGTATAAATCTGACTCAATCATTGTACATCGGTTCTACTTATTATTACGCTTTATGTGAATCATCTCCAGGATAGATCTTAATAATTGGTTTCTTTAGATGAAATATCAATCGAACTGATGGTTATAATCAAATACTTTTTAGCAAGGGAGGTGACATTTTTTTTTGTGTTATACTTATGGCCATACATTCTTCGTGGATATTGTTGACAGATTCTTGTATTATAGGTCCTATCGCATTCTAAAGAATTTGATTTATATACGCTATTGAGCACAAAAAAACTTGGGAAATGAATTTCTCCAAAAAATTGCAAAGTCTTGGACTACCAGGAGTTGCATTAGTTACACATGAAGTGATTTCAGATTTGACATAACAAATATTGGACCTCATCTTCAGCAATGACTAATGATTGTCTGATGGTTCTTCCGTGCGTGAAATATGAAAATAGCCCCCGCGACTGGAAAATACGATTCAGAGTATTAGTATGTTAAGCATTGAATGATATTTCTATTTAAAAATTGAATAGAATCAGCCATTACGTGATGAAAATCCATTCTAAACCCAAATGAAATAAATATTAAAAGTTTGATTTTCACTAATATATAAATAAATATAACTATATCGTTATCGTGAAATTGAACACTACTATGTTGATATCACTCCCATTTGTAATTTCTTTTACTCGTGTTTAAATATTATTGCGCCATCTTCAAACTGTATTAAAATACAATCAAAAGATATAACTTCAGCTTACTCATCGATAGCAAATGATATACCATCAACAGAAAGTTCTAGAGAGGTAAATATGCCATCCACACGTGAGTAGATGCCCCTAAGAAAAAACAACGCAATGTGGAGAAAATTGAGTGAATGTACCTTCCATACTTCATAGAAGTAACGACGTGTGCTACAGTTTCGGCAGTACTATCATCTGTAACAATTGTGAGACATACTTGTGAAAAAAATAAGTTGTTCAACAAGTTTTTTTGATGTCATAAAAGCGTTATTCATTACCAAAGGTTTTTTTATGTGTACGTTTCGTTAAAGGTGTAAAAGTATACGTATGTTAGGAAGATCTTATTTCACTGTAATGTAAACACCGTTTTCCGAATAATGTTGCTGTTTACTCTTTATAATGTCTATCATACTTTCGGGCGTATGAACTCCAAAGTTTCTGAACGAAATCACGATAAAACATACAGGCAATTTTTATTGAATTAATAATTAATTTACTTCATGTATATGTGCCTGAATCGATGAGCTTTTGCAGCCTAATCATAGATCACAAAAACTAACAGATTCCAGCCCCTTTGAGCCATGATATAGAGGGATGTGTAAATATGCGGCCGATGGACGCAAAATTTGTTTTCAATTCGACTTTCCGTTGCAATATTGAAGGACGGTTTTGGTTGAGTTCCATCGTACGAAATACAGACTTCTTCATGTGTCCGACTTCCAAATCCAATCCTAATTAAAAGTTCGATTCTAAGTAGGTCTAATTTTTGCTCTTATTTCTTGAAGAGTTGAAGAAAAAATACAGTAAATCCACTGAATTATGAGTTTATTATGAGTAATAAATAAGTTGCAATTGTTTCTGTCATTGCTTGAATATTGGCAGTCTCATTTGAATACATTTTGGTAAAATCTTCGTTATTCAGCAACTTTTGTTGTAATCAGTATAAAAAAATCTATCAATAGAGGTAACGCAAGAGCTGGGAGTTGAAAATTATATGTCTAACTGGCAAATGAAAATCGACGTATCCTAGGAAACTCAGAGAAAAACATGCCAACCCAGTCGGCTGAGTTGTAATGCCAAACTGTGCGTGGTGGTGTTGGATTGGTTCGTGGAGTGGTATAAGGAGATGTGGTAGTGATGAGTGGATGGTCAGAGTTTTCCAATGGTGGACGGATCTTTACTTCGTAGGGATCTGGATTGTTGGTGAGGAATAAATCAAGTGTATTGACATAATAATAGTTGTTATCAGGGATCCATGTTGGTTCATTAATTAACTGCTGGAGACCGTAGGTAATGACGAAGGCCTCAACCTATCGCTCTGCGTCATCCGCCTTGTTTGAGAACTTGAGCCTAGTGGAGCTGTGAACTTTGAAATCCTCCATGATGATAATTTCAGATGCTGGAGAGTTCTACTGAATAGAGTCAAGTTTCAGACAAGGAAATTCGAAGAGTAGACCCTGAGCTGGTTCAGTTGGTGATAAATAGAGATAACAGAGAAATTTAGTATGTTTATGATTATCAAGCTTGAACCACATTACTTTGTATTCTTGTGGTTGTAGATTCTCCTCTCGACGGTATGAGAGATCATTTCTGGAACAGAGCTGTTGTTGAAGTTGTGGCTATGTTCGATTTTATGGTTGTCGTAATTTCAATCTCACTTTTCAGCTCATAGTTTCTCATTTGCTACTGGTCCGAAGTTGAAGTCTACGTTCAGTTTGCCTTATATTACGAATTACAATAATTACAGCGTATGTTGTAAGCGCCAGAATTTATTACACACCCAGATTTATAACTCGAGGTATTAGGTCCGTAACCGAATACGTCTAATCGATTTAAAATCAAGAAAGTAATCGGAGGTAGAATGTAACGCTACTGTTTGAAGTTGTGACTTCCTAATATAACGTACCCTATTCTTGAACAAGCTGTGCCCATTCCTGGAGCAGATGTTACCGCGCACAACCCCAGTCACTCGGCTTGATCGGGATGGACTAGAATGCCTGGAATTGAAAATTATTCACTGCTGTTGATTCGTAATTGAAATACCTCTCATGTCTGTTTTCCTATTGTGTTTTTGATTCATGTACTACACGAGGAGCTCAAGAATTTGGATATTTAGATTTGTCTAATCCACATTGTACTATTATTCTATTTGTATTGCATTATTCACATAATATTTATTGTAGTACACTATTTAGTGTCCCAGTTTTGCTGCATGTACTGTGAGACTATCAAGTCTGGAGCTAATTCTATAAGTTAGATTTATAGCCCATTAGCTGAAATAATATGAGGAAATTCTCTCATAAACTATAATAAAAATTCCATAATCTGTAAATCATTGGAAGAAAAAGACTGTTATTACTTGAAAGCTTACTTATTAAATGATGGTCCATATGAACAGATTACCAGGAATCCTTTATCAAAATCATTTCAAACATTAATTGTCCTACGTATAACATGGCAAAACGGTTAGTGGAGGAATTTAGCAATTGTCAAGCCTCACAAAGTATGTTTGGAACTTATTGCAAAATTGGAAGATTCAATCTTGAACCTGGTGATACTCTCGTTTCAATATTTACAATTACTCCAATCCCTGAGTCGATTAACATTCTGGAGAAATGACTTTCAAATATTAATATGCCCGATAGAAACTGCACAAAATACGTGATCCTTAAATCTTTATGTATGGATCAAAATTAATTCACTTTTAACAGGAATTACTATAAACAAACAAGCGGATGTGCAATGGGCAATCCACTCTATCCTTTTTTGGCTGATATTTTCTAAGCGAAACCTTTTTAAAATTGAATTAGTTTCCAAAAGTTTGGTATAGATATGTTGACGACATTTTCTCGATTACAAGTAATGATTTACATAGCTTTTTGAACACGCTTAATAGCCAATTTGATTCACTGAGATTCACTATTGTTGTTCCTTGATATCAACATTAGAATGATGATGGTAACCACTTGGATTTCGACATATACAGAAAACCTACTCAAACAAATAGGTATACCCCGGCGGATTCAGCTACACTATTAAGATATAAAATAGATCCGTTTGATAGTCTAGTTCATAGATTATTGACAGTCCCTTTGAGCCACCAAAATTATTACAACGAAGTTGAGAAACTGCACCAAATTGCGTTAAACAATGGGTACCACAAATCTTTGATCAGTAATTTATATTCTAAACAAAAAAGGAAATTGGAACCAAATTAGAGCAATTAGCTTCAAATACTTCAATAAAATTCAAAAGTTCCACTTATCATTGTTCAGTAATTAATAAATTCGATAGTTTGAAATGCAATCAGTTTATAGAGATAAGAACAAGCTAAAACACCGTTTGGGCAACACATTTGATAAAGTTTCCGATTTCGACAAATCCGGAATTTACAAAATCAATTGTAAGTTGTGTTCAAAATGCTATGTGGGTCAACCTGGGAGGAACATTTTAACTCGTTATGAGGAACATTTTGCTCATATTAAGAGAAATAATGGTGAAAAATCAGCGGTAGCCGGACATATTCTGAATACAGGTCACATTATTTCTTAAGGAATACACAGTATAGACAAATATCTAGGTAATTTAGGAGGGATGAAAATGTATAAACGAGCAATTTAGTAAATTCCGATTTATCTCCAGCTACCCACAGCATTTATTATTTACATTCTTATCATTTCGATCCATTTAGTTTACTCTGATGATGGCTACTTGGTAGCCGAAAGGTCCTTAGTACTTTAATAGTATTTTAAGTGGATAAGGCTGATTATATCTCATCAATAGTGAAATTCTCTTAATTAACCACAAATATTCAAATCTCAAACTTCAGAAGGTAATTATTTTATATACATACAGTGTGCACACGTTAAGGACTTACCACCCTTGTAACTTTTGTATTTTTTGACAGATTTTGATAAACTTTTTTTTGTTAGGTTGGTATTCAATATTTGCATCACGTTAGTGGATAACTTTAGTTTTGGGCTGTAATCATGACCACCTACGACCACTTTTATTGGCTTAAATTTCAGAAAGTATTATTAGGGATTTTTTAAGAAAAAACAGATGACGGATTCTCATTTAAGATAACGTTAAACTTACCTGTACTGAATTTCAGTGTTCTAAAGTACAGGATGTCCAAGAAAAGAAAATTTACTTTTATCGACACTAATACAAATTATGAAACAATTTTATTGTTAAATTACCAAATGAGAAATTTGTGAAAAGCTAAACTTTTCTAATTTCGACGAATCCAACGAATTTCCTTATACACTTGACAATTCGTCGCCGATTATTCTGTGTCACATTTCTTAACTGCTGTCGGGCTATACTGTGACAAGCTTCTCTGATGCTATTACAAAGTTCTTCTCGGTTCTGAAGCCTTGTAGCATACACTTTGTTTTTTATTGTCCCTCAAAGAAAGGAATCAATCGACGTAATGTCTGGTGATCTCGGTGGCCAATGAATAAGAGAACTACTGCGTTCGATCCAACGATTAGGGAAATTATCATTTAACTACTGTCTCACATTAACAGCGTTATGGATAGGTACTCCATCAAGTTGTGAATATAAATTGTAGCGGTAATCAAGAGGAAGGTCTTCGAGTGCATCGGTTAACTCATTTTGTAGATATCTAAGAAAGCCAGCAGCATTTAAATTTTCATAAAAAAAGTATGGCCCAATAATCTTTCTATTTAAAATACCACAGAAAACATTTGCCTCACTTTATTTCCCAATTTGAATTATGCTCGCTCCACATTCTGATATTTGGTGATGATACAATCTCGTTGTTCGTAAATGTAGCCTCATCCGCGTACAAAATTTTTTTTAATTCAGAACTCTCTAGGCACATACAGAAATTTTGGCTTGAAAGGTTTCATATCATTTCTTCAAGCATTTCCAGATTTGGCTTTTAGAAATATTTAAATTTCTACTAGCATCCCTAAAACTTGAATGTGGATTATCATTAAAATAATTGAGAATCATTTGGTTTTTTCTTTGCTCTCGATGCTAGTTTGGAACTCTCTCAAATGTTTCATGTTGCTCAAAAAATGTGTCATTATTTCCAACGGTCACATGATTAATACTACGTTCTGGATGTCGTTGGTTAAACTCAATAGCTGCTTCACGAAAACAACGTGTTCTGTCACCAACTAATCTTATTATTAAGACATTCTTTATGCCTTTTGCTTATTTGGAACAGGAATAACAATACTACAAACTACTCAATCACTACTGACTGACAGCTTTCAACTAAGATAACATTCTTTTGTTTCCACAGCACACTAAGCTTTTTCACCGGATTGATATAATGCAGGGAAACGTGGAAATTGGTCGAGTGGTCAACGTTTTAGTTTTCATAATACTTTAAATCATAATAAGTGTAATCAAAAATCAAATTAATGTTTCTCGATTATTTAAATGATAATTCCTATTCAAGTTTCAAAGATACTAGTAGGAATTTACATTATAAATTCCTAAAATCCAAATAATTCCATCATTTTCTTTTCTTGGACACCCTATATTTTAGAACACTGAAAATCAGTACAGGTAGGCTCAACGTTATCCTAAATAAGAATCCGTCATCTGTTTTTTTATAAAAAAATCTCTAAAATTTAAGCAAATAAAAGAGGTCGTAGGTGGACATGATTACAGCCCAAAACTAAAGTTGTCCACTAGTTTAATGCAAATTTTGAATACATACCTAACAAAAATTATTTTATCGTAATCCAAGAAATACAAAAGTTACAAGTGTGGTAAGTCCTTAACGTGGACACACTGTATATACGAAAAAGATAAGAAATATCTCAGATCAACATATGTCCGGAAATGCTTCAATGAAGAGCTACGGCTCTATTTTAAGTATTTTGTATATTTTCGTAATATGAACTAGACGCAGGATATCGACAACAATAGTAAAGAGTACCTTAGGAACGTAGCGTCTCGTTCCGGAATAATGGATCGATAGTAGGAACTTGCTATTGATAATAAATAATCACCCTTATACACTAAAAATACTATTGAAGTACTGAGGACTTTTCGGTACCAATAGGCCATCATCATAGTAAACAGTACTTTAACATTTTTAGTAGAAAAAGGTGATTATTTCTTATCAATAGTGCTATAATATATCCACAGTGTGAACTCTTTTATATTTCAAAAGTTATTGTCAATAATAATTCAGATAATAAGTTAGAAAATGTGATCATTTTAAGGGAAAAAATGTAAAGGTAGTTTTTTCAATTTTTGCAGTTCCAAATAATGACTTGGAACTTTAAAAGATTGCTGCTATTGCCAATCGTCATAATCAGACAAAACTCCTCAAATCAAATAATCGTATTATACAGATTGTTGCAAACACTCCATTCATACAATATATTGCAATTTCTGCTCCGAACTATTCTTCCACTTCAACTCTTCTAACTTGTTCCACAAATAGTTTATTTTTACTTATAAATGAAGAACTAAATTGCAAAGCACCCCTGTATTCATGTATATCTCTATCATTTTTTTATATTACCTAGTGAATTATTTCCTCTCTATAAACAGACTGTCGATGAATGAGAGGTGAGATTAAGCTCAGGATTGAGTGCTTGACGGATAGGCTATTAAGAGGGGCTGTAAAAGACTAAATCCACCACGAGGGCGTCATCTGGGACACTAAAGAATACTCTAGAGCTTACCCCAACAGTATCCCTTGTATACGTTTCTTCTGAAATTATATAGTCTTATCTGTAGTTATGGAATCTCTTACTATAAATCATTTGAGTATCTGAAAGATTTAGAGAATCATTAATAAAATGCAACTGTTCAAACGTTTTGAAGACAGTTTCAACTCCATTATTCTCATGTGTTTGTTCTATATTCTACATCCACATATGACTAAGAAATTTTGTTTGACTAGGTCATTAACCGAATTTACTCATACGAGGGCAAAGTGAAAAGTCTCTGAAAATGAAACAAAAAATGATTTATTCGGTCAAAACTTATTTTATTTCTCAACATAATTTCCTTGGGATACACTTCGTCCTACGTTTTTCTATTTTTTTAATCCCTTCCAAATAATACGATTTCGGCAATTCTTCAAAATAGGAGTTTGTTGAAGTGATGACCTCATCGTTGGAGCCAAATTTCTTTTCGCCGAGCCATTTCTTCAAGTTTGAGAATAGATAAAAATCGCAAGGAGGAAAATCTGGAGAACATGGTGGATGACGAACCAATTCGTAGCGCAATTACCGACTGCACGACTGTGCGTTGTCCTGGTAGAAGAGAGCTTTTTTCTTTGCCAAATGCGGCTGCTTTCGCTTCAAATCGGCGTCTAATCGATCCAAGAGCTCTTCATAATATACCCTGGTTATTGTTTCGCCCTTTTCAAGGCAATCGATATGTGTACGATACCGTGCGCATCTCTAAAAACTGTCGGCATGTCTTTGTTGGCCAATGAAACCATTTTGGCCTTTTTCGGCTTCGATTCGCCAGGACAAGTCCACTGTTCAGAATGTGAGGGGTGTATTAATGGATCGGAATGGTATAAGTATATGTTTGGTACAAAACTATATTGAAAATTATTGGACACCAACTAGCATGTTTGGCGTTAATTCTTTGAGGGATACGGTAAATGGAGGTAGGGGGTGGAAATAAAACATAAATATGAAAAAGGTGGATAATTAGACCAACATTATGATAGAGAACTCAATTATTGTTGAGGCTCCGACTTTCGGTTAAATTTGGAAATTACTTTTTTTGGGGCATTTTTTCTGATTGTAGGGAGGGGGGTGGGGGTTATAATCGAAGCTCGTCTGGTGTGTTCTCATCATAGCGATCTACAATAGCATTCAATCCATCTAAAGTAAGTGGTTCTGAACTTTTGAGAACAACTATACAGATTTCGCCTTTTTACATTAGTACGCGCATACCTGGCACTTTGGAATTCGATATCTTCAAATGGATTTACCTTTTGATTATGTTCAGCGAAGTATAATTCCTCTCCACTTTTTTTGATATTTGTTCATTAATTTCCGTAGTGGAACATAAAACAAAACGAGACACTTTCAGTTTTGAGTGAATGTTACCTCTAATTTTGACACTTATCATAGCACTCTTATACAATCGTACAAAATAACAGTTCATGTCTCTTTATTTACCTAAATAGTAGATCATGTTGCATATAATGTGACCAAATTCATGACTTCTTATGGTGGAGGTGGAGCCATGTGTGAATGAAATAATCGAGGAAATTAATGTTTGGGGACTCGAATAGGCTGAAACCTTGATTATTTAGTTTTACTATTTGAAGACTTATCTAATCATTACTAAGATATTCATATTATTCCTACTCGTAAATGAAAACTCAAGGTCTTCGAAGGGATCTGAGGTTTTGAAAAGAACATCACTAAAATGGAATTATTTTTGGTTCATCTATTTGTTTACATCTGAAACATATACTTATTATGCAATTCGAACAAATCGAATTGGTCTCATTTCATACTCACTCTATGTACTTAATGATGAAATTAATAACCTATTTTCATCATTGTATCTGATTGAACAACTGCAAATACTTGTGGGAAGAAATACCATGTTTCGAGATTCAGCATTGGCAAGAACATTTTTTATTTGCTTCTCTGTTCCAGATATACTGCCTTATAAAGAAGAAAGCGGTCCAGCAACATGCGAATTCCTCCAGAAGGTTGTAGACGTTCTGATGGATTTCGTTCGTGCTACGAACGATAGAAAAGAGAAAGTTTTGGACTTCCATCATCCTGAAGAAATGCTAAGATTGCTGGATCTTTCGATTCCAGACCAAGGTGTTCCTTTACAGCAACTGATTCACGATTGTGCCACCACTCTGAAATATCAAGTAAAAACTGGTAAGTTGATCAAATTCTATTCAGTTATGGTAGTTAATTTACTCATACATTTTATCATGTATTACCTACAACCAACGTGAAATTCAAAAATACCCTTATCTCATTGAAGTTCTCTAAAAATTTGAGGGCCTTCCAACAATGAATCGGGAAGTGAATTCTTCTTGTATTATTGAGAGAGGATATTCTCATGCTAGTAAGATGCTAGCCTGAAATAGCAGCGTTGTCTCAAACATTGAGAGGTCTAAGCGTAGTGCCGTTTATTATCACTATTTTCAAGTAGATAATAAAATATGACACACATAAGAACTTATTAAGTTTTATCATTGCACATAAAATAGTGGTGTTAAATAAATTTTGTGAATTTTTCATAACATTTTATAATAAAATCACGTGAAATGTAATGTTTTGGCATGTATTTCTATTATTAGAATTAGAATTAGAATTTTTAATTCTCCCATAAAATGTATAAAACATATCAGGATTATCAAGAACAAAAATTTAAATTTAAATCTAAATCTGGTACAGAGCAACAAATCATTTATAACACTCGTCACCAGGCACAAAAATGCGCATCAGCAATGAACTATTGAGTATCATAAGAGACAGAATACAAAATATAAATCACTACCTAAGTTATTGAACTTTCACGAAGGAGTCAATTAAAATTAATTTTTAACCTTTCTCGAAAGATACTGTATAGAAACTACTCTTTTCTTGTCAATTTGGGAGAATGCTGTACATACAATAATTCCCTCTATAATTACAATAATACCCCATTACCTTTAACAAAACATATGAGTATAATATATACAACTATATACAACCATAAATATATATTAACAACAAATAATATACAACAATATATATACCAATGCTTACTCTAAAAACATAATCAATCTATTGTGAATCGTGAAGGAGATCTGTGAACTCCTTAATGCTGTATGAACAATTCATAACAAGCATGTGTTTTAGTTTGAATTTAAACTAAAATAAGTTTACAGTACGCAGCCATTCGGGCAACATATTGAATATAAAACAGCCAGAGTATTCAGGGCTAAGCCTATAATTTGAATACTTAAATTTTCTAAGTTTGATAGAACCTTTATGCCTAGTATCATGGTCATGTGTGTCTGCCATCGTTTGTTAACTATGCTTATTTGCATGTACAAAACATATGAGTATAATATATACAACTATATACAACCATAAATATATAATAACAACAAATAATATACAACAACATATATACCAATGCTTACTCTAAAAACATAATCAATCTATTGTGAATCGTGAAGGGGATCTGTGAACTCCTTAATGCTGTATGAACAATTCATAGCAAGTATGTGTTTTAGTTTGGATTTAAACTAAAATAAGTTTACAGTACGCAGCCATTCGGGCAACATATTGAATATAAAACAGTCAGAGTATTCAGGGCTAAGCCTGTAATTTGAATACTTAAATTTTCTAAGTTTGATAGAACCTTTATGCCTAGTATCATGGTCATGTGTGTCTGCCATCGTTTGTTAACTATGCTTATTTGCATGTACAAAACAAAGTAATTTCAACAAATATATAGCTGGTGCTGTCAGAATTTTATTCACCTTAAAGATATCTCTGCAAGATTGTGTGTACTGCAGATTAAACGTTAATCCAATAATGCTCTTCTGAATGACTAAGACTCTATTTACCTCCACAGCTCGACCCCACACAATTGTACAATAAGCAATTGCCGAATACACTGAAGAGTAATACACATTCATTGAGCTATTGCTGTCTGAATCATATTTTAACATTAGTATTACATAATATGATCTTTTCAGTTTTTTGCAAATAGCATCAAGTTTTGTCCAATTCGATCTATTGTTCAAAACAACACCCAAGAATGTTGTATGGGTATTTGTAGAGATATCAACATTGTTTGAATCAAACTTAAAACCCGTATTTACTCTGTATTTACCAGTAAATTCAATTATATGTGTTTTTTGATAATTTACAATTAGGTGGTTCATGTGACACCACTCATCAAACTGTCTCTGAGCAATGGCAACATGTTGTTTGATATGATCAGAATCTTCATGTGTGACCATAATAGTCGTGTCATCTGCATACCTGATTACTTTCCCGTGTGTTATATAATTTGCTAGGTCATTAGTGTACAATATGAACAATAGCGGTCCGAGGACACGACCCTGAGGCGTACCAAATTCAACATCATATACCCTAGAAAATGTGTCATTTACTTTTACTTTAAATTGTCTATTTGTAAGGTAAGTCAACAACCACTGATTCACTGATCCTCCAAAACCCATGTGCCTCAGCTTCTCAGCAAGAATAATCGGGTTTAGAGTGTCAAATGCCTTCCTCAGATCATAAAATATGCCAATGGTGTACATATTTCTGTCAACATTATCAGATACATGCTGCATAAGTTCCACAGTAGCAGTTTCAGTTGATCTTACCCTATAAAAACCATGTTGGTTTTGTGATAATATTGAATATTTACTAAGGAAAGACATCATTCTACCATGCATAACTTTCTCCAATATTTTTGAAACTGTCCTTAGTGAAGATATTTGCCTATAGTTTTCAAGTAATTGCTGACCACTCTTGTACACCGGTATTATAAGTGCTGTTTTCAACAGAGACGGAAACTCACCCTGCTGTACAGAGTAATTCATAATAACTGCTAGTTGTTGGGATATCTCTTTAAACATTGCTTTATTAACTTTACTGGAACTTCATCTAAGCCTGAAGATACAGTATTCTTCAAAATCATTATAAAAAATTTAAAAATTATTATTATTATTATTATTATGTTTGAGAAGGGTAGAAGTTCTAGAACATATTATGCACAAAATACAAAATATGAACAGTACCTAATAATTTACAATAAATTTAGAAATGGGAGCAACTGTACAATAGCAAAATTATAACTATAGAATGTGAAGTAATGATGAAAAGGAATTATGTAGTGCAAATAAAATGTAATAATGAGTTATGACGTCACTCAAGTAGGACGAACAATAGAACCGCGAAACACTACTGAAAGTAACACAAGTACCACACAAGCGACGGGGTTAATGCGTTACTAAAAGACATATGTAGCCGACCGTACATTATCCGATAGACCATTCCAAGTTAGGAAAACCCTATCAGATAGAAAGTTTTGGGGGGATGTGGATTTTAAGTTTTCCCGTGTTAACTTGAAACTGTGACCACGAAGCCGGATATCAGAATTCAAGTCAACCGAAAATGAATCCAGTAGTATGCCATAAGTTTGTATCATCGACATATACCGGAATATCAAAAATTATCTTGGTCAAGGATGGTTGTGCAATCTAAAATGTGTGTCTTACTTTACGTTTGAAATAATTATGTCATAATAAATTTCAATTTAAGTGCGAAATTTCGCAATTTTATACGAATATTGCAACACTCAGAAGTCTTTAGCGCTTTGGACTCCGCTATTTTCACGTGGCCTAACGAAATTAGAAGGTTCGAATTATCTAAAAACATAATTGCATGAACGCCAGACGTCCTATGTAATTAGCTACGAACGAAATCATTCTGACATACGCCTCGAGGAGCTCGCTACGCGTAAGTTAGAGTTCTTGCCCCGTGCGACCGGCACCAGTTGTAATAAAGTGTTTTTGGCTATGGGCCGCTAGCTTTTACCCGCTTCATGTATATTTTGGTCGCGAGAAAATTCCCTTTGGTACGTCGCACGTTAGACGCGCGTAGCTGAGATCTGAGAATAGCTCAAACTGTTTTAATTAAATTTTCCCATTTAATGGAAATTTATCGAAAAAAGAAGGGCCGTTGGGCACGGTCCGATACTAAATCTAACTACATGGAGCGAAAACGGCACGCGAAAAGTCGTCGTAAAGCCATATTAGGTACAACCAGTTTGCACTTTTCTAACTCGCGTGCTACGGGCTTCTCACGTGAACGTCATTCGATTTACGGAAAATTAACTATTTCAAAACAGTTTTTGACCCGGATTGTGGCTATCACGACCTCTAAAAAGGTTCAAAGTTCACATAATTATTTCATAATTTGTAGTTCATTATTGTTTTACAACTGAAATAAATAGGTATGAAATTTGTAGGTTATTGATGATGTCAGTGTAACAGTGACATAATTATTTCAAACGTAAAGTAAGACACACGTTTTAGATTCCACAACCACCCTTGACCAAGATAATTTTTGATATCCCGGTAGAATGTAATGCGCGTGGCAATGCTAAGCGTGGATACTGTAGGCGAGAGAGAGGGAAAACTATGAGGTGTACTCTGTCTTTATCTATCGCGTTTCTATTGGTCACTGCGTTGTCATGGAAATGTAGCATGATTGTAGCTAGTTTTGCCAACACGGGTCGCTCATAACATAACAAACAGCCCTGCGCGCAATAAAGCTAGAATTAGACCTCTTTGTTCCCCTCTTTCTCGCCTGCAGTATCCGCACTATATGTCTATGGTTTGTATTAGATCTCCACGAATTCTTCTATCAGCTAGGGAAGGTAAAATCAGTTGCAATTCGTATGGGTATTATACCGTAAATTCTTCAGGGATGAGGTAACAGGCAGGTTATGCTGTTCCCCAGGTGAATTATAGCATTATTTAGGCATCAGAATGATGATCAGCAATCCCAAAAACTCCCAGATAACACGTGAAATTGCATGTTTATAACATTTTGAGGAAGTGTCCTCAAGATGACCTAGGCAACTAGGATATCCTGGACGGATATTGGCGGATATTTATTAAATATTGTTATACGTAAGAAAGTGCATTAATAAAATGCAGTTTTGTACTTAAAAATGCAGTCAACATTTCTACTGAAAACAAGAAGCTGACAAATTTTCCAGATAGCTTCCAGAATATATTGCAAAAAATCGCATCTCGATCTATCTTGGAGCAAAAATTGTATACGTTGTTGTGCTTATTTCCTCGACTATTTAGTACTGCCAAAGGTATGGATGGGCGCTCAAAATTTGTAGTCAACTCGAAAACGGCATAAGGTACATTAAATCAGAGTCATCGTTGGACCGTTATGTAGAAACTAGCAACGTGCTGTATGAGCCGAAAAGACTCTGTTCGCTATACTCAATCCGCCTTTCGCATAAGCCGATCAAGAGCCGCAGTCTGTCTAGTTACGCGAGCTCGATGATTATTATTATTACGGCTTAAGATACGGTATTGAATTTTTATGCCAGTAAATTTCGAGCATCATATCTGATTTGTATCAGAATTCCAAGTGTACCTATTGTATTTACAGGTACACGAGGACCTTGTGTCATATAAGCCGATTCAAGAGACGATTTCGTTCGCTATACGCTCACTCCGTTTTAACAATGTAATTTATCCTTCGTTTACAATTATCTGACTTCCATTATTGTAATATTTAATGTACCCAGAAATTGGAATTGATACTGTAAAATGTTTCTCTTTTTAGATACTACACCAATTGATTTGTTAGTATTTGTATTTGTTAGGTATGATTTTATACGGGAATAAACGAGCGTTGTGAATCAGGGTATAGCTGTATATCTTAATGTGATCAGACATATGTTATAACTTGGTTGACAGTGTAAATGTCCGGAAAGTAGATATAATTGAATCAGTGGTAGATATTGGTGGGCGCACTGTTAACAAGCTATTCACTGTGCAGGGTGCCGCAGTAGGGGTGCGGATACGTGCGGTTATTTCCTGCTACTAAACGAAAGATAAGACTAAACTTCTTCCACGCAGTGTGGGACTAAAACTCCCTAAAAAAGTCTAGGGATGAGTAGAACTTCTCATGATATCGCATTACTTTCACAGCTTCTAAATTCAATTAACTAAATTGGGCCTCCACTAAATGAACTCAATTTGTTAAGAGTAATTTGCTTGAAGATATTTGTTACAGTTAAAATTCACTCCATTTATTTTGTTTCCAAGCAAGTTTTCAAAGATATAAACGATTCACATTTTATGTTATGATTTAAAACAGCCAAATGTAACATCCTAAATGCAAAAAATAATATATTTCCATTCTCAATCGACTTTCTTAAACATCGCTCAAAAATATTGATCTAAGTTATTTCAAACGAAACCAAATACGTTAAATTGAGATAACTGGAAAATACTCATATCAAAAAAACTATTGATTCCCGACATTTTTTGCATTGTGTGAGGAATTTAATTCACAAACTGAATGTTTAAAAGCTAAGTATTAATTGTGCGATCTGAGATTGGGTCTGGTCATGGAGTATTCATGTTTATTTCCCTCACTAGACATTATCTAACGACAGTATTGTATTCGCGCCAAAAAATTTTCTCAGATTTTCTCAGATATTTCCGTTTTGATCATTTCAGAATTGATCTAAACTATTTTTGAGATGGTTTCTGTATGTGCGTGTGTAAAACTAGTGGAGACGATTGCGCTAGGCACGGCGCAATCGTCTCCACTAGTTTTACACACGCACATACAGAATGGACTCGAAATTTTACGTTAAGGCAGCACAAAAAGCTGTGTAAGAACATGGTCTCAAATTTCACATCAGTAGAGAAGGCCAACTAGAGTTGCAAATTTCTCGCCTGAAAACCCAAATAAGTGCCGCGCATGTTGACAAGCCAATATACAGTGTTTTCTACAGAAACATCGAAACGCTCGGCTTGTCAAACAGGCTCAACTTCGACTACCTAAGGTCAGCGAAGCTCACATCCGAGACCGAGGGATTTACCGCAGCTTGCCAAGATGGCGTAATCAATACATTGGTATATAGCCGCAACGTGATGGGTGTACAGACTCCTGATGTCAGTTTCAGGGCCTGTCGAAAGGCGCCTGAGACTCTTTTCCAACTTCTTCCGGCATGTCAGCCAAAGGCACTCGTACGGAATAGACCAACAAAGCCGGTGCTACCTTACATGGCAGGAGATATTGAGTCCGTTGTCGAAAACATAAACCAAGACTATGTATTTTCTGTTCTGGCAGAGAAGAACATATTCTTAAAAGAGGAGGAAAAAGTATTAAGAACTGCTGTTCAAGCTCCGGACGCTATACCCAGGCTACAAGGTCGCATTAGTGGTTCTGATTTGTTTTGGGCGGAATTCGGTTTCGCTGCGTTCCAACTTAAAGATCATACTGCACAGACTGTGATAGACCGGATGCAGAAGGTATTCATTCTAGGTTCAATAAGGCTACTTAGAGCACACGATTTGAGAACCTGTAGCCATTTACCTACCTAAGGGAGGAGTAGCTTCAGTTAACGGATTAGGTTTTCTGGCGCGATTACTACGATGTCGTCGGGTAGCACAGCTCCCCGTCCAAGGTTTTATGTATATCTGTGGTAAATTTTCATAGTTCAAGTGACAGCAGGTGTTAGTACAAAACAAGGTTATGTATTATGGTGTGAATAATTCCAAGTGTCAACCTTAAAGCTTTTGAGTACGAGCGAGCACAACGAGCGAGTACCTTAAAAGTTATATGTGTTTAGTAAACCTGCTTTTCTTACTTTCTTTCACTGCTGAAATCTAGGACAACAGTTCCATAAACTTTCTGAATTTGACAATTTCTAAACAAAATAATGAACTTTCATATAAAACTTATGGAAAAGACATCTTCACTGATGCGACCATTCCTAGGGAATCTTTCCGTCATATTAGTCATAAATTAGCAGCTAATAATGCAATGATCTACCGAGCCTTTTCTACCCCTCTTTCATAAAAAGATTTCAAAACAGAAATCAGTACAATTAAATAGATAGCTTCAAATAACAATATTCCTATTCGCTTCATTAATCAAATTAATAATCGTGAAGAACAAAAACAAATTTCGCAGTTATTATATTTCATAACAGAAACACCAGAGTAGAAATATGCATGTTTTAGTTATATTGGCGAATTATCAAACTGTTTTTCAAAATTTAAAATAGCAACTTCTTTTTCTTGCGGCTTGAATTTGAGCAAATTACTATTTAATGCCAAACAAAACACAAATACAAAAAAAACGGTTTCAATAGAATTAAATGTGGTGATTGCCTAATGGACTATGTTGGGCAGACGGAACGCAATTTTGAATCACATTTCAAAGAACATATTTCCTCCGATAGTAAATCAACAATCTTCCATCCAACACATTGATATTTCAAATCATAAAATAACAATAGATAAATCTTGTCTTCCGGATGGATTCCGCGTCACAATAGCTCGACTTGGGTTCCCCACTTTCCCCGATCATAGCTAATATCTTCATGGAAGCTTTTGAACAAGATGCCATTGACTCATCTGTTCTCAAGCCGAAATGTTGGTTTAGATATGTCGACGATACTTTCGTTATTTGGCAACATGGTCGCGAAAAGCTTGTTCCCTTCCTCAATCATTTAAATTCATTACATCCCAATATCCGTTTCACCATGGAAGTCGAATCGCAAGGTTCACTCCCGTTCCTGGATGTATTGGTTAGTCGACAGACTGACGGTACTTTAGGACATTCTGTGTATCGGAAACCCACCCATACCGATAGATACCTCAATGGTCTTTCCCACCACCACCCTGCCCAAAAGCAATCTGTCATAAACTCCCTGGTCCACAGAGCTGTCAACCTATCTCAGCCTCAATCCTTAAAATCAGAATTGAAACATCTATCATCTGCCTTATTATCAAACAATTTCTCCCATTACAACATTCAAAAAGCCATAAAGAAATACACTTCACCTAAAATTCCAAATCGACCTGAGCCAGAAACCCTCCCACCAGCTTTATCCACGGCCTTTCTTCCATATATTCAGAATATAACAGATCGAATTTCCAAAATCCTCAAAAAACATAATATTTCTACCCGTTTTTCCACACTTCCAAAATTATCTCAGTTTTACAAACCTATCAAAGATCCCCTTCCTCCTCTCCACTCAGAAGGTGTTTATAGTATTCCCTGTTCTTGCGGTAAAGTCTACATTGGTGAAACAGGTCGTACAGTAGCTACTCGTGTGAAAGAACATGAGCGCTGTACAAGACTTCGTGACACCAGTAGATCTGCACTTGCGGAACACAAGTTTAACACAAATCATCAAATCCTTTTTGAAGATACTAAAATCCTAGTCCGAGCCCCAAACTTCTATCAGCGAAAAATCCTTGAAGCTATAGAAATTCTAAAACATCCGAATAATCTGAACCGTGACTCAGGATATTACCTTCCCAACATTTGGAAACCCATCCTCGAAAATTCCACTTCGCACATGATCGCACAACGGCAGGGTCAGGTGCCGGAACGAAGTTAACCACCGGAACAAAGGCAGTGAACTATGTAGCGTGAAGGATTTTTCCTACAATAAATACGGCTACAGAAACCAGTAGAACCAGTTTCAGTTCAAGCCTCAAGCCTGCCCTGAAGATGCCACCTGTAATGGTTGGCGAAACGTCGGCATCAAGTCGAGCTATTGTGACGCGGAATCCATCCGGAAGACAAGATTTTTCAAGATTAGCTGTCCGCGGAAGTCTACTATCCAAGAACAATAGATAATCTCAAAATCCTTCATACTTGCAATAAAAGGAAGTTCATGAAACTGTTGGAAAGTTTGGAAATTAACAAACTATGTAAGAACGTTCAATGTACTTAATAGCCAATTGTGAATCTGCTAACCATAAATAAATCTACCTGTTTTTTTTTCTATATTCACTTCAAAAATGATGTAAAAGTCGAAACCGGTCTTGTTTATTGAAAAATAAAATCTCTTGTGGAAATTAGACAAAAAATTGTTTTATTTCATTTTACACAAACATGTACCTATTATTTATTACTTTGTTCTCAGAATAAGTGTTCAATCTCCTATTCACTTACATTTATTTATAACTACTATAGTCGAGGAAATAAAGCATTCCACATTCCAAATTCGGCGCAGTTGGATGGATAGAGATGCGGTTTTCTGCATTCGATTCAGAAAGTAATTCAGAAATTTCATGCCGAGTTTTTTTTTGTGGAAAAAATTTTATGCTTTTCTACAGTCGAAAACTCCCGAGAGCCAGAATTTGTTACACTTTATGAAGAAAAATTAACAAATTCCTAGAAGTTGACGTGGTTACCCGGTCTCAGGGTACCACCAGGTATTGCAGAAGAGTTTTTCACGTCGTAATCATCACTAGAAACCTTTATATCACCTCTCGAAACTTAACAAACCCTGGGGATAGTCCAAGGGGACCTCAGGGAATTTTTTGATACTATATTCATGTTCAGCGTCCCCAAAATCCCCCGAGAAACCAATTCCAGTCCGTTTGTTGATTCACCTCAAAAAGTTCACTAAGAAAATGTGATTTTTGCCTGTAGAAATGCATTAAATGTTTTCCGCAAAAAACAAACCCGGGCACAAAATTTCTGAATAACCTTCTGAATCGAATGCAGAAAAGCGCTTCTCAATCCATCCAACTTCGCCGACTTTGGAAGGTTTGGCCTATTTTAGTGCTTTATTTCCTCGACTACTATAAAAGTCAAAGTTTATGATTCGATCAATTTGTTTTTTCTAATTGACAATCCATTTTTAGACAAAGAAATCATTGCAATCAAACAGTTTAACGAACAAAGTGAAATTGAAGTATTCTCATTTGCTCAGAGATTATTGTTTTAAACCTGATTTGATTCATTGCACATACAATAAGTATATCTTTGTACTTCTACAAATATTATTATCTACGTTGATTAACAACACAGACAACGTTTGTACTTTGATATTATTTCCTTCATTTGTTAGCTCTTTCAATATTTTATGAATTAGTTATAAAATCAGGACAAATAAACTTTTTTATATATTTTTATGATTAATAATTGGTGAAAACAAACTAATTTGTGATAGGAAATTCTCAGATAAAATAAAAGAATATGGAATATATAAGTTGAGATGTGATGATTCTAGTTTTGCTTATATAGGACTGATGGGAAGAAATTTCGGCATATGTTTTCAAGATCATTTCAGAAGTTATCGCTTAAAACAGAACTCAAATTACGCGAATCATCTTAAAGAATTCAACCATAATTTTACTCTAACTCCAAACATCCTACATATTCAGTTGAAAGGTCAGAAACTAATTATTTTGAAATCACTCAAATGTTAAGGCATATTGAAGACAACTTGTGTGGCAAAACAATTGTCTGCAGTTCGTGTGAATTTAAATTCATGTTTTATTTCACTGACCCACCTATTTTTATTTCACTCATTGAAGGCTAAATTCCCTAATGCTCTCCCTCGTAGATTCTCTAATATTTGTATTATGGAATTCATGAGCGACTAGGAAAAGAAAATAAATAATAGAGGAATGAAAACGAAAATTTCGTAAGCAGTTTTAAGTCTGGAATTAATTGGAAGGATTATGCAGAAGACCATATGCGGCTTAGCGGCGTGTTCGTTTTAGTTCTTTCTTATTATAATTTTACCAACAATCTGTTTGAGGGTAGATAACGTATTATCATTGAATTACAAGCTTTTGGTAGACATTAAACAAACAAAGATTTCATCAACATAGCCTTCAGAGTGTCATCAACGGCAAGCGTCACTTTCCCCATGCATTTTCTGCCTATATTATCAACACCCTCTTGCCTCAAAGCAGCTCTGATTGTATTGAATTTATGCCCGCATCACGTTTCTAATACTATCATTCTCATTCAGATTTAGTTACATTTACAATTGAGTACTTATTATCCTAAAATCCAATTGAAAGATACGGTGACTAAATTAATGCGACTTTGGACTCCTTATTTCACTGAAAAGTTTTATTATTTAAAAAATCTGCAAACACTCGGTAAAATAAGTGTTTCGAAATTATTTTCTATTTTTAGTTTTTTGTCATTATTTTTTTTATAAATTTAATTTTACTATAAGAAATTTTTTTCACCAATTTTCTAATGTCCTCCCTCCTTTATCTCAACACATTCCATTCAATTCTTCAATCAATGAGTACGTATTTTTTTCTTTTACTTTCTTCTAGATTCAATTCCATTCTTCCAAATTTGATGTCTGCTTTCGCAGTCTCACTCTTCAACCACTTGACTCAATTTTCGATTGTTGGGTAAAATCTCGCGAATTGATTATTGATGCCGCAATATCAGTGTGGTGACAATTTCGCTATCCAATTGTGTGATAACTATTTTTCAACCAAGTTTTCATGAAATGATCAAAAAACAAGTTTACATTTTAGGGAAGTTGACTAATGATATGCTTCAGGCTTCAAAAATATTACTTATTGAGTGCCTTACATTTCTTGACGATGTATCAGACTTTTTGGGTATTTTTGAAGTCAGTTGCCAATCCAATTCCTCGTCACTTTCCCCATATGTATGAGCAAAAATGGAAATATTGTATTGTATAGTATTTGGGGGTATTTGCATACTGCGACCTAATAGATCTATTGTGTCCCCATCTGCTGCTAGGCCATTCAGAATATCTCAAGGGCTACAGCAGTTCCTCCAATCATGTACGAGGGCAATGTGACAATTGTGATGTATCATCTTCAACTGAAACGCATTAAATTTTCCTGACTGTCATTCAGTTCTGTTTTGACACTCAACGAAAGCAAGCAATCTTGAAGATTTCTTGAAAACATGGAAAAAAGTGAATTTCGCGTCTTGATAAACATTATTTGTTGCGTGGAAAGAAGATTACGCAAACCAAAGGATCGCTTGTTAAACATTATGGGGACTCCTCACCATAGACTGAAACGATTCACAAGTGGCTTACTGATTTTCGTTGTGGTAGTATCACCACAAAGGACGCCAAATTTTCTGGTCGTATAATTGAAGTCACAACGCGAAAAAACGTCGATAAAATCCATGGTATGATATTGGACGATCGGCGAGTTGAAGTGTACGAGATGCTGAGGCTACGGGCATCTCAACTGAATGGGTGCCTCATTTGCTCTCCGTTGAAAACAAACGTCGATCAACATATCGATTACCTTGAAAAGGCAAAACGATCAACGGCATATATTACGCAGAGCTGTTGGATCGATTCTACGCCGATTTGAAGCGAAAGCGGTCGCATTTGGCAAAGAAAAAAGTGTTCTTGCACCAGGACAACGTACCAGCGCACAGGTCTGCAGTCGCAATGACGAAATTGCATGAATTGCGCTACGAATTGGTTCGTCATCCACCATATTCTCCATATTTAGCCCCATGTGATTTTTATCTATCTACAAACTTGAAGAAATAGTTCTAACGATGAGGTGATCACTGAAACAAACGCCTAGTTTGAAGGATTGCCGAAATCGTGTTATTTGGAAGGGATCGATAAATTGGACGCAGTGTATCGGGCTACGAGAAGATTATGTTGAGAAATAAAATGAGTTTTGACCAAATAAATTATTTTTCGTTTCACTTTTCAGGGACTTTTCACCTTGCCCTCGTAGCTCTTAGGAAGATCAGAAGATCTCTTCTGTTTCGTATGCTTCCAGATGTATTATTCAACTTTTATTCTTATGCGAAGATGTGGATAAAAGTCTCGTTCTTCTCTTCACAGAACGTGCACTCTTCTTCCTCTACTAATACGAGCTTCTTAAGGTGTTCTTTTAACCGGAAGCGCCTTGTTAAGATTCCCGTTAGTATTCTGAGTTTATTTTTCCTTAGGTTGATGCACTCGTTATATCTTTTCTGGTTATATTATCCCAGAAATACTTTTGCCTGTCCCAATTCGTGTATAGTTTTATCCAGTGATGGGATCTTTTCTTATTCACTTCTTCCTTGAATTCTTCCAGTATTGTGCTGGCACTTATTTTGCAGAATGGTTCAGGTCGCAGAAATGGTGTTTCGGTCCCCATTTTCGCGAATTCAGCTTCTTTGTCGTTATTCTCCACTCCGGTATGTCCCGTACTCGATAGGAAGGTAACTGAAATGGAAATAATATTAAGATATCTATACTCTAAAATAGTGTTGTAGAGCAGATATAGCGTTTTTCTAAGTCGATGATCTCTCCTTCCGGATTCCAATCGGTTTTTTGTTCTTTGAGAAGGAAGGATATAACAATGTGTAGGAATATCTAAGAGGAATAATTGGTGAAATAATTACATTACAGGCTTGACTATTAAGGGGTAAATATATCCTGATTCGTGAATTTGGTGAAACTGCAAATTAGAAGTTGAGTTATTCTATTATATCTACCTACAATATCGTGTAAAATTTATAAAAAAAAGTTATTCTCAATCTGGAGAGTTAAAATTATATTTGTACCCAATCTGGACATCTCCTTGGACGAATTAACTTTTTTACCGAGCAGAATCTCTTACAAAATTTCGATTTATTACAATTTGGATACAACTGTATAGTTTACGGGAGTAACCACTGATCTAGACCTAGGCTTATTATACATAAATGGAAGGGTAATTGCATTATCGATTCAAATAATATATCATAATTGACTATATAAATTTGATTACATATTCAGTAAACACACTGTCATTATCTTATTCTCTTGATACAATTAGATTGTTTTAAAGGAAATTGCTATTTGATGCTCATACCGATTTAGGCCTTACCCATAATCCAATAGGTCACGTGCCGACGTGCCGTCTCTGAGGGAGAGCATAAGCCGTATGTAATGTCTTTGTTTCAAGTCGGCTGACATTCAATTACCCTGAGCAATAGACCAAAATAATAGCAGATTGATATTTGATAGGTTCACAAAACTGAATATAAAATATTATTTGTGAATGATTCACTTTTTGACAAAGTCTATTATTATATATCAAACCTTCTTTCCAATCGTTCTTCTTCTATCAGGATGTAACCCATTGATAAACATCGAGCTTACGATAGAAAATAAAACAATTGAATTCAACAAAAAGCATTAACATCCCTCACCGGTAGGAACCAAAAATATTTTTCATATGGTTAAAAACAAAAAAAAACCGTGGAAAGACGTCAAATCATATTAATACATTACAAGCTTTATTAATAAATATCACCCTTATCCATAGTCGGGGAAATATAGACGAAATATCTGAAAAAAAAATTCCAGTCAACGGAGTTTAATGAATCAGGATCAACGTGGAAATTATGTCTGAAAAAAGTCTACTAGTAAGCGTTTGGGAGTGTGGCTTACTTGCATTGCTGCACTCAAAAATGCATGTAAAAGATAAATTTTCCAAAGGGTATTTTTTTAATCTCTGAAAACTAGAACAATAATCATTGGAATCGGTCCAATATTTCTTCTCGGGGGTTTTTGGGGTCGCTGAACACGGTGCACCTAGTGCGCGGGACACCTAGATCGTCTACCTCTTCTTCGAGGATTAGTCTTAAAAATTCACGAATTGCTTTTAATTTCGTTGCTCGGGGGTTTTTGGGGTCGTTGAACACAAACTCGATGTCCAAAAAATGCTACAGTGCACCTGGTGCGCGGGACACCCGGGTCGTTTACCTCTTCTTCGAGGAATAATTTTAAAAATCCCGGCGCTAATTTTGAATATGAAGATTATAAAATGCGTTGCAGTGTAGTCCCAGTTATTTTTAAAATTAGTCCTCGAAGAATAGGCAGACGACCCGGGTGTCACGCGCACCGGGTGCACCGTAGAATTTTTTATCCATTACTCGTCCAATGAAAACCTTCGCAAATATTTTGAAATCAAAAAATCTGCAGAAGATCTGGGGGCTTGTGGTGTGTCTTAATTAAAGATAATGATAATGAATCCCTGACTGGAGTTCGTTATCAGCAGCTCCTAGAAAATGAGATCAGTGAGGCAATAGGCTCTTAACATGAACAGATACTTGGTTTGGTAGCAAGACTGTGCTCCGACTCCGAATTTTGGAGGTAACTCAATATTTAAATAAAAATGGTGATGTTTGGATCGAACGGAATGGTGCAATGAGGTGGACTCCAAATAGCCCCAATTTAAAACCTTTTGATACATTTTATGTGGCTATTTTAAGGGAAAATTAATTGAAAACTTGAAAAAGATATATATAGATTGTGTATTGAATTGATAAGAGAACATTTTGAACATATCTTACAAGATATGTTCAACAATAGTAACAATAGATTAGATATCTACAGATATTTTAAATCTATTGTTACTATTGTTGATAATAATTGTTATTGTTTCTTTATTTTGCTTTTGTTAAATAATAATAAATTCTATCACAGGTTTAAATGATTTAATATACCATCCAGCAGACCGTGAAAAGTTATCAAAGGGAGAACCCTAAAATTACTTTGCGTTTGCTTTGTAAAACAAATGCAACCAATTATTTTTATTTCTATTATCCCTCACTACCATCGTTACCTTCAAATGGCTATAATTTCTGAACCATTCAAACATATGTTTATCAAGCCTTATATGTTTGAAATGAGAAAAAATGGTATATCGAACTGGTGAATAAAATACAAGGTTATCTTTTAAAATATTAACCATCTATCAAAATGTGACTGTTGCAATATTTTTTTTTTGCTATAGTACAACTTCCGTAACTTAAACATTTTTCTAAGATCACAACGAACGAATATAGCTATTGACTAACTTATAGTGGATCATCCTGCACAAGCCAGTTCCACAAACAACACGTTAATTACACCGGATTAAGAACAACAAAATGTTGTTGGCAGCTCACTAAGTGTTGAGAAAAGATGTGATAAATGGGATGAAAAATAATTGTCTCCATATAAAATTGGGAAACCCATATATCATGGTGCATCTGATAATGTTGGTTATTATTATAATTAAAGGACCCAGATAGAGAAAAAATCTAGATGACTAATAACAGCAACTGGTTATTAATCAAAGTAAACAATAATCAATTAAAACTTAAGTACCTACATATGTTGTAAATGAATAAGTCGATGGCATACTACATACGACATCGATAGAAACCACGTAAGCAGATAGTAATTATCAGTAATTGAAATGACGTCACCATATTTCAAGTGCCTAATCATAATTTTAATTCTGATGATGCTGATACTTAAGTTTGTGGAATCCCCTACAATGATTATGTTCATTACAGTCAGAGATAATGAAATAATGATATCTTTCTTCAAACAAATAAAAATCGGTTCCATCTGGATCAAGAATAAAGCTCTGATAAATATGGACCCGGTAATGCTTTTCTCTATATTGGATGATGAAGGACTTTCAGAAGTTTGTGATGTTGTCCATTTTATAAAATGCTAAATTTGCTCTCGTACAGAAAATAAATTGTGAGAATAAAATTTCCTGACTTCCTGATGCTGGGTTGCTATTTCTGAAGAATCCCAAAAGGAGTTCTAGCCTTAAAATGCCACAAGTTCTGGCGAAATAGCCTCAAAAATTGGGAAAAAATGTAAAGTGACAACTCCAAGCGGGCTAGTTTTTTGGAAGAAACTAGGTCTGAACTGTTATTTTATCACGAAAGAGCGAGTTCTGGAGCACTTTCAAACAATAGTTCTGGCTATTTTTTTTTAAATAAGAAATTGTTTGGTGGTTCGATTTTTAATTGATTGGTTAAACTCAATAGCTGCTTCAAAAAAAGAACGTGTTCCGTCACCAACTAATCTTATTATTTCCACTTTTTCTTGTAAAAAATAAGACATTCTTTATTCCTTTTGCTTATTTAGAACAGTAATAACAACATTACAAACTACTTAAATATTATTGACTGACAGCTTTCAACTAAGACAAAATTTTATGTTTTCACAGCACACTAAGTTTTTTCACCGAATTGTAATCAAAAGATATAATGCAAGGAAAAGTGGAAATAGTTCGTTTTATTTGTTTTCATAATGCTTTAAATCATAATAAGTGTAATAAAAAATGAAATTAATGTTTCTTGATTATTTCAATAATAATTACTATTGAAGCTTTACAGATTCTAGTAGGAATTTACATTATGAATTTCTAAAATTCAAATAATACCTACATTTTCTTTTCTTGGACATCCTGTATTTTATAACACTGAAAATCGGTACAGGTAAGCTTAACGTTATCCTAAATAGGAATTCATCATGTGATTTTTCTCTACAAAAATTCCAAGAAATACTTCTGAAATTTAAGCTAATAAAAGTGGTCGTAGGTGGCCATGATTACAGTCCAAAAGTTATCCACTAGTTTAATGCAAATAGTGGATACCAACGTAACGAAAAAAGTTTATCAATATCCGTAAAAAATACAAAAGTTACAAGGATGGTAAATCCTTAACGTGAACACACTGTAGAATACAGACAGACAATGATCACAGATGTTTGTGTTCAATAATCTAGGACTCAGACTATCGAAAACTAACGATAGCATAAAAGACATATCGATCATTTTCGATTGTCGAAACTACCGATAGTTATCGATCGATAGTTCTCAATCACTATTTGTTTTTGTTAGTCACTAGTATCGTGACGCAGGGAATTCAAGGTTGCACAGCCGATTTTTGGTACGCATATTTTAATTATTCTTCTATGTACTATACTATTGCCAACTCTTACAAAACTTGAACGTTATCGGTGGTAGAAACGAAATTGTGCTGATTCGAAAAATTCTTCTTCTTCACGGCAACACGCGATCCCGTACAGCAGCATCAACTCGTGAGTAAATTGAACGGGAACTATCCTTCACCTTAAAATATTTTCCTTGTGTCCACCTCACATTTCTGGGCCTTCAAAAGACGACTTGGGAGGCCATTCCTCCGACGACGAGAGCGTGGATGTGTTCGGGAGCAATTGTCTTTAGACCCAGTAAACTTAATTCTTCGATAACAGATTCAATGCTGCTGGGAGAAATTTGTACCTACATTAAATAAGATATTAGGTGAAATGATCTGTATAATATCTGATAAAAAAATTAAAAATAATAATCCAAATTTTCAATGAGAAACTTCAGCTTGTTAATGCCTAATGGTGCCAGATAATTTTGAATCACTACGTATATAAAGATACCATAGTTTCAAAGTGAAATATATCCAAAATGTGATATTGTAAAATACCTATCTCAGGAATGTTTAATAATAATTTGAAAAATCTGGACAACATTCCTGCAGTGTTGCGTGAATTGCGATAAGCTTAGGGTAGTTTTTAATCCGGCGTGGGACAGTGACTAGGGCACGGACAAAGCAGAGGGCGCTTTGAGTGCCCTTAATTACAGCACTTTGATGGCAGGGTGCAAACTTCGATGTTTATATTGAAGGGTACGTTACGTATCATTCTATCTACGACATGCCTACGAACTTTTGTTTACTTTGTCACTATAACTTGTGTTGGAATCACACGAAAATACAAATTTGGTATATCCAACACATTGTAAGCTGACTTAGTAAGCATGCTGAAGAGGTTAGAAAAGTAATGAAGCTCATGTCAGTCATATATTAATCGTATATGCATCTAGATGTATAATTGACATCACGGCTTATATCCAATTATACCATAAGGAGAAAGAAACAGTACACGATGTATAACTATCAAAACAACATGGAGTCTAATTGCTGATGCAAAATCTTTGAGATGAGAGATGTCGTATACAAGAAAGTGAAGTAAAAATATTCTAATTTTTCAATAGCTTACCCAACTTTGAAATAAAGAAGGGTGCAGACTGAGGAAATTTCACCCTTTTAGGAAAGGAACAAGTTATTGGTACATCGATGGATCCGGAAAAAGCCGAAGGTACGAGGATCGGAGTCTTTGGGCCCGGAACTAAATACTCGGACATGGTCACAAAAAGAAGGCCATAGCCATCAGTTCGACAGTCAAGCAGCCATAAAAGCGCTGAGCTCAAACATTATTAGCTCATGGATGGTTCTTAACTGAACTATCTAACTAAACACATCAGGGGTACAGAACAGAATCGCCTCCCACTGGGTCTCAGGAAATTCAGGAATTGAGAAGGGAAACAAGCGGACATCCTTGCATGCAAGGGGCGCTGAAACACCGCTGATATGACCGGAATCCTTCTGCATTATAGGAACACACACTATACAAAAAATGTTCATAGCAAAATACGAAGAAATCAGTACTAAACCCTGAAGATTTTTTTCGGTACACGAACACCTCCGCGCAAAGTTTGGGATTACAACTCAGCCGACTGAGATTGCTTTCGCATGTTGTTCTCCCAGTTTCTTCGAAGAAGCTTATGTTTTGAATCTGATGACTCAATGCAATGTGCCAGAGAAACATTGGATATTATCAGGCTAGGAATGGAAACTTACATACCGATATCAACAAATCACCGTCATCTGGTGAACAATGATTCAATAAAATCTGTTCTACGGCCATCGCTTCGAAAGAAACAGCACACTCGTTGGCGCGGTAACCCATGTCTGGAGCCCAGAACAGAATATGTCGAAGCCAGAAATATCAGCAATAAAACAAGAAACGCTTCAAAAGAGGCATATAATGCCAAAATGAGATCAAAGCTTATCGAATGCCCGAATGAATCCCGTTCATCCCCTACGCTAACCAAAGATGATGGCACACTGGTTAATCACCACATTAAAGCCAACCGTTTTGCTGGAATATACCACTTTGGATGTACAAGGGAAGGACCCTCCTGTTATTGCTGCCATCGATAGACATATGCCTGAAATTGTCTTTCGTCAGCAAGGCGCAATTTACTTGATCTCAATGATAAAAAGGCTATGTAGACGGAATTCCACCTGTCGTTCACAGGGAATGTGAGCCATAATTAACACCAGTTTTCTGCATATTCTCCCAGAAGTGTGTGGGGGAATACCACGAATAGATTCAGTTAGATAGATTTTTCACCTTTTGCAGAAAAAAATCATCCGAATCTACGCAATTAATAAATGAACATTCGAAGTAGACTGAAAGGGGGTAAATATCGATTTCTAACAACACACGACACGTTTCACATTCTACCATATCAAGCTTTGCTATTGCTACTATATGCTAAATGCAAATCTGAAGAAATGATTTGCTCACTTCAAGTCTAATAATTCCAGAACATTTTCTAGTTATGAGAGAGGGAACCGTTTAATTGTGGACATGAATAATTCAAAACAAAGTTTCATATAACAGTAGAATTGCAATTGAAAATACCAAAAACTCATTCTCACCTTTAGGCCTTGATGGATTTGTTTTTAAATAATCGTAATGTTTCTGTTGTCACTTGGGATATCCTTTCATCTGTATGTTTCTGAAGTGAAGAACATGTATTTAACAAACGGCATCATAAAAGCAAACGTGAGAATAAGGCTTTACTTGTTTAAGAAGGGGAAGATTGAGTGGCAGGAATCGCGCTTTCCTGCTGGGCTAATCTGTGTCTGAATTCAAGAGGAATTATGTCTATCGGCTTGGAAAATAACACGGCCCAGACAGTTCATGCTGAGTGATTATATCCCCAACATACGTTCATATCGAGAGAATAGAAGGAAATTCTGGAATACTTTTAATTATTCGAATAGAAAGGGAAAATCCACATATGGGAATACAAATGGTTCGCATCTTTCATATTATATCTTAAACTTTTAGTATAATCAAGGATACGGATAACGGTATTAATAAATATCTGATAATCTTATTAAATATGAAAATATTCAGCTTTAGTTTTTTTACGTTTATTACGTGTGAATCCTTCGAAATATGCATATTTGCCTGGAAATAAAACTCAAATCAACATTTTAATGATCCGCTTATAATAAATAATTTCCTCATTATACAAGGACCATTTTTATTTGTTCTCCGTAGATTTCATACTTAAATAAGTACTGAAAATTTGCCCTCATTTTTTATATTTGTATTTGATTTTCGAGAAATATGTGACCAAAACTTTATAGTTATACGCAACAGGTAACTTACACGAATGAGATACATATTTATACAACAGAGATTCATTTTTGCAAGAACAATGCAAAATAATAAAATATTCTTCATTTATCCTGCTAATATTGTTGCAATAAGCGTTTAAGTGATGAGGTCCTTCTAGTCTAGATCAAGCACTAACGTCACAAATTTATAGTTCCAGACAGCTGTTTCGCTCTCCTCTTAGTTCCACTGATGAGCCTATGAGAAGAGCGAAACAGTTGTCTTGAATCATAAGTTTGTGGCATTAATGTATATCTGAACTAGAAAGACCTTATCATTGTTACCTGGCAATAGCCAATATGAGATTAATAAGTTTATTCATATATTCATTTGTTTCTAATTCTCTTACAAGCGTTAAAGTGTTACAACCCGATTCCAGATAACATCAGAAAATTTGTTTTGTTCCAATTAATCGATATTCCATATACTGAGAAAACAACTAGAATCTGCAACAGCGAAGCGGATTGTCTCAATCGGATCTGTGAGGGGTGTTACAAATGGAAGCATTAATAAGAGTCACATATGTAGTAATGGAATCACAACGTTTCTGGCAGTGGCATTTTCATTATTCAAAATCTATAAAGAAAGTACATATTAGAAGATGGTCCCATTACCTACATAGATGGAACATGGTTTGATACACATGACACCCCAGCTAAAGGATCGATAGATCTATGAGACAAATGCCAAACCAAAGACCCATCGAACGTGGGAAAAACACATTACCATTTTGCCGAAGAGGGTTGGATTCCAAATTGCTTGTGATTGTACTCCAAATATATTGAGAATTTCATCTTTGCACTACCATGACGATAACACAGCTGAACTTTCGAAGATTGCTTTAAGAGTCACCGTTTGCCTAAAGTTCTTAAGAACAGTGTACTTATAAGAGACAATGCTAATTATCATTGTCTTCAAATAAATACTTCCCAATTCAAATAATACCAAATTTGAAATTAAGATATATAAGTTAAAAAATTATGTATATCACATATAAAAATGTCATCTTCCAGTAATAATAAATTATATTTAAATTCTCGCGGAGCACATTAATTTTTTAAGTATGAATAATTATCCAGGATACACACTTAGCAATTTTCTTATAATATACGAAACCATCTCAAACAAAGTCTTTATATGACTGAAACCAAGGAATATCCTCAAGTATCCACTTTCTAACCAGATATTAAACATTTATGAGGTAATAGAAAAAGGTTGTTAGACCTTATTAGAGATATTGCTATTTGAGCATCTACCTAAATTATACCTTTAACATTATAAAGACGCATGTAAGAATTTGCAAGGGTTTTAATTAATTAAATTAGTATAAATCTGACTGAATAACTGAATATCTGTTCAGTGATTCACAGACTTGAAGTCACGTTTTATGTGAATCCAGAATAGATCTTTTATAATAATTGCTTTCTTACTTAAAATATTAACATTTTTGTAATCCAATTGATGTTTATAATTAAGTTTAGCAAGGGCAATGGAATTTCATAAGTTTTAGTCTCTTGTACTTTATTTATGGCCATACATTCTTTTTTCTAACTATTGTTCAGATATTCCTGTATACGCCCGATCGCAATCTAAACAGTTTAATTTGTTTACTGTTTTGGATTGTTTATTTTTAGGTATTAAAGGTTTTACATTTGAAAAATATTTCCCTACACAGTTAGTAGGTTTATGTGCAACATTTATATCAAATTTTTTTGAACATTTCTTAATTTTCTCTTTATTACCGTCTATGTTATTTATATATGACGTTCCATTATAGATTTTGTTTATTCTATCTTTCATGATGTGATTGAAGAATGTTTTTGGGTAGCTATTCATTTCCAGTGTATTACGAACTATTTTTAAATTTTTGGTACGGTCCTCTGGGTGGGCTAAATTAACCGCGCGATCTATAAGGCTGCTTATAACACTTTTTCATAACTTGTTGGTGTAACTGAATTGAAGTGAAGATAACGTTGAGACAAACCTTCTCTAGTAAACCACGAAGTTTTCATTTTTCCACCTTACTTAGGGAACTGAGAAAACTCCACTGCCCTTGCTAAGCACTGCTTTGATTATAATCATCAATTCGATTACAAAAATATTAATATTTTAACTAAAGATACCAATTATGATGAAAGATCTATTCTGGAGATGATTCACATAAAACGTGACACCAAGTCACCAAATATAAAATTGTAGTTTCTGTCATTTTACTTTCATAGGTGGCTATTTTATATTTTCTCAAAACCTTCAACTTCAATTATTCCATAAATTTCGTAATCAAAGCAAGAACTGGAGAAACAGGCAACACGAGAATAAATCAGCAGAAACTGCATTGGATTGAAATGAAATTTTTTGGCTCAATTGTTGTTAATTGGTGAATTATAGATATTTATTCATCTATTCGATACTTTATTGTATGACGTGTTTCCAAATGTCTACTGCTTCTAATATTTAATTTATATTATATACATATATGAGTCAGATTTAATGCTACTTATAAGTTTTAATAGGAACTGTTGATGAAATAATATTTAAACAGGCACATCTTATTCATAATTTAGTTCACTCTGATGCTGACTATTTGGTACCTGAAACGTCTTCAGTACTTTAACAGTTTTTTTAGTGGATAAAGATAATGAAACAATTGCTAATATACTATTACTCAAGTTCAATTATATGTGTTTTGTTAAAAAATCTATTGAAATAATTATTACCAATATTCCTACTATGTACCAATTGCTTCTTATCATCACACAACCTTCATAGTTCCTGTATTGACATTTTAATCACAAACCGATTTGAACAGAATTAATTTAGTAGGACATTTCTGATCTCGTCATCATATATTCCAAGATGGCAACAACCTGTATAAGTTATATTAGAAGAGATGAATGTTGAGATTTTATCAGATACGTCTCGATAGACATTGTCCTGTCAAGAGCATCTGTTTACTCAGCAATATCCGAACATCATGATTGTGCGTCCATGGACAAACTAGAGTGAATGAAACGAATGTCTGGAGTGCAAGCTCCTACAGGGACAGGGGATGCACAATCCAGGGCTTACATGGATTACACTGTCATTCCCCGGCAGCTATGAAGCGACTACTAATTTATATCACTCTTTATACTATTCGACGTTTATAGCCACATTGCAAATTCGGATTTAACGTCTTTATGAGACCGCTGAATAATTATAGAGATTTAGTTTTGTTTATTATCCTCCTTGTTTATCCATGAAATATTGTGAAACATTAATTTTAAATTGCTTCCTTCCAGATCTAAGTAGAAAATCTCTGAATTCAATACGAAAATTGTAACGTCAATAGATTTACGTACTCTATTGAAAACTTTTGGTAACAATTTGAAGTCATATGGATAGATATACCTACATTGTGAAATGATACATTAATTTCACATTTATTTGAAATGCATGTTGTGATTCATTTCCTTGGTTGTATATAATAAATGGTTCTATACATACATGTCATATTACAATTAACTTTTTCTTGAAAGATAAAATTCATTAACAAAAAAAAATTAATATTTCATCGGCTTACCTCTACCTCTTTACTAATTTGTCCAACATTGGCAATAACTGGTCAAGCATTTCCTCAGGGACAATTTCGATATTACGGCCCAGGCATGTTCTATGCAATTCATATCTGGTGACGCACAGTAATAGGTTCAATATAACCTCCAAGTGGTCATCAAGGCCGTAGTCAGAAATATATTTCGGGTGATGGCATGGAGTTTTGTAGGTTCAAAATGTCATATTTATTTACTAGGTCATTTCCAGTATTCCAGTTTTATTCTCGACTAATACAATGAAAAAGCTACGTAAGTATAGTCTTATTAATTTGATCTTGAAATCAAATAGATACGCACCGAAATGTGTATCTTTCTACGAGAAAAGAAAATTCAACATATATTATACATTTCTTATTGTCACATTTGGGGGGGGGGGGATGAAACCTTCTTCTAACTATAATCATAGCAGTCATTGCATTGTAGTATCGATTTAAACAACAACGTCTGAGTGGCAATTGGAACAAATTCCATCCCAAACATAGAAAGCGCATTCACCAACAGCAGTTACCAGAACCATCAATTGTTCAGTACAGTATGTGAATTGCTCCATTGCTTGATGGTCCAGTTGTGGTATTCCTCGGTCCATCTCTGTCTCGGTACCATATGGTCCCTATTTAGCACATGTTGTGGTGCACTATTTTTCCCTAATCATATGACTGTAATCTTATTCTAACTTTTCGTTAGGAATTATATGCCAGAGCTGTTACGCTATGTCCTATCGATGCGAGCACAGTCGTTACCACCGATAGTACCTCTATGGTACCGGCACACTGGGTTGTATTCCACCTGTCAGTAGAGCTCATTCGGTATAGGAAAAAATTTAGATCATAGCCGACAGTGCTGTCAGGTGAACCAGGCATTCAATGTTTTTGAATACAAATAACCATTTAATTCAATAAACTGATTTTGGCATTATATTCAAAAAAGGAAGTACTTTTCAGAATATGAATACGAATCCTGTTACAGAAGGCATAATTTTTTGTGAATGTTTACTTGATCGATTATTAAAATGAAATTGATCCTACACCTAAAAGATTTAGATAAAGATATGGGAAATCAACTTCCAGCTTCAAGTCGATATTATTAATTCATATTATTTTTCATATTGTGATGTTGAAGCAAGTGTTATCATTCATGATAAAATGTTTAAGTCAATGCATGATTTCCAAATTTACTTTCAATAATCTCATTAACACTATTTTGGTATTTAGCATGAATGTTATAACAAATTTCCAAAGCGAGTTCATTTTCTGTAGCACCAAAAACAAATTACTCACGGTATTGAATTCACTGGTTAGTTGAGAGCAACTCGAGTGCAAGTTGAGAAAAAATATTTTTGAGAAAATTCATTTCGGTTACCCCTTTTATTCAAATTTTTCTGATAATTAGAAAATTCAAATACAGGTGTGAAATTATTCTACAGAAGAGGAAGCGTATAGCTTTAAATCGATATCAGTATTGAATAACCTGAAGTTATTGCTCAACCACATTACAATAATGAATGTGATTTGACAGCTTTAAGCACTAAAGCTTAACAACAACACAAATTCCTCCATCACAATAATTAATTGCACTTACCCATCAAATATGTTCGTTACAAAATTGCTACGTCAAAAATTGACAAATTACCGCCATAATTTACCACTGATACAGTACAGTAAAACTATCAGCGAATTTACAGTAACCTACTACGAGATGGCGTGATAAATTGAAATAACAGAATAATTTACTTATCCCTAATTGCTTATTAAATATTGTTGTGTTTAATAGAGAAAGCCGCTTGTTAATAATATATATTATTAAGTGTTTACTTATGATTCAAAGGAAATGTTTGTTGCAGGTCATCCTCATTTCTTCAATCAGTTATCTTGCGGTCTTGATTTGATTTCGATGGCTGGAGAATGGTTGACGGCTACAACCAACACCAATATGTTCACTTATGAAATAGCGCCCGTATTCATATTAATGGAGAATGTCGTAATGACTCACATGCGAGAAATTATTGGCCCCAATTGGAGGAACGGAGATTCGATATTGGCTCCAGGTAAATATTTTTCGATACATTGTGAACGAACACCTCGACGATTCCTCCATGAATCCTCTAGGATTTAGGATTCCGATCATTCCAACTTCCAGCAATAAAATATGTTTTTCGAAAATTTAGGAGTTGTGTTGTACCAGACTTAAGAACGCAGCCAGAACATGATTCGTTCAAAAATTGCACACATTCTAATACCGGCTAAATAGGATTTTAAATGTTGCAACCAATTGATATCTTCCATTTACTTTTAGTTTGGAGAGGTTTCTGTAGTTTAACTTGTGAAGGAATAAGTAAGTAATAGATAGATAAATAGATTTATTAGTTCTGGCGCCAATTTAAAATTGGATGTACACGTCATAATACATTATGGTATATGTAGTAAATAATTAACAGCATTGGTACTGGAATCAAATAATTTAAGTAGGGATAACACATATTAAAATATTGACTAGAAGACAGCTAATAAATATAGCACTATATGGTGGTAGGTACTATGTTAACATTTATTATATGTTCATAAGAATAATTAAAAACAATGAATATTAGACAAATTAAAAATAGTGTTATAAAACATTAACATTATGACGGGATAAGATTAAATCAATCCAACAAAAGTCTTTTCAGAAGGTGTACAGTGTGTTCTGTCTAAAACGCGCATGAGAAGTATTTTGAGCTCTAATAATATTTGCTGCCGTCGCCAATTATGGCTGCGCACAAATATTTATATTGCTATCATTATTAGAACTTAACGTATACTTCTAATGTGCGTTTTAGACGGATCATCCTGTATGTATGTACTGTATCATTTTGATACCAACAACTGGGGTCGTATTCCATTTTGAAGGGGCCCTAGGCGCTATTTGTGGGAGCCTATGTTCGAAATATTAAACACCTTAGTCCTGCATACCTAGTCCTGCATACGTCCCAGCAACTTTAATAATTGAGCTTCAGATGGCTGCTTAATCCAAAAGTCAATAGAATTCTAGTTTGTAATTCAAATAGCTTCAAGAGTCTCAGAGAAGAGGATTTTCTTAGAGAATCCAGTTTAAGTTATTCAAATGAGAAACGAATTATCTGTTTCACAATAATGAGTGCTTCATTTATATATTTAAAGTGATTTATTTTAAGAACTGCAAACTTCCTCAATGAATATTGCCATTACATACTAGCATTCTAAAATCGTTCATAATATTGTAGAAGGAAAAATTGCAATTTGAGAGTAGATTTTGTATTTTCCATTCTATTAGAAAATTGGGGCAAGTATTCCTTAGGGATTTATTCCATAATTGATTATACAAGAAATATTTCTGATATCAGCATTATCGATGATACGATCATATTTTTCCCAAATATATATCGCATTAAGCCGCGTCCAGACACAAGCATTTCAGCGTAACATCGTAACAACGTAACTCCATCGCGTAACAAAATTTGTACGCGACGAGGTTACAGTGTGGCAAAGTAAAAGTTGCGAACATAGCGTCGCCGTGTATCATCGGTACGGAACATTTATACGTTCCAGTCCTAGTTCGTGTCGGTAGCAAGATAGACAATATGGACATGGAAGTTGCCAGTAATCCATTAATTTTTTTTTTGCATTCATTTGTAGTAGTTTTTAAATGCTTAGCAATTTCATCCTATGCATCATTTTTTTATTTTGTGGTAATATTTGGGATGTTTGCTATTCCACAAAATCTCCTTTTCCCTGCAAATCTCGATTAAATCGAGCACGATTTCTTGTGTTCACTCCATTGCAAAACAAACCCTGGTCTCAATAATAAATAAATAAACTAAAACTAGAGTTATGTGCACGCACATGTGCAAAACACGTCCAGACATGCAAACGGGGTGCGTAACATATGGTCGTATCATTCCTTTGATGCGACGGGGAAAAACCGACAACTGATGGATCGCTGTGATGTTATGCTGCTACGTTACGTTGTTACGGTGTTACGCTGTTACGTTGTTACGGGGAAGCGTCCACACTAGTTACGCGACGTGGTTACGGTAACGAGGTTCTGTTACATGTCTGTACGGGCCTTTACAGGACAATTGACTGGAACGGTGCATCTCACACTGACATACAAGATTACTTTGATCCCTACGAGCATTGTATTTAATTTATGCTCTGTTGTGATTGTCATACATATGAAATATCTGGGCTAGGTTTAAAATTATTATTATATTCCAACAGGGGTTTGGAGTAATTTGAATATGTTTCCTGTAATCTGTAAATTATAAATCAACCATAATCAATAACTCTTTGTCTACCACACACCAAGCACTCCAGACTCTCTTTGGTTAAATATATGTCATTTAATTCATCATCGTTGCAAAGTTCATATCTATCACTTTCAGAATCGTCGAGATGTAGCTTCACAAAGTAGTTCTAAGTCCAATTTTCACTTTTCTATCAAACAGCATAACTATGATTTCTGATAAATTTTGACGTGACACTTTTAAGTCCATACTTATGTTTTTTAGAATTTCTAAGGGATATCATTTTACCTACTACTACTTTTTTTCAACACCCTCAGATAGCAAAATAATACAATAAGCAATGAACAATGATCCCCTTTATGACGACTTATTGATTACTAAATTAATTCCACATGTTTTCAATAGCTACATGATAGATTCGGGTCATTCTTTGTCGAATTCGCGTATCATATTTTCATCGCTGATTGTAGGGGACCAAAAATGGTATTTCGATGAATATTAAATGGCAATAGTGTGCGAGTACCGGAGAAAAGATATCATAATAGCGGAAATCTCAATTTTAAATTTATTCTTCCCCTGTGGTCTTCATTTCCTCTCCAATTTCAATTGAAAGAAGAATAATCATATTTAGTCAGTGACCAATGTCCTATATCAGACCTATTGAGAATGAATGTAAACTTCTGGTTGTAAGAAGATTGCCAAATTCTTCCAAATTTGAAGTGGCGAGATATCGCTGTTATATAGACACAATAACTTTTTTATTGAATTTGTTAATTCTACAAGGAAATATTAAATTACTGGTGGACTTAAGAATTCTTTCGGCTTGTCTGAAATTATTTAGGGAAATATTACTCGAAAAAAGAAACAAATATCAAGAACATTTTTAAAATATTGCTAACAGAAAAATCATTTATTTATCAATGCCAGTAATACAGAACTTCATACCAAAACTAAGTTTGGTTTTTAATTACTCGAAAAAAGAAACAAATATCAAGAACATTTTTTAAATATTTCTTACAGAAAAATCATTTATTTATCAAGGCCAGTAATACAGAACTTCATACCAAAGCTCGACACATTACTATAAATGATGGTTATTCACAAATAGAAACACTTTTGTTTGACTGAAATAATGAAAGTTTATATTTTTCTCCCATTCTAGGCAGGATGAAACAGATGTATTTTTCACATTCGATTTTTTTATTATCGATTTCGGTTATACGATGAAAATATTCCGAATTTGAATTTCCTAATATCCTTCAAATTTGACTTCTCCCTTCCAACTCGCAATTTTTCATAACTATTTTCACTATGGATTTTCTCTCAATTGAAACTGAAGAATAAATTAAGAGTTATATGGGGAAAACTGTTTCCCTTCGAAAATAGTCATCTTGAACAATACATGGTAACTATTATTTTAAGAAGAGATGTGGAGAGGAAATAACTAATATTCATAAACAACTGTAAGATTTAAATTTATTGATACATGTACCGAATCAAAAATACGTCTGCATAGTCAAGTTCTATTTATTGATCAACCACTTCATATGAGAGGAATTGGAAATAGAAAACACATTCTCATTCCAGAGTACTAAGCTATTTCATAGCAGCCATTTTTTTATGTTCCAGGGGGTTCGATATCGAATTTATACGCTTTCTTAGCCGCAAGACATAAGATGTTCCCAAATTACAAAGAAAAAGGTATTGCAACCATCCAAGGGCAATTAGTCATGTACACTTCCGATCAAGTAAGTACAGTAAAACTTAAGAACTGAAAAATAGTACTCGAAATAACATATGTACCGAGAAAGTCCAAGAAACAAGATTTGGTATTTTTTGAGCAAAAATATTGAAAGTACTCCCAAATTATCAGTGAATTGATGAAAAACCCGGGTTCCTTGAACATTTGTTCTACAAAAAATATGAAACATTCTTCCCATTAGCAAGTAAAAAGCCTCGACGGGCCGTTGTAACCCTCATTCCGCCATTACTTTATAAATCATCTAATGAGGACAGAATAGCGAGAAAGAGACAGGTCAGCGTAATTAATAAAGATCTCGCAATAGGGATCTGATAATATGGCCGAGTTAAATCAAAACTCAACATTGTATTTTCTCCAGGAAGGGGGATCCCACAAACCCTAATATGATAATGTCAGATACAATTATTTCTACGAAGTACTCCATGTCCATGCTCGGTATCACCATCAACAGTTCCCTCTCGAGGGATGATCATGTGAGGTTCATTGCTAAGCCACTTCACAAAATCCTGGTTTTCTATTCCGTGCCAAGAGCCACTTTATATCCCAGCAGCTCCTAATAATCTATAAAGCACAGCTTCGAGCTGTCCTGGAGTACTGTTGACATTTTTGGAGTTCAACTCCCAAACATACCCTGAAGCTCTTAGATTATATCAGAAAAGCAGTGACGTAGCTACATATTCTCCTCCCTGGAGCAAGTAAAATCGGGGCACCCTTATTTATCGGAAAAAATTTGGGTACTGATATTGATTTAAACTCAAATCATTTCAACAATAAGATATTCAATTTAATTTAAAAAATGAAAAAAGGGCGCCCATTAGCTTTAATTAAAACATTGTAGTGAATTGTTCAAAATTCATAGTACCACTTCTAAATGAAGGAATGAGGAATGGTATTTCAATATAATTACCTATCGAATTTTTTTTTTCATAAGAATGCGTTCTTGTTGCAATAATTGACCATCGGTAAAATTGAAAAAATTAATAGTTGACCACATGCTGTTCCAGTAACAAGTCTAAGAAGTAAATGAGCATACAAACAAAGCCACTTATCTTAGCTTCTTATTCTAAAAAAATTATGAAAGTAGAATATCATATATGAACAATTAAATGATTAAAAAGGAGAAAGCTATGACTATTATTTAAAAATGCTCTAGGAAAATATGTACTTATTTTGGGTTTTTACTTTCCCTTTCATATAAAATGCGCCCCAAAATGACTTAAATTTTAGTTTTGAATAAACACGAGAAGTCGAATCTGCCCGCCTTAACGCTCATTCCTTGCGGCCGCGTTAAACTTCAGAGTACAGCGTAGTGTACATCTGGTTGGGCATTTTCTTACGGAGCGCTAATAAATATTTTCTAATAGGTATATTCCATAGTGGCTACAAGATGAAATTAAAACGAAATTTGAAAAAAAATCAAGTCAATTCGGAAACAATTTTGCGTCCTCAAAATTCTTGCGTCTGAAACAGTGTGCTGCGACTGCTCCACGGTAGCTACGCCACTGCAGAAGGGAGATATTCGTCTGTTTGGTGATGCTACACTTACGAATTCATTGACCGTTCTATTACATCGCAGAAAGGTGGACGATCTATCCCTTTTCTATTGATATTTCTCTGATCGAGTTCAAGCTGGTCACCCCTCTATGGTCAAGCACTAGTCCCGCCCACGGTCGTACATAAAGGTCTCGGAACTCGAGGCTGATTCCTATGTGAGAAGTGACTCCGCTAAGCGTCAACTGCCGCGTAGTACCAAAAAGGGTGGCGCTGTATTCGAAGAACGATCTCTGACACTACACGCCGTGTTCTCTGACAACTGTCATCCTTGACTTGTAAACACAAGAAATACCGGCGTTTTTAGAAAAAAATGACGGAACCGTGCATTGTGCCGAAATCCAAAACGGGGTCCAAAAGTGTAAAGCAAAAAACTTCTGTTTTTGAAGTGCCGAAAGATGCGGAAATGCGAAAAAAGTGAATGCTTGCGATTCCGGAAAGAAATCGTTTTAACGAGGTCTTTTATGAAGTTATTTTTAAGGTGAGTAATACATTTTGACAAGAGTAACAGTTCTATTCCTCTCTCAAATCAGAATAGTAAATATTGCGTTACGAGAAAAATTATTTTACTTAAAATGTGGGTTATTATCAATCAATCTTTGTATTGTGGGGCTTGAAATTTGAACGATATGACTCCTAATCCTGACATCAAACTTCGATCCAAGCGCTAGCTAGTGGCTGAGCGAGGGACTACGAGTTTGGCGACGCGTAAGAGACTCATGTCAAACATACGAGTTCCCAGACCTGTATGTACGACCGTGGTCCTGCCGAACTCTTTGCCCCTTATTCATATACGTGATGAATGATTTGACGTCATAGATCAATGTCTGACATTGTTGTCAGGTTGAGTAGGTTTTCAATGTTTTTGAATATAACTAACCATCTGACTCAATAAACTGTTTACAAGCAAACTTAGGAGTTCTTTACTACGATTAGATGAAAGCACAATTACTTTTAATATTAACATGAGAACGTTACTATAGTTTCTACGCCGGAGTGCGAATATCAAACAGATACAAAATTATAATTTTGTATCTGTTTGATAACAATGAGGGAAGTCACGTGATCAATTGATCAAAGGTTTTTCATATCTGCAATGCATTCCCTGAATAAAACCATGTCGGCACCTTACAGTTAGTTCTACTTGATTCAGTGGCGTAACTAATCCGACCGGGGCACCAGTTCAACAGAAACGTAGGGGGCTTCCCTGAAGTAAATTTTTACAAGCAAAAAAAAGTCAATTGAATATTTTTTCTGGTTGTGTATTTTGTCTATGTGTGATTATACAATCCTACAATCAATCTTACAATACATAGTCACAGCCATATTCCGATACAATTGACACTCTTATATCTACGTAACACTCCTTAAAATCTCGCCCTGCGAACTTTCGCCTTCACAAACTTATCGACTATTTCATCCAGGTTCGCTCTCAACGAGTTCGTGACTTTACTCTCTATCGACAATATACTCAGATCCGCCAGTCTGCCTTGCCCCATCAAATTTCGCAGATAAGTTCTTATCATTTTCAATTTTGAAAAGGAGCGCTCTGCAGTTGGCAGTTGGCGCCTTGTACCCGGGGGCCCCAGGCCGTTGCATCGGCAGGACCGGCCGTAGTTACGCCACTGACTTGATTGAATATTTATTAGTATATCATTATTTAGGTGGTAAAAGATTAGAATGTCATTGTCACCTAGCGAATATATTTCAGAAGCTTTTTAAAGGAAATATCCATGTGTTTATTGATGAATGTTGATTATTTAATTTATACTAACAATCTAGTGATTCAATACTTACCTCAAACTTAAAAGGAATGATTTGGACTTGATATTGTAATTTCCATCCCATCAACGATTCTTTATTTACAGCCTTTTAGTTACTGACCTTTCTTTCAATTCTGACAGCATTCAATATCTTATAAAGAACGAAAGGGAAATGTAAAATAATACTCTTTCTTTCAGAGTCACTACTCTGTGAAATCATGTGCTTCAGTGTGTGGTTTGGGTACCGACAACTGTTTAATGGTGCCTTCAGATATTTACGGTCGTATGATTCCATCGGAATTGGAGCGTCTGATCCTCGATCGAAAAGCTAAGGGCCACATACCATTCTTTGTTGCTTGTACTTCCGGAACTACGGTGCTTGGAGCGTTCGATCCTATCAATGAAATTGCCGATATATGTCAGAAATATGGAATGTGGATGCACGTAGACGTAAGTAAATACAATAAACACTATAATACTATAAATAAAGAATAATCACCCTTACCCACTAAAAATATTGTTGATGTATAGAGTAAATTCAGTTTACTCTGATGATGGCTTCTTGGTAGCTGAAAGGTCCCCAACCCCAATACTTCAACAGTATTTATGGTGTAAGTGAATAAATTGATAACCAATTGTATACTGAATATATGAGGGGTACCCAATGTAATAACAGTTGCAGATATGGATTAAAGCAATAACTTTTTCCTAAACATTAATTACCTACATTAAAAAAATTATACTAGAATGTATTATCAGTTTAATTTGAGACTATTTTGAGTTGGCTCTAATTAACTAAATTGGTTTCATTCCATTTTCCTTTTTTGTTTAGAAATCAAGTTATTTCTCCATAATTTAAATTGTTCAACCATATTTGCTGAAGTTTTCCTACTCCGTTCTTATTATTTCGCTGGCTCTAAAGGAAAGGATATTTAATAGTCTGTGAACAAAACTATTAAATGGAAATAGAAACAATATACAAGCAAACTAAGAATGGTTTAGAAATATGAGTATGAATGCCATGGAAAGTCTCAATATTGTTCAGGTATATTGTGCAGTATACACGCCAAGAAAGATGGCCATAATATTTGTATCGACCTCATGACATCCATATTTTCAATATTGATTACCAATTCATTTGTTAAGATGAAGTAAAAGTATGATTTACATCAAGCTCTCAAGATTAGAATATAATAAACGTATTTGGTGGCAAGACACATTTCTTTATTTGTAATAAACATTCTTTACAGCTGATGTAGATGTTGTAAGAAGTAGGTCAAATGTACTATATCCAATAGCACTGGGAGGGTGTTGTTGAACATAACTATTGGCCGCTACGGTACCCACTACTTCCAACAACAGTAATCAGCTGATTATAAATAATAAGCAAGGAAATAAATCAGAAAAGGAAATCGGAACAACCGATTTTGATAACTTTTTTTAAATCGATTCCAGGAGTCATTTAGAAAAAATGTTACCATTTCTTCTTCTTCTAATGTCGATTTTAGCATTTCTATAGAGGAAAATGCAACGGTTTGAATGCACTTTCAGGAGATAATATTGAAAATGTTAAAAAAATTTCCAAATATAGCCAACATTTCTCAGTCGGGGGTTTTTGGAGCCTTTGAACACGATTCCGGTGTAAGATTCAAACTACGACGCACCTGGGGCTCAAAACTTCCTGGTACTATCGTCGTCTTCAGGGAATTCGCAGAAATAACATTTTTGACATTAAAATAGAAAATATTTCAGTATTACTTTTTTCGCATTAGAAAAATTCATTAAAGTTTCTTTGTAGTGCAAACGGTATTTTTTGAATTCTTTGTTATCGGTATCACAGATCTGTTCACCAGATGCTTCGGTGGTTGGCACGAACTCCAGAAAAGTTATCAGCGATCCGAAACACCGGACATACGAATTTGGTTTTATTTCAGAGCATATTAAAAAACAATCCCTGGAGATGACCTAAGTCATCAGAGTGTCCTGACCACCAGGTGTCTATTGAAGGTCATGGTCACAACCGGCAACCTCAAGAGAACCCCCCTCACAAATTTCATCCCATTCCAAAAGATATTTTCACAAATTCACTGGCGATGACGGTAACCAAGATGTTCTGAGCCCCAGGTGCGTCGTAGTTCAAATCTGACACCGGAATCGTGATCAGCGACCCCTAAAACCCCCGAGTGAGAAATTTTGGCTATATTTGGACATTTTTTCAACATTCTTAATATTATCTTCTGAAAGTGCATTCAAAGAGAAGCATCTTCCTCGAATCGACTAAAAAAGAATTATCAAAATCGAATTTTTTTACTTTGGTCTTTTTTGTGCTTTATTTCCTCGACTATAAGCGAATAACATACCTAAAGAATATTCAACATCATATTTTTAAATATACATTTATCTCTTGCCAGAAATATCTAAATAACAAAAAAGGCATTAATAATAATACTAATGATGCTTTTGTACACTATTTAAAGATATAAAATTTAAACGAATATGTCTTGGAAAATAAATAGGCATTCAGCTTAAAATATATGTTAACAATTAATTATTCTTGACACTTGAAGAACTCAATAACGTGAATATCGGGATAATTTACTTCTTACCTTTGAACCACTTTATGTTAATGTCATTTGGGCTAATTCACTTTCCATGATTCCAAATAATACGTACATACAGGATGTAGATAAATAACTGCAAAAAAATTCAGGGGGTGATTCCTTGTTGAAAAATAGGGTGGGTCTTTCATACAAAATTTTCCTCTAAATTACTTCGTTTTCGAGATACGGTGTTGAAATTGAAAAAAAAGAGTGAGATATTTCATTTGTTAATTCAAAATGATTTTTCATTGTTTATCAATAGTAGTAATCACGAGCCCCATTTTTCTTTTTCTGACGATGTGTAAGTCATCCTGAACACTGAAAATAATTTTGCATTTTCGTGCGGATGATAAAATTTTATTACCTCTATTTTTTCACACTTTTAACTGGACTAATTGCGTATATACCTACTTTTATGTTCCAGATTCTCATAAGATTAGATTTTTAAGCGCTTTAAGGTTACTCCGTCCTTAAATAACTATTGTATTCCCCTTTACAGTACTATTGAGTACCATGAATTTTAGCTTTCTTAGGAAAGTTAAATTTATCGCGGCTCCAATCGCAAAATGTCCTTGATTGTTGTGTGATCTTAACACCTACGTCGAAGTCGCATAGAGTGCTCTCCAAATCTCCTCATGCGATTTGCACTGCACGTTCAAATTGAATTTGATTGAAATATTGGAATTCCATCTTTCAAAAAAACCTTGAATACTCTTGAGGTTTGAACAATCTCTCAATCTATATTAAATCAATAGATTTTACTCACTTACCTTGATGAAACCAAATCATTATTTTTAATAATGTATGTAATATGTATTATTTGCAGGCTGCCTGGGGCGGTGGCTTGCTACTATCGAAAAAATATAGACATCCCCGCTTAACTGGAGTGGAAAGGTAAGTTTCCAAATATTTTTTATTATACTTGTGATCTTGTAACCAGTGATTATTGGATGGAGACGGTACGTTGTTTCTAGAAACGGCAGGATTGACCGAGAGAAATTCGACATGGTCTCATTAAAACGTTAACTATAATGATTCATCAAAAATGCTACTGCCAATCCCCGCACTTTGTGAGTCAGCTATAAAAAAAACAGTTAAATGTATTTACGTGTATAATTTTTTTATGAAAACTCTTCGGAAATTTAATTAATTAATTTTGCAACCATTGCCAAAACTCGTGGCACCTTTCAAAGAGTAGAATTGTGACGTCATGCTCGTTTCAGCTAAACGCTGCGGTTTTGGCTACAGCAGGAATTACTTAAATGTATAGTTTTCTACTTATGAATAAAAATCTTGATATGGCAACTATCTGGCGTATAGCGCAAGTCATTAATAATGATTCTTGACTCAGGTATGAATTAAATATAAATTTTCGGCAAATAGGTCACATTAACACTTATGCTTATTATTTTCGTCTTCACGTACGTTTCGGTTTCACGACCATCATCAGAAGGCGTATCAATGTCTAAAAAGGGATTTCTTAAAACTAATTGTATCGAGCACAGAGCGTCCTTATTGCATTAATTCCAATTAAAAATGCCTACGTTCGGAAACGAAAAGAAACACTAGTTATCGAAACACAATTTGATCGCTGGTGGATGTAGCTTTCTGGAACATGTTCTATACATCGCATACTATTCATAGGTGTAGTTACTCTTAATATTCATTTTTCCTCCTTTAAATATATATATTTTTTTATTCAGAAATTTAAAATTTTCTTGAACATTTCACGCAATTACATAAAACTGACCGGCGCTACCTCTCTGGTTTTTCGTTTCATTGAAATTTGGAATGCATAAGCCAACATAATTTATTATTTTGAAGTGGCCGCACTTTCCACTTATTAGTCGAGGCAGTATAGTATAGACCAAAATTTGCCAAAACCTTGGTTTTTATTCGAGCAAAGATAGATTGAGATGCGGTTTTCGGCATTCGATTCTGGAAGACAAGTAGAAAAAATGATATCATTTTGTTTTTGGCGCTCATCCGGAATTGCATTTGTGCATCAAAAAAATGCATTTTGTTCAAGCATTTTTTGAGCCTAAGCTTAGATGTTTTTTTAAGCGATGAATATACCCCAAAATGAGTCCAATTTCGTTACTCGAGGGTTTTTGGGCTCGCTGAATACGAATGTGATATTATAAAAGTCTCCAATTTACCTAGTGGTACCCTTGTGAACTATGACAACTCAGGAACATTGCTCCAGTTACATGCGAAATGCATTGATAATGATTAGCCGGGGATTTTCGAGGTAACTGATCACAAATATGACATTTAAAAATTACCTACGAGTACCTGGAGGTCAGAATTTCCTGGAGTAATGCGTTTCTGCTGAGTTATTCATTATAATTCAATGTAGAATGCATCAAAGATGGTTACTCGGAGGCTTTGAAGTTGCTGATCACGAATATGTTGTTTGATAGAGCCCTTCATGTACCTGGAGGTCAGGAAGCCCTCGAGCATTAGGTAAATATTACCACATTTGTTCAAATTGGATCCAACTCTTTACTAAGTCTTTTTCGTGGGTGCTAACAATGAATATGACAATGGAAAAAAAGGTCACGCTGCATCTTGTATCAAAATGTATTCTAAAATTTATTCAACTCGTGAAATGCTAATTAAATGTGTAAAATTTGATATTATTTATAATGTACCTAGAATTATGAAGTGACGAAACTAAATTTCGAATTTATATGAAAACTCAAAAATTAATAAGAATCAATTATATTATATTAAAATATGTAAAATTTCAAGTAAGTGAGGATGAATAAATTAATCTTTAAATAGTGTTATGTTAAAATGTTAGATTCGTTCATTTTAATCAACATTTTATTATTATCACTGTATTTTATATTATGATGTGATAAAATTATGTTATAAAATTACGTTATTGTCGGTCGCATTTTCATCTTTTGTGTTATTTTCATTTTTTTTTCAATCTTCTACTCCATCTTCTTCTACTTCTCACTTCGGGTGTTCGTTCTCCCATGTTGTAGCAGTTAGAAACCAAACAAATGTTCCTTTTGCTGTTGTTGTCTATGCTTAAACGTCATATTCTTCGATGGTGATATTCGAAAAGTCGAAAAATTGGAGACTGTTTTAAGCATCATATTCATGATCAGCAGACGCAAAAGCTCCCCGAGTGACCATGTTCGATGCATTCTACATTGAATTAAAATAAATGCCCCAGAGGTGACGCAGTACCTTCTCCAGGAAGTCCTCACATCCAAGATACAAGCAGGTAACTTCTAAGTATCATATTCGTGATCATGTTCCTGAGTTGTCGTAGTGCACCAGAGTGTCTGTGTTCAAACTTAGACTCAAAAAATGCATCTTTTTGATGTACAAATGTAATTTCGAATGAGCGCCAAAACAACTTGTCTTTTTCAGAATCGAATAACACCGCATCTCAATCCATCTTGCCCGAGAGAAACCGAAGATTTTTGCTATATTGCCTCGACTATATGTACTTTCCATATAAGAAGGCAATTAAGCTTGTTTGAACATTTCTGGCGTATGAATATTCTCATACAGTTTATGATGCCAGATCATAATTTCCGAACACCAGAAAGCTACCTCACCGTTCAATTTTTACTTATGCAAATGACGATATATTTGAAGACTTGTCCTATATGGCAGATAGTTACCCTGCAGATTTTCAGCCATATGCTAGCTCTTGGACTATAATGGGTGGCGAAACGAACAATAATGGTAGCTATTAATAGTTACTCAATGAAAAATACCTAGTGACTGAATCATTGTTATACCCATTGTAAGAACTTTGTGAAGTAATAATGGTTGTTGCTAATTGACCGTAAGGTAATTTATCAAACTCTCGAAGTGAAAAGACTGATTGCCGCTCCCTTAACACTTTGCATACAAAAAACTAACCCTAGTAACATAGTTCGTATGTGCTTTTGTAATCAAGCCATAATTAATCAGGAAATAAGTCAAAATCAGCTTGTACATGAGTTGACGAAGGGGTGAAATATTCGACCAATTTTTTTCAGATTATCGTTCAAACTTAAATAGGATCTGACTAATCAAACTAAACATTTCATCCTTTATCTACTTGATACAAATGCTTTTAATTTTCCTCCAAATCAGAATTTCTTTATATTGAGGAATTAATCATTTTCCTGGTGCTGTTCCACTTCTTATAGCTTCAAGGAATACGTTTTATGTATTCACGTCCTGCACTTCATAGTGGTCACGATATTTTCACCTGAGTATCAAATACTGACATATGCTCACATTAAATAGGCAAACATCATCGAAATTTGCCGATTGTGACCGTAAATATCCGTAAATGTTTTGAAATTTTAAGCACATCTTTATTAAAAATTTACAGTTTGGTTTTTTGGTTAGGATCCATTCAGTTCGATAGTTGTATATTCACTTACGAGTATTTTTATTTCTTCTCTACTACCATTAGAACCGGAGATATTAAAAAAATAGTGTAGCGATGCAAAAGTGCATACAAAATGCATAATTACGCACGTTTCTCGCGAAACTTTCGCTGAATTTCGGTCCATCTTCTTATATATAATGACAAATTATCCGACTTAGCTCTCACATCACTTCTCGGGACTTTTTTGTTTAATTTCCCTGCACTTATACTGGATTTTACAAAGAACAGCCTCTCAACCCACCCCCCGTAGAAGCCAAATTTTAGGGGGTTGGAATTTCGAAGCAGCCACTAATTTGAAAATTTCTAAATATGAAACGATTTTTTAGATTTCTGTTGAATTTTAAGAGCTCTGATTCCAAATTTTGTCTTTAGTACCACTTTGAACCGGTTTTTGGGACATTTTTTTGGAAATGATCAAAATTCTCAATGAATTCGGATCTTACGGGGTAAATAAGAAGTGCTTCGAGTAAAAACGTTCTCTAGATAATAAGTCTGCCAAGTTTTACGCTTTCATCATAAAAGCCCAGTACTCTTCTGGAATATTCGTTGAATCGCAGTCACTACGATATTAAATCGTTTTCACAACCACATAATGCGGTAATTATCAGAATACTTGATGAAAATTGTATGTTTCAACATTGATTACCTATCTACTAAAAGATTTCAGTATTGAAATAAAAATGTATTTCAAACCTGGTACAAACGAGAATTTTCTCGATCGAAGTGAGCTGCGGAGAAATGTACCCCGAGGTGTTTTTCATGGATAGAGTAGACTAAAGAGGAAAATCTTGTTGGAATTCGGAGTGTAATCCTTTATTACATGAGAATACAACAGCTGTCTGCAGAGTCTACACAGTTCTCAGCAATGAAATGCAAGTGGTTAAAAGAATCCCTATTAGTTACAATTTTCAAATTCATTGTTACTCTTGTTCAAATAGATCAAGTTGAACGAACTTAATTTCTGCTTTATCATAGAAATAGACAATAGATACATCAAATCTATTTATTATAAAGACTAAATTCGATGGAATTCTAATGATCTCTTCCAACGTAAGGAAATATGAACAAAGTTGCTATCCTCTTAGGTCAAATTTGTTACTAATTTTCTTTGAATTCAAAAAATTTATGTTGTTTTCATCCTCCATTTCAACTGTCAACTCAATATTTGAATGGGTTGTATTTATGAATTCTAGGAATGTATTCAATTGTCTAGTAGTGCCAATGAAACATGTTATAATGTCGTCAACGTATATATACCAAAACAGGACATGATATTTATACATGAAGAAAATTACTGCATGGAAATTACTGATGACCAGCTTAAGTTATAACAGTGATATCTCCAGTACAAGTTATTGGCTATGAATAATGACACTGTGTGTCGAAACAACTGTGAATATATTGTTATTCAAGCGTAAATTTATCATTTAAGATAATATCCATAGTTCCAATAACTTCCTCCATAACTGAAAAAAATATATATTTTTAGAATCGAGTTTCAATTTACGTGATTATCATTGATTATGGCGGTCTGTCTGTACGTTGGTATCTTAGTATTTAATTTATCTTATACCGCAAAGCGGTGATTGTGCTAGTTCTGTTGAATGAAAGTATTACAGGTACTTCTTGACTGGAACTGAACATCAAATAGTCTATGTAATCAATAGCCTATCAGTAAAGAAATAATCACTCATAATACGTGCTCCTGGAGTTAACCTGAGGTTCATAGAAGTACCTACTTTGTAATTTTCAATATCAAATAAATCAAAATTTAATAAATGATGTATATGTTTATACTTCTATAGCCTCCAAAGTTCCTAAGAAGGGTTCGTCGCTGTATTTACAGAGAGATTTTGTAATTGTAAGACCGGTTTGTAAGACATGGTTTGCTACGACGTACTCATCAACTTTATTATTACGAACATGATAAAAATGTTTTTTGAACCTGGTGGAAATATTTCTCTTAGTTAAGCCAACGTAACGTTTATTACCTTCATTGCACAGGATTTCATAAATTATTTATCAATATCTGATATTTTAGTGTTGTTTTAATTAAGATTTGCATTTAAATGCAACTGAAAACATACATCAATCTTACGCCCCCATCTTTGATAATAAACCTACTAATACATTCAAGTAAGTCAATGTTAAACCTATATTTGAATGTGAATTTGGATTACAATACTTGCTGAAATTTCAGATATTGATGAATCAGGAATTCATGAAATCACGTGCAATGAAGGTGATAAATGTTACGTTGGCCTAACTAAGACAAATATTTCTACCAGTTTCAAAAAGCATTCTTATCATATTTGTAGCAATAAAATTGATCAGTCGGCCGTAGCAAACCATGTCTTACATACTGGTAATACAATTACAAAATCAAGTCTTTCTCTCTTAAAATACAGCCACGAATCTTTCTTAGAGACTTTGGAGGCTATATGAATTTTCATCCATCCCCTATCGAAGACAATCCATTATTACTTCGATAAACCTCAGATTGGCCCCAGGAACACGTATTATATAAAATCATTCGCTTACGTCATCATCAAATTGGCCCCAGGAACACGTATTATATATAATTATTCGCTTACTTATAGGATATTGACTACCTGGAATAGTTGATATATGTTTTCAGTCAAGAAGTATCTGTGAACATTAATTCAAAAGAATTAGTATAATGGCCGCTTCATTACTAGTACTAATTAACTTTTGCCTGAATTTGACCGTTGAGTATTTAGAATTATTTAATAATCTTAGTTTTAATCAGTTTACATAGATAGGTCTCTGATAATCGCAACATCGCAGTTGAAAGTGCTTTAGATACATTACATTTTAAGTGTAGAAAAGGTGTTAGTGTGAGCTAAATTATATCGGGTTTTAACATGATTTTTTTAAATATATTGGAGTTATCATAAAATATGGGGTATTACTTTAAATTATTAAATATTTAAAGAATTAAGCTAGTATCAAAAAATGTCATCAATGCATTTTCAAGATCGTGTTACAACAGACCTTTTTTAAATGCATGGCGACCAAGGGAGAATTAAAAGATAGTAAGCAAATTGGTAAAATTCAACCAAGAATGTTGAATAATGTTTTGTACACGTTAAAGGAACGGTTGGTGATCTTAGAACAACAAAATTAAGTTCACATCGGTAACTTTTTGTTATGAGCTTGATTTGTTAAAAATGTATAATAAGTAGAAATATATTCTTTACTTTATGATAACCTGTATAACTATAATAATATACTTAGTAGAACTAACGATTCATGTAAATATATAAAGTAAAGTCTGATGTATAATGTAATGAATTCTTATTAAGGTGCTAACTTTGACAAGCACAGCATGATGGATAAACACAAGTCAATTGAAACGATTCACCCCTGAGTGCCTCAGGCACTTCGATGGAAGTATTTTTAAACCCATAAGTAGTTTTAATGCAAATTGAGGCACACTTTAAAGCTTATCTGAAGTTTTATGAGGCTGTGGGTGCTCTCGCAGCTTTATTGATTTTGTTGGCGTTGAAGTGGTCTAGATATACCGAAACAATCAACTTTATCATGTTGAAATTGGAAGTTGTCGATTATGATGTCGAACATGACCAGCAAAGATTAGGATCATGTTGCTGTCTGGAAGACGGAAAAACTTCTCAATTTATAATAAAATTTAAATTTTAAATTTGTAAATTTTGTACCTTCATTATTGATATATGCAGCTAAATTAATTTTATCCGAAACGAAAACAATAGACACAAATTAAATTTATATCCTGAATACAGGTTGTCCACAAACTCTCTCCACAAAAAAATGTTAAGCTGTAAAGTCGATTTGACGTAAATCACTTATTCCAAGAATGCTAGTTAACATATCAAAATCATACATTAATGACGTCATCTAAGCAGTAACGTCACATTTTTGTGCCCTTCGTCATATAGAGATAATCTTAAAATCTATAGATCATGAACCGTAGCTACTTCATAAGGTTGCATTTAATTAATCACTTTGTGCTGTTTGATATCATGAAAATAAGGTTGTCAATATTGAATCCTTTATGTCAATGATTTTCATAGTTCACCTGATAGTTGCTATTATAATGATATGCAGATATTTTTATTCAATAAGCATAACGTTGTGAAGCAGAAATCAAAATTACATGATTTCCGAACTTTTTCACCACTGCTAGTGGTGAAAAAGTTCGGAAATCATTTTGATTCAACCAGTTGGTCGAATCAAAATGAAAATATTAGTAACCATCGTTATATATAAATTCTCGGGAAATAGATCACACTAACACATATGTTTATTATTTTCGTCTTTACGTATGTTTCGGTCTCACGACCATCATCAGAAGATGTATCAATTTGACGGGTTTTGTTAAAACTAATTGTATTAGCACAAAGCGTCCTTATCGCACCGATTTGAATTAAAAATGCCCAAGTCGCCGAAACTAACAGGAACACGGGTAATCGAAATTGTAACACACCAATGTTTGAAGTATATGAATATGCATCAAGAACCCACTGCATTGCAAATTTATAAAGTACGAAGTCATGTCAAGCAGTGTTTACGTTTGACTGAATAAAAGAATATAATGCTCAAGTATCCGTCAATAAAACCGTCATAATGCATAGACATGACTACGAAAAATAAAAAATAGGGTATCTATTAAATATGAGCCTACATTATCAATACAAAATGACATGCATAAATTAATGGATAAATGGTGCAAAAATATGATAATTCCTAATGATTTGAAAAATAAATCAATTTGCCATGATGGGCAAGCAACTTACACCTATGGGCTTCCGAAACTATATAAAAGTGATATACCTTCAAGACCCATTGTAAGTATAATATTGAAGCGAATACCTACAATTTATCAAAATCTATCAACTATATAATAGGCAAAAATGAATTTTATGTGAAGGACTTATGGCATTTTATTGAGTTTATAAAAAATCAATCCGTACCCGTTGATCATCTATTAATTTCCTTGGACATTGTTTCTTTATTTACAAATATACCAGTCGTTTTAGCATTGAGTAGCATCAAAAAAAAAACGTTGGGCAAAGATTAAAAACCACACACACCAGATCAATCTGAATGTATGAATTGAGTGAAGTTTTGTTTAGAATGCACTTATTTTCAATACGGGAGCAATATTTTGAACAGATATTCGGCACAGCAATGGGATCACCTATTTCAGCTACTATTGCTAACCTAGTTATGGAATGTCTAAAGAAATCTGTAATAAATTCATTGAATTTTCAACCCGTATTCTTTAAGCGGTATGTAGATGATTGCCTAATATGTGTTCTTAATGATAAAATTCAATTCGTGACTAATAAATTCAACAATTTCAATTTACTTGTGAAATAGAAGTAAGCAAAAACATAAATTTCCTAGATATGAACATTGGCATGATGCAGATGGAAAAATAAAAACTTCATGGTTTACTAAAGAAGTTTGGTCTCAACTTTATCTTCACTTCAATTCCGTTGCACCAACAAGTTATGAAAACAGTGTTAACAGCCTTACAGATCGCGCGGTTAAATTGTCACACCAAAAGACCGTCCCAAAAACTTAAAACTTGTTCCTAATACACTGGAAATGAATGACTACCTGAAAACATTGTTCAATCCCATCAATAAAGAACGAATAAACAAAATCTATAATGGAACGTCATATATGAATAACATAATCGGTAATACAGATAATTTTATTACATTACGATACATTCGGAGAAAATTAAGAAATGTTTAAGTATGATATAAATGTTGCGCATAAACTGTGTTGGTAAATATAATCAGTGTTTATCCAAGGCGGTGGAATTCTCAAAATTTTTGTTCCTAGTACTTTACTTATGGCCATACATTCTTTTTTGTTAATATTATTTAGAGATTCCTGTATAAGTCTCATAGTCAGAGAGCTGTAGGCCAATTTCCTTACAGGTATTTAAAGCTTCTGCTTCAATGATAGTACATTTGTCAAAGGTTCTCCGAACCCCCTGACGAATTTAAAAACTTTCCCAATTGGTATGTAGGGCACCCTGAAGTGTAGTTAGTTTTTTGTACAAATCCGGTAAGTGTCTGCTTTTTTTATTTAAAGTTAGATATGGTCAAGACCATACTCCCTTACAAATTGCAGACATGCAGATGGTCCAGAAAAACCACAAAGCAGAAATGTTAGTAGTCATGGAAAGTTTTGGCGGCAGTTTGAAAAAATTCAAATCTTCAAAATTCAATTCAATAGTGGAAAAATGGAAAAGCAGAATTTTTCATCTTACGACAGTCGACCTACAGGAAAATTAATAAAAAATCTACTTTCAACTTTTCAACTTTTTCAAACTGCCGCCAAAAGTTTCCATGAGTACTAACATTTCTACTTTGTGGTTTTTTTCACTTTTTTACATCCTAAAATATGTAGGCAAAGTTTGTGGCACTTACCGGACTTTTCACCAACAAAATTTTCCACTGCCATCAGGGAAAATTTAAAATTCGCGGTTTTTGGGCCATATCTTAGGATCTGGACCATCTGCATGTCTGCAATTTGTAAGGGAGTATAGTCTTGACCATATCTAACTTTAAATAAAAAAAATCAGAAACTTACCGGACTTGTAAGAAACTAACTACCCTAGGGTACCATACTACCCTAGGGTACCATACATACAACCTGGGAAAGTTTTAAAATTCGTCAGGGGGCTCTGGGCACTTTTGACAAATATACTATCATTGAAGCAGAAGCTTTAAATACCTGTATGGAAATTGGCCTACAGCCATTTTGAAAATTTCGGACCACCGAAAAATCCAAATTTTTTAAGGTTAGTAATTTTTCATGGAATCCAAATTCTATGTTCTATTCTATTCTATTCTAACAGTGAGGAATCCTACATATGCTGACAACAGCATTTTCTTACCATCACCACGGATCAGATTTCATCCTTTCTACGTTTCTGAAGTTAATAAATCAACCTGTACAGTATTTTTAATTTCGACTGATACGTTGAAAATTCATTTAAGCATGCTATTCATTCAGAACGTGATTCCTTATTAAATGAATGAAGCTCTCCACAAAAACATATTGCATAACATAACATAACATATTTCTTCTCCTGACTAAAGCACCATGAAAACTAACTATTCCGAATATATACTATATCAATTTTCATATTTCCCTTTCAGAGCTGACTCGGTGACGTGGAACCCTCACAAATTGATGGGAGCCTTATTGCAATGTTCCACGATTCATTTCAAAGAAAATGTAAGTAACATGTTCTAATTTGATGACGTTAATTTGATTTTTTATGTCAATTTCTTAAACGTCTTACATATGATGGCCCAATGCAGTATGAAATGCCTTTGCTTGCTACGAAAATACACCTTCGTTGAGAATTGTTTGTTATGCGTTCAGTACTATTCACTTTGATCTAATCAATATTTATCATTACCAATAACGCCCCTCAAAGCATAGAGAAAGGAAAGCAGCTTGAAAACTTGGTTTAGGGTTGACAAACATTACGACGGCAATGTGAAAAGTCTCTGAAAAATGAAACAAGAAATGATTTATTTGGTCAAAGCTTATTTTATTTATCAACATGACCTTCTTGTAACCCGATACACTTCATCCAGTACGATTTCGGCAATCCTTCAAAATAGGCGTTTGTTTCAGCGATGACCTCAACGTTGAAACCAAATCTCTTTCCGCCGAGCCATTTCTTCAAGTTTGGAAATAGATAAAAATCACAGGGGTCCAAATCTAGATAATATGGTGGATGACGAACCAATTCGTAGCGCAATTCATGCAATTTTGCCATTGCGACTGCGGACCTGTGCGCCGGTGCATTGTCCTGGTGGAAGAGCACTTTCTTCTTTGCCAAATGCGGCCCCTTTTGCATCAAATCGGCATCGAATGGATCCGACAGCTCTGCATAATATGCACCGGTGATCGTTTTGCCCTTTTCAAGGTAATCGATATGGACGATACCGTGTGTATCTTAAAAAACTGTCACCATGACTTTGTTGGCCGATAAACCCATTTTGGCCTTTTTCGGCTTCGATTCCCTAGGACAAGTCCACTGCTTCGACTGTTCTTTTGTCTCTGGTGTGTTGTGATGGATCCATGTTTCGTCCACAGTTACGAAACGGTGCAAAAAGTTCTTCTTATCGTGCTTGAACAACGCCAAACACTCCTTTGAAGTTGTCACACGGCCACGCATTTTGTCAACAGAGAGCAAATGCGGCACCCATCTGGCAGATAACTTTCTCATATTGAAAAATGTATGCAACATGTCCCGTACTTGTTCGGTTGAGATGCCCATAGCCCAAGCAATCTTGTGCACTTTAACTCGCCGATCATCCAATAGCATACCATGGATTTTATCGACGATTTCTGACGTTGTAACCTCAATTGGACGACAAGAACGTTCGGCGTGCTTTGTAGTCTTACTACCACAACGGAAATCAGTAAACCACTTGTGAATCATTCCAATCGATGGTGGAGTGTCCCCATAATGTTTAACAAGCGATGCTCTGGTTTGCGTAAAGTTTCCACGCAAAAAATAATGTTTAGTCAAGACGTGAAATTCAGTTTTCTCCATGTTTACAAGAATCTTTAAGGTTTTTGCTTTCGATGGGTGTCATAACAGAACTGACTGACATACCAGTATGTACATCACATGGGATTTTCGATTATGGCGCCATCTGTTTTATTTTTTAGGGACTTTCCACCTTCCTCCTATATACTATTTTGAAATATTCACCGCAAAATATTCTCAATCAAAGGTAGATTTATTCCTATACCCATACTCAAATTAATAATTATTGATTTTCTTTGTTCTAGGGACTTCTAATGAGCTGTAATCAGATGTCTGCTGATTATTTGTTCATGCAAGATAAGCTTTATGACATCAGATACGACACTGGTGACAAAGTGATCCAATGTGGTAGACATAATGATATTTTCAAGTTGTGGCTGCAATGGCGAGCTAAGGTATGATAATTTAAATGTTGCTCCATGTTATGTCCTGTTTGACTGAAGGTTTCGATGAGAGTGGATACTTATTTTCCATTCAAATATAACCAATTTTTATTGCCCTAAATAAGTATCAATAAACACCAGCGGAACGGAGCTAGACGTGATACGTACCCGTAATTTTCAATTCAGAAAACAGTAGTTCCTCAAAAAAAAATTGTTCTTGTTTCACAGTCTTTGTTTGTTACTCAGAATCTTAGAAATGGATGAATGTATTTTATTATGGAATTCCTTGTTCTTTCTTTTATTTTTTTACTGGATAGGTGAAAGTGGGGGTATCATCATCATCATCAAGGAAGAGGGTGGGAGGCTAAGCTCCCTGATGCACTTAGGCCACTTAGTTGGGCCCATTGTGCGCCCCGTAGTCAGAAGCCTATTCTATTCTAGCAGGTTTGTGGCCCGCCAGAAACTCAGAATATTGCTAGTGCCGGCTCCCATAAGTTCCTCCGGGAGCAGTGTTCTAATTCTCCGAAGTGTCGGTGCCTGAGGGATGCCAACGCTGGGCATTCCAACAGGATGTGAGAGGCAGTTTCTTCCACCTCTCTGCATTTCCTACATACTGGGTCATCTGTGATGCCCATAATAGTGTGGAGATGTTTGCTAAGACGACAGTGACCGGTTGGGATTCCAGTCATCTCTCGGATGTCCCTTCTGCTTAGAGAAAAGAGTTTCTTTGAGAGCCTAGGCACAGGCTCTTTGATGAAGAGCTTGGCCTGCCTCATGCGTGGTGATTCTCGCCACAGTTTAGACCACTCTTTATTTAGTTGGTCCAAAAGGGCGAGGCCACCTACGCAGTTTGATAGAGCGACCATTGGCTCCGGCCCGATAGGGGCGCTAGACGACCCTCGCCTGGCCAGAGAGTCGGCCATTTCGTTCCCTGCAACTCCGCTGTGTCCGGGGACCCAGATGAGTTGAACTTTATTTCTCCTAGCCAGTTCAGCCAGTGTGTCCCTGCATTCTTTGACGAGCCTTGATGTGACTCTGGGTGATTTGAGAGCTCCCAGAGCCGAGCGGCTGTCTGTGCAGATATATATGCGCCTATTTACATGGTTTCTTCGCAAGTTTTCCATGGCATAAGTCAGTATTGCGTAGACCTCCGCCTGAAAAACCGTGCAGTAAGCGCCTAGAGTCACTGAGATAGTGATCCTTGGCCTTTTTAGGTACACTCCCGCCCCAGAAGCCTGACCTACCTTGGACCCATCTGTGAACCATACGAGCCCGTCTGGTGGTAGTAGGGTGAGGGTATCGTTGTTCCAATCTCCTCTATCCGGGATGAGCATTTTGGGAGAAGTGAGACATATAGCAGGAATCATGCTATCTTGCTTCATTTCTAGAATGGGGCATTTAGAGATTGCCTCACTTAGAATCGATGAGTGTCCACGAGAATGGTACGTTTTGGTCCAGTGGCCTAGGCCCTTCAACCTATACGCCGTTCTCATGGCCTCAGCTTTAATGTATAAGTGTAGAGGTGGTAATCCAGCGAGAGCTTCAAGGGCTCTCGTCGGAGCCGACCTCATGCCGCTCAGTATGCCTACGCATGCAAGTCGCTGCAGACGGTCAAGGGGGCGCTGGGAAATACCAGTCCTTGTCCCTGACCACCACGCTACCGCCGCGTAGGTAACCATAGGTCTAATCACAGCAGTATAGATCCAATAAAGGATCTTTGGCTGTAACCCTCATGTGCTGCTGAAAGCTCTTCTGCACGCCCAAAATGACGCAGAGGCCTTCCTCACTCGATATTCGAGGTGTTCGCGCCAGGTCAATTTAGAGTCTAAGATTACTTCCAGAAACTTCACCGACCCTTTGAAAGGCAGGACCCTGCCAGAGAAACTAATCTCTGGTAGAGTGCCCAGCTTGCGTTTCCTTGTAAACAGAACAACTTCCGTTTTGTCAGGATTTACCCTTAGCCCCTCCGTGCGGCACCAGCCGTCCACTATGCTGAGCAGCGTATTTTGCAGCTCGCACAGCGTCCTCAAGTGCCGCCCGAAGGTGACGCCAGCCAAGTCATCGGCATAGGCTTGGGCATAAAACCCAGCCTCTTCCAGTTCCTCCAATAATCCATCGACTACATGGCACCACAGAAGCGAAGATAGGACACCTCCCTGTGGACAACCTTTTGTAGAGGTGGTTTTTACAACGCATCCGTTATGTTGCGCCTTTATCGCACGCGTAGATAGCATGGCCCCAATCCACCGGATCAGTGTTGAACTGACTCCATGCTTCTCAGCGGCTGAGCAGATAGACTCGGCGGACGTGTTATCAAATGCCCCATCGATGTCCATAAATACTCCCAGGGCGTATTCCTCCCGGGCCATAGCACCATCTATTCTTGTGATTAGATGATGCAAGGCCATTTCAGTCGAGAGGCCAGCCTGGTAGGCGTGTTGACGACAGTGTAAGGGATGGGCCTTCAGTGGGCCATCTCTCAAGTATCGGTCAATCAGTCTCTCCATTGCCTTCAATAGGAATGAGGTTAGACTGATAGGGCGGAATGCCTTAGCTTGGGTATAATCAGTTTTACCTGCCTTTGGAATAAACACGACTTTCACTGCCCGCCATAGCTTAGGAATAAAGCCAGTCGCTATGCAAAATCGGAAGATTTTCACCAATAGCTTGATGATTATTTCCTGTCCCTCTTGTAGGAGAGCCGGGAAGATTCCATCTTCGCCTGGTGATTTGTACGGTGCGAACCCGGATATGGCCCACTTCACCTTGTCATAATTGACTATGTCGGAGGACAGACGAAAGTCACCGTTATGACGGTCACTCTGTCCATCGTCATGGGGGTATGGTGCGCATGATCATTCGGTGTGCACCATTCCCCCATGCAGCGAGTAATCGTGCACTCCATCATATTTCGAAATCGGCTGTTGATATACCTATCGTAGTTGCTCTTACGTATTCGTATTTAAGATTGCCAGAACCTTTAAAATTGACAGACACGTTAGGCGAGTTTATATGAAAACGTGCATGTTGCTATAATATATATACCATAGAAAATAAGGCTAATTTCTAATTGTTTTATAGTGATTATTACTGACTGTTAATTTGTTGTTAACGACTGTACTATTAAGCTATCTGAATAAGAATTTCTTTCTTGTTAATGTTTTCTATCTTTAAAACATCTGGGGCGATGATGCGCACAAACGCGCACGATTTCCTCACATACAGTTGGCATATGGCAAGATCTACACTGAATTTCGATTCTTATTCTAAGAGGCCAATAAGTTGTTTTTTGCGAGGGTGAAGAAAACCCTTTATGGGGTGGTTATGAGCCTTTGAGTCTCATGGTCTACTGTGAGAGTCACCATTCCAGACATACTCACTAAAATGTTCACCCCTTTGTATGCTTGTCTGGCTATTGCCTTCTGGCCCATTGTATCTCGCCTTTGTTTTGTTTCTTTACGGCATCCACTCGAGTATTTTTGTATCTTGTACGAGTTTGTACAAGTCCTTTACTGGTTGGGAACTGTATAATTCTGGTTCGCCGTTAGGCTTTCCAAAAATTGACTGCATTTTACGATCTAATGCCTCTCATTTACACAGTATGTGTGTCACTGTTTCTGTATCCTTATCGCAAAGTTTGCATGTCAGGTCGCCATTGTACAGCCCCATTTTGTTCAGGTGCCTTTTTACTGGCCCATGGCCAGTCATGAGCCCCGTTACTACTTTTATTTTTTCCCCATTTATTGCTAATAGGTCTGTCGTTCTTTTGCTACACAAGGCTTTGATGTATTTCTTCCCATGTTCGTTTCCTGGGATTTTTCCCAGTATTCTTTTTGGTTTGTTCTGGATCTGGAGCGTTCTCCGACCCTCTTCTTGAAAGTTCGTCGGCTTTTTCATTGCCTGTCGTTCCCGGACGTCCTGGCACCCAGATCAGCTTAACGCGGTTTCGGTCTGCCAATATTCAAGTCCTTCCTTGCATGTCCATACCAGACGTGATGTCACTTCCTAACTTCTTATTGCCTCAAGTGCAACCTGACTGTCAATATGTGAATCTGCTCATCTTCGATGGCGCTTCGATTGTTTTCCTTCACACATTGGAGGATTCCATATACCTCTGCTTGGAAGACAGAGATGTGTTTACCCAATGAATAGCTGAAGCCAGTCTTTGGGTTTCTTGAGTATACTCCTCCACCTGCACCTTTCTCAGTCTCAGACCCATCTGTATACCAGATCTTTCCCTGTAGAATGTCGCCCAGGTTTGTATGTTCCCATTCAGTCCCTTCTGGTATATATACCCTGAATATGTCGTTCAAAAAGTATCGCTTTGAAATGTGATCTGTTCTCATGCCTAACACGTCCCTGGTCACGATTTTAACGTTGCTCATGTGTCCTGGCCCAATGTGAACATTCTCCAGTGTATTTTGTATTCTGAAGGGACCAAGCCTTTCCTGTCCTTGAATTACCAATTGGAGGGAAGGTGATCCCAGTAGTGTCACCATTGCTACAGTGGGCTTTGATTTCATGTTCCCTGTGATCCCAAGACATGCAAACCTATGGACCTTGATTAGTCTTGTTGTGGTTCCTCTTTGTTGTGTCATAGGCCACCATACCAAAGAGGCCTATGTTATTGTGGGTTTAACCACCATGTTGTCTGGCCACAAATAGTGAGGTTTCCGCGTTTTGAATTACTTTTCCCAGATGTTGGTTTCAAATCGGTTTCGAGTCTAGTGTCACCCCGAGATATTTAAGTTCCCCTTTTATCTGTACAGTTTCTCCTCGAATCTTCAGAGGTCCCAAACCTTCTAATTTGCGTTTACGAGTGAATGCTACTATGATGGCTTTGTGGGCACTGATATTCAGTGCCTCTGAATCCGTCCATGTTATTACCAGGTTCAGGTTTGAATTTGATCTCTGACCGTGGAGTTGTATTTTCCTTGTACCATGGCAACTATGTCGTCGACATATCTGAGGGTTCTGTATCCTTTGTCCTGGAGGGTTCTTGGTAGCCCGTTAGCGACCAGGTTCCACAGGAGTGGAGAGAGTACTCTCTCCTGCGGGCATCCTCTGGCCACTCCGGCCACTACGGTCTCCTCCATTATGGTTGCATGTATCATCCTGTTCCTCAGCATTGAGCCTATCCAGGCCACACATGTTACAATTGCAAAACTGAGATTGTCTCACATGCCCCGGCAGTTTTGTAAAATATATTAGACGCCATAAAAACTGACGGCAGGAAAATAAGAGAAGTTTTAATCTTCACGAAACAGCTTTAAGGAAAAATCTGTTAGATTGCTCTGGCGCGGACAGCGCTAAACATTACAAGTGCAATTACTGTGAATTTCAAATTTTTTTTTTCAACATAATTGTTGGTTTGATACCAAAAACCCGTGCGCACGTTTACCCGTTGGGGTGGGTAATGGTGCGCAAAATACATTTCGCATTTTTCCCAGTATTGTGCTTCTACACATTTATTCTATTCAAATCATTATCACTTTACATAATTGTACCATACTGATTAGCGCTTCTATTAACGGTTTCAGATTTACGCTAGCTATCATCATGTAATTGCCACAAGAATGATTATGTCTCAAGAGCGTACGAATCTCAACTCCCCCCTAATTATTCAAAACATAAAACATGCACACTACGATTCATCCCTCTATTATTCAGAGACTTATAAACAAAAGAATGAGGAAGATCAACCTGTTCAGAAAATTTGAGAATTTGATTCGATTTACCAGTCCGAGGTTTGTTCCCAAATGGTTATTATTCTTCTAGCAATTTGCAACATTTTACTAAATTTTAAATCTTCAAAAGCGTGGGTATATGTAATAAATGACCTAAGAAATTCCTTTTAATCAAAGATGTTACTACTTTCGAATTATTTAATTTTAGATCATTGGTGAATTCTTCGTTAATTCAAACATATTATTTACATTTTCTTTGTTCAAGAACGTGAACTAAATATATCGTTTATGAGGGTAAAGTTTCCTTGAAAATTTTAAATTCATCTTCTAATTATTGTAGATAGAAGTTTTTAAATCCTAAACTGCAGATCACCACCTTTTTAAATCATAGATACATACAGGTTAGTAAATCGAGAATATTTACATGGAATCATTCAAGTTAATATTTAGTAATACATATTGATCAAATCATAATTTCCAAACAAGTAAACACGAATACCATATATTTTTTCGACTTTGCCATTGTTAAAAAAAAGTTCCCCAGGTGAGGCTCGAACTCACAACCCCGGCATCGCTCACAACTACTGTCTTATAAGTACCGTGCGCTAACCAATTGCGCCACTGGGGACATGTATGATCATCTTTTTGGAGAAGTACATATTCTAAGAACCCGATAACAAATTGATATAATTGTTCATATCTTATTTACTCACTATTTTTAGATCAACAACATACATATGATTGCGTTATCTATAGCAATTAATGAAAATATGTGATATGCTATTGTATATCACATATTTGACTCAATTTATAAATTGCTATTGTACAATATACAGCTATATACCTACATATGAGGCACGACTATGGAATGTAATATTAAAATACAATATTCAGTTTACACTATCACCCTTATCCCAATTAAATATTTAAATAGTGTAGGCTGCCAATATAAACTAAATACATCATTGTACAAATTAGAAACAATCACCCTTATCCAGCAAAAATTCATATGGATATGCAACTAAATTATACGTGGTTTGCTATACTTACTTACATGAAAATGTATTTATATAAAAAATATGTTTTTATATTAAAACTTTGAAACTTTCTGAGGTTTGAGAATTAAACTGAGATGTACACAAAAACAATTTATCTCCAACTTTAGAATCTTTTAAAATGATCTTACACCACGGCGAAACCATAGTTATAGGTAGGTTACCTATTTCTATATTCTTCACTGTAGGTATTTGATAATTTATTTGCTAGAATTACTGAAATTAAAGTATTTAGGAATGACATTTTATATAGATAGGTCATATACAATGTTAAAGAGCTTCGAGGGAATCAATTGCAAATTTGCAAAGAACGTTTCAATGATTTGAAGACTGTTCGAACAAATGAAATAATTAAAAACACAATTACGTTGTTGAAACCTTTATTATAGTTTAAATCTTCAAAATTGTCCTGTTTTGAAAATAAACTGTTGGAGAGTTGGAAATTGTAATCTTACAGCTTTTGAGAATCTGTTCCGTTTATGCTATTCATGAAAAATATTTGCTAAAATAACTAAGTGGCAATACTAATGAATAACAAATTCATAAGTTAATTTAGAAAGAAATCATTCTTATTCCTGTTCAAAAACTGAAATAATGATCGGTGGAAAAATTACTTCAGTAATATTTCCAATGAGATGTATTCCATAATAGACTTGATAATTGACATTTTACGGACCTCAATATATTTTTAAGAGCTTTGAGAAAATCAAAGACAACATTTTTTCGGATTTATATAAATTAACCATCAACTGAACGAAATATATGATGATACAATTACTTCGTTTAATATTACCACTTTTGAAAACTTTATTGTTTATGAGACTGTTAAAATTGGGAATTTCAATCAATAATGAATTAATTAATAAGAATAATGATATTCAACAATTAAATAAATTCTTATTTATTTTATAGCTCTTGAAAGATTCATTCAATAGATGCAATACTATTATTAAAATATAAATTTTGCTTTTATTCACATTTTACTGTCGGTTTTTGAATTTTTCAACTAGTGGTGTGTGTGATTGAGCGGGTTTTAAACTATATAAGATGTAATTAATATGCAAATCAATGACGCTAGACCCTTTCAATGAGTGCGATGAAGAATGTATTACATGTCAAGGACAAAGTTCATTATTATTCTAACAGGTAATACTCGTTACAAACAAGCATTAGAGATATTTGCACAAAAGTTAAAATTAATACTCAATTATTTCGTACAATTTTTTAGCACCTTTAGTCCGTCAATTAGTTTCTAATGATACCATTATATACTGTCTTCTTTTCGAAAGGTAAAGTTTTGTTTCGAATTATAAGGATTTTTCATCAGCAATGAATAAAAATTGGAAAAATCATTATTTTACTATTATCTTCATGGAAAATTGAAAATGTAGTCCTACATTAAGTTAAGCTACTCCTTTATTTCCAAATTCAACTAGTTAACAAATTTAATTGAAATTATTTTGTTGTTCATCAAGCATTTTGAAGAAAAGTATGACAGTAATTGTGAATTTCAATGCAGTAGGGGGTACTTATATCATAATCTCATTTATTCTCTCCGAAAATAGCAAAATTGCGATCTGCTGCCTAATTTCATATACATTTATGCCCAAAGTTGTAATGTGGACTGCCGTTTACCATATTCATATTCAAAACGGACTGAATTATTCAACATCCAAACCTGTTTGCATAATTTTTTAATTTATGTTTTCTTAAAACTATTATTTATGATACGTTGAGTCAATGTTCATTATTGACGTATCTTCTTAATCAACTCATAACATCCCAATCTGAAATATTTCAGTTTTAGGTGATAATGTTTATATATAGAAGATAAGAATTCCTTTCAAACTGGAACGTTGATTATCTACCCATATTATCTTTCAAATTGCACTCATTAAACTTCCCTCGTGAGTTAGTCAGGGTCAAATTTTATAATCTGTAGGTGACCTATTTCAACACATCCAATCGACTTGGTAGAATTGACAAACAATCAGTAGACCGTAATCAGTCACTGGTGACATGAATCGGTCAAATATATTTACTGAAATGCCAAAGAAATTGTGTTTCTGAGGAACAACTAGAAAGGCTGTCAAAATAAAGCCAAATAAGATTTTTTTTGTATAAAATTAAAAATCTTGACAGAAAACCAGCAGTAAAGTCAATCTTCTGATGTGGATGTCAATTGAATCTTCTCCAATCGGGCTTCGGAAGATTAGTCATTCAACAACTTTTTCACGAATTTGCATTTTGAACCAACAAGAATGAAATAAACATTGATGAAATATTCCTATTGTATTATACAGGCGAAATAAATATATTGAGTTATCGTGGAAAAACATTGGAATTATCTGAAAGTAATGTTTTTGTAGGGAGATGATGGTTTCGAAAAACACATGGACCGCCTTATGGAATTAACAGAATATATGGTTAAGCGTATTAGGGACCAGCCCGATAAATTTTACCTGATAATGGAACCAGAAATGGTGAATGTCAGCTTTTGGTATATACCAACCAGATTACGGAAAGCACCCCATAATTCCACGAGAGAACAAGAATTAGCAAAGGTTTGTATTCAATGAATTTTTGAATAGAATGAGTCATTACGTGATGACGATCCATTCTAAAAAAATAGCTATTAGAAGTTTGAGTTTTACTAGTTTAATAAATAAATGTGACTGTAGTACTTTGTAATATTTGTTTGAAGCAGCTACTGTGTTAGTGAAAAAATAGTCACATTTATTTTAATATTCATTTTATTTAAACAATGAATTTCTACTAATTCCGAACGGGGACAACCGATTTTACGCAACATTCAAAATAGTATTTGATTCATTCCAGGGAAAATTGATTTTTATGACTCATTTTCAAAACGGATTCGTTGCATTTATCATTAATCAAAATCAACCAAAGGAACATTATTGTCAAATCACATTTCTCACAAATATCTAATTTGGATGTACAAGTGAGTGAGGAATGAGTCTTAGAAAAATAATTGTGGCTGATTTCTAAAAAAAATTCTTAAATAGGCCAATTTCAAAAAACGTTTTAATGCTAATATCCATGATTTTCACTTCCCAGCTTCCACTCCAGTGACCATTACTATCAATTAAACCCCTATTTATTTATTACAAAAGCAATGGGGGGGGGGGGCTGGTCACATCAACTGCAGGGACCCTACCCCCTCTTTCCTACAGATACAAAATAATACAAAATCAATGTATTAAACTACGAATGATCAAAAGACATTTAAACAATTCAATAATTTTCAATATATAGGTAATATATTTTTATTTCTTACAACATTAATTTTCTGTTAATATCAAATAATATATAAATAATAAATAATATGACATACTAGTGAATATAACTGATTTTTATTTTTATTTCTTACAACATTAATTTTCTGTTAATATTGAATAATATATAAATGATAAGATAAATAATATGACATACTAGTGAATATAACTGATTTTTTCAGTTTATAAGATCACACAAACATCTTTCTGACCTTTTTTGCGGCGAAAGTATTGATGACATGATCAAAATCTGTTTCTATCAACTCGCAATATGTCACTCTTTATACTCATATGATAGTTAGAGCATTTAGACGTTTCTGCGTCATTGAAGTTCGGGGTAAACAAGTTTGAACAAAAGATGCATGGCTAAGAAGAATAGAACCTAGAAAAAACGAAAGAGCAAGAGAGCGAAAGGGTAACTCCGTATTTCACATTACAGTCGATTTGGCGACACTCAAAATTAAGACGCCAGTCCCTATATTACTTTGCTGATCTCTCAAATAATGTATGGTAGGAGTTATATTGTGCCATAAAAAATCGTCACCTCTTGTGCATATAACAGGAACTCTGTTTACCAAAATTCATCTCACGCTCTCTGAATAAGATCTATTTTGGGATTCCGCCAGTTCAGGAAGATTTTTTTGATAACCGGAATAATTCATCTAATTTACTGCGGCTCTTATAACGTCACATCTACAAACTCAATACTAATAGTAATTTTTTTTAATAATTTTAAATATTTCGTATATTTTCCTCAGTACTTATGCGTTTAGATGCAAGGTAATGGTCACTGTAGCAGTATCAAATTTTATTTTCTAAATGTGTAGGGAATCATATTTTTTGGGGAAACCCTAGATACATGCCCCGTGTGCCTCATATAGTAAATGCGGAACTGGATATTTTACACCATCTTTGCAAACTTGTGGTCCATAAACCCCTGATACAAGTCAGTACACAGAAACATTCGCTGGAACCCAATGTTGGTTCGAAATTATGAAAATTTTGGTATTAATTATTATTTTGATCGGTACTTCCAGTTTCGAGATGCACATTTTCTTTAAAGCAGCCATTCTTATATATACCTGAAGATGAATGGTAACTTTTGACTTCGAAACTGGTAGTACCGATTAAAATTATTGTAAGGTCAATCCATATTCAACTTTTTAAATTATACATTACATTAGTTTGAAATCATCATCACATATATTCGTATTTTGAAAAACATGAACTACCAAATGCCTTCCGGTTATCTCTATTAAATTATCACCTGATCAAGAAGATCAGTTACGGTTCGAGAGGGTACCAGTTTCCAACAATTTATCAAACAAAAAGGTCAGGTCTAGCCAAAAAATGAAGGATAAAATTTGTTGAAATACATAAAAAATTCAATATTTAATGCAACATTGGGTTACCGTTAGTAAACGAAAAATTGGAATGTAGATTTAAAAGAGTACTGATAGTGTCAATGGATGTTGGGTGGGGAATTAAAGCATAAATAATAACAAAGTTAAAAAAATTGACTCATCAATTTAGCTATAACCAGCGGCATTTGTATATCTGTCATTGATTCTAAAACATAATAAACAATACCGACATAAAAAATGCCTTCTTTAACTAAAATATTATCCATAGATGTGTCCAATTCTCAAGGGTCGCATGATGCAAAGTGGCACGCTGATGGTGGGTTACCAACCCGATGACAGAAGACCGAACTTTTTCAGGAACATCATATCGTCGGCTGCTGTTACAGAAAAAGATGTAGATTTCCTACTTACTGAAATGGACCGTCTAGGACATGATTTGTAAACGTTTTCTGATTATTAGGTGTGAAAATTGTTGATAGTATCGATTCATATCAAAGCCTCTTTGTAAGTAGAAATGAAAGCTGAATTTAGTTAATCTAATTGGAATGGATGGATGAGTCTGATATATATTAGGTATAGGCATCAATTAGCTTAAATTTGTACAATGGGAGGCTTTGATATTTAGTCGTACATTATATATCACAAAATTTAATCTTCATCAAAACCGATTCAGGAATGTGTATTGTTAGCTGTAAGATAAATAAGCTGCTATAGGCAATGTCCAGATCTGAAATAAATCGTTTTATTCGCATTTTTCGTTCCCGCCAAAACACTGAATTACATCCCATGTAAGAAAGCAGCTAAAAATCTTTGTGAACCCAACGATTCAATAACTTCTCAAAGCTGCATGAATCCCATCAATCAGATAAGCTTCAGATATTGGATTGTGCGATTGTGATGTCTGTTACAGTTTTCCACACATAAGTATGTAGTTATTTCAATATTTATAATTTCACTATTGAAGATACTATATCCCATTTATAATTTAAAACTCTAATAGGGAAACACATACCACGATTTTAGGGTCAATGACATGTTCAATTCCAGATGCAAGAATTACTTTGGTGAATATAAGCAACTGTTCAGAATTTGATCAGAAGTTCATCTGACTGGAACAGCTTTTGAGATCTTAGAATCGATGGTATTTTCAACTCTATAGTTGGGTTGTTGTAGTTTTACTATTCAGCATTCGCCAACGAGTTTATATTACTTAAAACAGCTCAGAGTCGATGACAGATCAAATGCTTTGAAATATTCTTCCAGGTGTTTGATACTTCAGCATATTCTGAACCAAAACGGATTCCGACAATTTTTCGTAGGGTGAGTCAAAATAAAATAGCACGAGCTCTATAAGTAATATAAATAAGCATAAAATTTTTATTTCATCATTATTTATAGAATCTAACAAAAAATAAAATTTCTTTTTAAAAAACAACAATATTTAATATTAAAAACTTATTACAAATAAACACTACACTGAATAATAATCTGCTGAAAAATTCCAAAATAAACTTTCATTACAAATGAAAGAAAACACGACATGTTTCGCCACATAAGGGCTTCCTCAGTTGAACAAATAGTATTTAAACTTACAAAGGTATTACTAACTATATACATAAACAGTTAGTCTACCAAGGGTAGACTGACTTGAACTGATTAAGAACTCTGATTATTCAAGGCTAACTTAATGATTACAAGAATAAAACTTGTTTACAGCTAATGGATTAAAATCTAATAATCAGTTGGCGATAGGTTGTTTGTGTGCGAAACAGATTTAAAAGCGGAGAATCTATTGTTCAGTAAGATTACTGTGTTTATATTCTTAAATTTCTAAAAGTCTATTTTTACATATATAAGATTTCAAAAATTCAAATCAATTGGTGGCCAGTCTCGTAACAAATGTGTCAATGTGTGGTATAAAGGGAGTCAAGCTTGTCATTTCTGTAACACTTAACCCCCTTGACATATGTAAATGTTTGTGCAAGATTCCCAATTTAACTTATTGACTCCAGATTAAACTCCTTTTCTGACTCTTATTTCACATATGTTGATCTAGTGTGTTAGTACTTTTAAAACAAGTTGTTAAATTCAAAAATCGAATATAACCTTAAATAAAATTACTATTAAATTAGTGAAAATCTAACTATAAATACTTATTTTATTTAAGTTTAATTAAAATCACGTTTTATATCATAATCGAGATTTCATCAAAGTATGTAAGACTTTATGATTTTTTTTCGTTTTTTTTTGTTATTTAAAGGAAAAAGTTCTTTAATAGCAATATTATATTTCTTCGTCTCCAACATATTATGGAAATTAATGTTAATTGCTATCTATTTTATAATATCTAGTTGCTTTTGGAAATTTTGGGCTAACATTGGAATTGACACAAATTTGTGGATCATTATATATTATATGATATGCTGCTAGTTAGTGATTTTTTTTGGAATTTTTCTAGTGTATTATTCCGAGTAGTTTTCATTTGTAATATAATGGATTTTCAACAAGTACAGATCAGTTCAATCTTAAAAATTAAAAACTGATTTATTACAAGAAATAAAAGGAACAATCGTCGTTTAATTAGACTTAGATAAAAACAGGAGCGTTCTCTTTTTCCCGACCAAAACGGTTTAAGAATTTTCAGTCCGTCTTCTCGACTAACTCTCAATGAGCTGACATCATGGCAAGTGATGCGAACAGTTCGTCTAACATTTTAGATCTTTACAATATTTTTATTATGCGCAATTTCCAGATCTCCAGGGGGCAACAACTGCCTCTCCGTGCTCCCTCCTCATTCAGGCGCAGTACTGCATATAAACAGCCTTGTACACCATTTACTTTTCCACTGTAACAATTCAATGACAATGATAAAATCTCTCTAGTCTAGATCGATCAATAACATGACCATCTAATGGTTCTACACATCTGCTTCGCTCTCTCAAGTAGCTCAGCAGCAGAACGGGAAAATTTACAATGTTACTGAAGGATATCTAACAACGTTAGATATTTTGGTTCTCTACCATATTCAGTGAGTCAGTTATTTATATCTTCGAGATACTGATCGATCAATAACATTGCAAACTCTCTCGTTCCGTGATAAGCTCCATGAGTCAGCGAAACAACTGTCCAGAACTATTAGATTGTAATATTACTGACCGATCTAAAGTGGAGACTATCATCTACTACTTTTCCCATTTGACTGAAATTATCATCATGAACAATGAATAAATGGTACTTTATAGAATGGAACCTCATTTGCGCCAAATATTCGTATTTTTCCAATTCGGAATCATTGGTTACGAAATTTCTTAAATGAAGAGATAGATGACATCTAAAAATTCAAATTCAAATAGAATGTTGGTGGGAAATTACTGGCGTACTTGCCTACTATTATTATAAATAATTGTATTACGATAATGAATTGAATATCAACCAATAATTGTATCAAATGAGAATACATATCATGTAATGTGTGTTATATTTTTTTAGAAATATCATTTCATCCTTTTTAGATAATGGTTATCACGAGGATAACTGTAAATGGTATGAATTACGAAATTGTTATAGTTTCAAATAATCTAAATATAAACCATTATATTGTTATATAAATTTATATTTTATAAAACATTCAAATTTTATGTCAATTTAGCAAGTTTCGAAAAAAAACTACTTGAAAAATATGAGAATGAAAGTTTAATGAGGTGTTTCAATTAGATCTTCTATTGTATTGTTAGTGAATTATTATGTCTTATCAATGGTATATAAAGAAAATGATTAAATTTTGTGAAGTTTATCAGTGTCAAAATATACATAAGTATTTGTACAAGCTTGCTCCATAGGATTTAGTGTTGTTGAACTTTTCTTAGGTGTACTAATATGTGAATTATTGTTCTAGACAATGTCAATATAATATACAAATACACTAAGTGTGCATAGCGTATATTTCTAATATCGTAAACAATGTGTAGCTCACGCAATAAAAGTTGTATAGTAATCATTTATATTTCTAGATTTTTTTAGCAAATTTGTATAATTGCCTCTGTTTTTTATTGTAAGGATATAATATTTGTTGACTGTGATTATTGGACAGGCTAAAATTATACTGCTTTTTAGAAAAAATTGGAAACGCCTCTAATTAAGATTTAGAACGAATTGAAATCTACGATTCTCTCTGTGCTTCCTCTTTTATAATATGTCGACGTAGTCAATAATTGAGTGAAATTCTTGGTGAGGAAAGACTTCATTTTTGTAAATCTTTGAGTTTGAACCTTTCAACTACGTCGACATATTATAAAAGATGACAATAATTGAGTGAAATTCTTGGTGAGGAAAGGTGGGTTTCCAGAAAAGGTAACGACCTTCTGAGGCTGAGGTTCGAAGAAGTTGTTCCAGGTCCAGTTTATGGTGCGAACCTGATAGTCTGATATGTAGGAGGCGGTTCCAAGCGGGCTAACAATCAAATATCTGGACAGAAGGCTCATTTATGATATCCTAGGGAGACGATATAAAGCTATAACTTGGCGAAAGAATGATTGAGGTCGTGAAACCTGATGGCCAGTTCTGAAGGGGGATCAGAAAAGGGTCAATGACTACAATAGGTTTTTGGGAATAACAATCATTAATTTTTCCTTGGAGTGCATCTTTATTATTATACATTCTTTCAACTCAAGCTACATTCCGTTATAGGAAGTTGGAGTAGTAAACCAATATATTGCACACATTTACGTGTGAGGCTTCGCGATAGGCTAAGAAAAAGGAACACGGAAAATGTATATTTATCCTCAGTTACTCCATATAATTGTTATCCCACCAATATAAAGAGTTATAGTTTTATAAACATTACTACTCCATTCTAGTCAATATTTCCGCAAAATGAGGCCCGACTTTCTGTACATTATGTGTTACCAACAAAAAGATCATGCAATACAACCACCTAGGATATAACACAATACAAAATAAAAACACCTTAGCAACCATCTGAAGAACTGGAACAAGTACTATAAATAAGAAACAATCACCCTTATTCATCAAGTAGTTGAAAGGTCCCCTGTACTTCAACAGTGTTTTAAGTTGATAAGAAGGGTGATTGTTTATTATTTATATTTTCAAATTGTATTCACATGTGAACTCTTTTATAGTTCATCAGCTGGAACCTAGTTTATTTCTAGATTTGAGAGATGATTTAAAGGAGAATGCGAAACAGATTAAACATGCTCCATGGAGTGTTAGGAATGGGTGAGGGGTAATTATTGTGGTATCATATAATGTAACACATTTTTCCCCAATTTTAATAATACCTAAAACAAATGGCAAGTGTAAAATTCGTCTGAAGAGCAGTATATAATTTATTTGCATCAACTGAATATAAACCAACATTGAGTATTGATAGATTAATGAATAATATATTTATTGAAATTTATACGATTCATAAGTATTTTTCCGAAAAAAACCGTAATATTCAGAATGAATCGAAGAAACTGAATTGTTTTCGCTTCTATAATTCTGTAGGTAAGATCATTGTTGCGTAATACAGGATGTTTATATCATCAGGATTTCACCAGCCAATAGCTTATCGAAAAATAAAGGTAGTTTGTATAATAAAATATGGTCGAATTTTGTTTCCTTCTTGAAGTAAGGGTGTTAAAGAAAATAAATTATTTTAAATAATTTGTTATAAATTAATAATGAAAGAACCTGAAATTTTGTATAGATCTTTTCCTTTGTATTCTTTATTAAATAGTGGCTGTAATTATTTTATTTACAACACATGCAGAGACGTGCGAACGGGTTTTCTCAAAAATACATTATTCAATAAAACGTACGCAACTGCAGAGAGGATTTGTCATTCAATGTAGAACCTTTTTTGTATCTTGCAATTTTTTGATAACTCAACTCAAAACGAAAAAAAAACTTTAGAAAGAATCATGTGACCAATTACTGAATTTGTGAATGAAAAACTTATCCACTGAGTTCAAAATAAATTTATTTCCCTTAAGATAAAACAATATTAAGCATACTCCAAATATCAACTAGACAAGATTCACAATTAATTAATTAATGTAAGAACTGTTCCAAATGGGAACCATTTTGCTGGATGCACAATCGACAGCGTCTTATGATGGAATAGTTTAAATTTAGTAAAATATTGTTATTAATATTTACACAATTCTAATTCTAAGGAGTAGTTCCTCCCGGTAGGCACTGGGGTCGCATAGACGGTATCTTAACCCCATAGATAAAAATCTAATTGAGTTAAATCTGGTGATCGCGGAGGCCAAAAACTCTAAGAAGTTTAGGGAATTAAGTCGGTCCGGTTGTATGTAAGGGCCAAAGAGATTGCCATTGTAAATACCGATCCAAACATTAATACTAAACTCATTTAAAAAATTCCGTGGCCTGGTTTCGTGGGGGTTTTCATGTTCCTACACGTGTTGATTGTGGAAGTTAACTATTCCTCTTCGAGTAAAACATGACTCGTATGTCCATAAAATATTGTTAATGAATTTCTCATCATTTTGGTCAGCGTCCAAAAGCCATTGACAAAATCTCATTCTGCGATTTTCAACCCCTGGATGCAATCTCTGAACTGGTTGTAGATGAAAAGGTCGTCTATGATCTCTTCTTCTTAATACTCGTAAAACAGTGGTTTTTGGAATTCTGAGAGTTCTCGAAACTCTTCTCTGACTTGTTCTAGAATCCTTGTTAAATTGATGCAAGATGCGATGGTTTCTTATTTAAAAGCAAAATTTTTGTAATGCGGAAAAGCTTTTAAAGTTTTTGTTTTGTTTTGAGTTGAGTCATCAAAAAATTGTAGGATACAAGAAAGGTTCTGAAGTGAATGGCAAATCCTCTCTGCAGTTGGTGTTCAGGAAAAAAACAGTGGCGTACGTTTTATTGAATAATGTATTTTTGAGGAAACCCGTTCGCACCCCTCTGTGATGTGAATAAAATAATAACAACCACTTTTTAATAAAGAATACAAAGAAAAAGATCTACGCAAAATTTCTGGAGGCTACCTTTTTTCATTATTAATTTATAACAAATTATTTAAAATAATTTATTTTCTTCAACAACCTGTACATCAAAAAGCATACAAAATTCGATCATATTGTACCAAGCAAAATACCTTTATTTTTCGATAAGCTATTGGCTGGTGAAATCCTGATGATATAAACTGGACCATCCTGTATATTTGAAATTTGTTTCTTAGAATGAAACTTTGGAGCCTAAAGCATATCTAAAAAAAACAGCTCGTGATCGTCGATTTCGTTCTTGGGTAAACTTTTTTAGCTTCGTTTTGACTAATTAGGTAAATGTATTAATAATGGAATCAAAACTATGAAATCAAAATCTATTTAAATTAGCTTTAGTGTAAAGAAATCATCTTGTTTCAAATAATTTTCATTCATAAACAATACCTACTTAAATTATAATCGGCTAATCTATTGGTGACGTAATCAGATATGAAGTATTGAAATCAAGTTAGAAAATATATTTGTCATATCTCATATAACTAATATGTAAATAAGATATTCAAATTAATATTTGTTGCATTCGTTTAGATTTACTATATAGGTGCAATTCAGGCTGAAAACGAAGGCTTCCTCACAACAAAACACGTTGTCTTCCATTTTTAAGTGAATATCATAAATTATATATGTTAATAATTGTGATAATTTAACAATTGTTTCTCGAATGTAACTCAACCCTACTATAAGTAGGTATAATTAATATATCTAAAAAGTGTTCAAAATAAAAATGTAGAAATTCTTGTTGCTTGGTGCATCGAAAATGTTATCTTTAAATGCTGATTATTGTAAAAATGAATGTATATAAAAATAAATTATAAATGAAATACTTACTGGACTTATTGCAATACCCTCTCACATCAGCTTTTATGCACTTCTATGTTTTTCAGTTTCAAATGCATGTTTTGTTGACATAGAAATTAATTTTCGCTTAGTTTGCCATGGAAATGAAAAATGTGATGATTTTCAAACTCCTTATTAGGTTATGTGCTGACAAGAACTTGTTATTCGAATTTAGATATGATGAATTTCCTTCAATGCTTACAAATAGTCATCATAAATTGGAAACTTACAAAAATATATGTATATGTCGATATGGAATTAAATTCTCCTTCATTTAGTGGAAAAAAATAATTGGCATTTCATTTGGAACAAATGAGTTATACAAATTTCCCCCGAACGTTGTACCAAATATGGGGAAGCTCAATGGTTTTTCCCCAGTAATACATGCACGAAAACGATTTCTAAATATTCAAAAATTACAGTTATTAAGTTTCCAAGAGAAAGGTTTAAACTCAAAATTTACAAAAAAGAAGTCTTAGTATTTGAATCTGAAAGCGCAATGAAAAATGTAACTTTCCGTTTGAATTATACTTCCTGTATAACCGGAAAAGTCACCATCTCAAAAATATTTTCATTTAGCAGTAAATAATCAATTATGGCCGTGTACAAATTTTCTTATTATCTCTAAATCTCTAAATAGTCTAAATACTTCTGATGCATGTTTCAGACGGAACACGTATAAGTAAATACCTAATAAAAGTAATATATAATTTTAATATATTCACTATAAATTATAATTCAATATGATGGTGATATTAATAATACAGGTATTCTACTATGTCGTTGATAACCGGCACCTATAAGTTGTTTTCTTACATTCTTACAATGATTCTAGTAAACAGTCAACACAGTCAACGTTTGAGAACAGTGCATTCAACATGAGGTGTTTCGTAGATTATCCCAAATATTGTGATTTTCCAATAGAAAATTTGCCGTACGGAATATTTTCTACAGATAGTGATGTAAGTGTGTTAGAGAATAGTTAATTTATAGATTGTAACATACATTTGTTACACTGCTTAACCTGTAGGTACTAGGTACCTACACAAAGTTTTAATATTTATTATTTATCGGAAACCTACTAACCTTGACATCCAAAGCATTGATAAGAGAATAACAGCGACATCTCTTGTGTAAAGAAAAGATTAATGTCTGTTGATAAGTTTCATAACAGAAATCTGTTAAAAGATAAATGAAATCTGTAGTTACATGATGAATACAGTATTAAAGAATTACCTTGCTAGACGATTCACTGGTAGATGTCACCACACAATACCAACAAAGCATTGATTAATATCAATGCACATAGCAATGAAACCTAGATTGTCGACATTGATTATTTATGTATTGTCTATTAACGTAACATGCTCTACTCTAGAATCTGAAGCTGCATTGTATTACATTTTTGTATGAATAGGGGAAAGCATAATCAAAAACGATAACTATACCGAAGCGGCCTTGGTCGACTAATTCAAATCCGCTCTCGAGACGCTTACTATATTTTTATAACTATATATATACTATCTTATATATAAATTCTCGGGAAATAGGTCACACTAACCCATATGTTTATTATTTTCGTCTTTACGTACGTTTCGGTCTCACGACCATCATCAGAAGACTTATTATGTCTAAAACGGGATTACTTAAAACTAATTGTATAAGCACAAAGCGTTTTTATCGCACCAATTTCAATTAAAAATGCCCACATCGCCGAAACAAACAGAAACACGAATAATCGAAATTGTAAGACATCAATCAATTATAAGTACAATATATCAAGAATCCACTATTTAGTAGTATTCTCATAAAATAGGAACTCATGTCAACAAAGTTTATGAACAACTTAAAATAAGAAGTTTACGTTCAAGTATCTACTTTCGAACCAGATCTTAAGATTTATGAGGTAATAGAAAAAGATTTGTCAGGCCTTATTGGAAATAGATACTTGAACGTGCTGTTCTTGTTTTTAGTCGTTCATAGACTTTGTTGACATGAGTTCCTATTTTATGAGAATACTACTAAACAGTGGATTCTTGATATATTTTACTTATAACATTAATGTGTTACAATTTCGATTATTCGTGTTTCTGTTCGTTTCGGGGATGTGGGCATTTTTAATTGAAATTGGTGTGATAAGGACGCTTTGTGCTAATACAATTAGTTTCAAGTAATCCCGTTTTAGACATATGAAGTCTTCTGATGATGGTCGTAAGACGAAAATAATAAACATATGTGTTAGTGTGACCTGTTTCCCTGGAATTTATATTTAAGTACCTGGGTCAAGAATCTTTATTATATATACCATCTGAAAAAAACGCTATGGGGGTAAAAATATTATTCGATTCTGTAGCCTGGCAACGCCAAATATATCAGCTAGTCTTCTATATTATATGAAGAAGAATGTATCTTCGTTTTTTATAGAAATGTAGTTTCATTTCGATCTTGCTTAAAATTGGCACATTTAGCTTTCAAAAAGAGAGAAAAAAGTCACTATCCGCTTGAGGTTTTGAAGAAACTACCCCAACCTCCCATCTTGAAGCAGATGTGTGCCGCAGCGAAGCATGTGCAATTATTTATAAATTAGTACAGTTTACAAATGGGACGATCGAGATTCAAGAATACTGAGAAAGATTTATCGTCTTCCATATTCAAAAGTTAGTTACGTTAATAAGCTAAATAATCTCCAGGGACAGTTAGCTGTTCCTGCGAGCGTAGTATACATGTGACTTTCTATCTGGAAACAATTTTTGTGGGGATACAACTATTCATCGACTCCATAGTCCCGGCAAAAGCTGGGTGTAACAGCTAGTAAACTATAAAAATAAGAACTGTACACGAGTACCAATAACTTCTGAAATCATAAGAACGGTATTCAAATTTTATAAAATGTTCCCAAAACTATATGTTATGTCGAGATTTCTGAGATACATCTCTTCCTTCTATTACAACTGTTACTATGACGACTACTAGTAATATACAATTATATTTTTCACCCTTTTCTATTTTTAGCCAACTCACAGGATAGGAGTAGCCATTGGGTCGCAGATCTTGAATCTGAAAAAAATATCTCATTTATTCAATGGACAACATCTCAAGAATAATCAGCAGGTATTCCGAGAGGTAAGGAAAGATAGTAATCTTAAAATGTCAGACCTGTTTATCAATTGAATGTGTTGTGTTAAACAAAGTACAAATTTGTATTTTAATTGATTTATTTAAGTTGACAAAAAGTCATGTTACGTGTTATATATTGGTCTCTAGATAACTCAAAACTAGGCATATATAACATTTCTCTCCTCCTAAGCTTGAACAAATATAATATACAAAATCTTCATCTTCACTTTCCGTGAACAACGTTTTGAAGTGACTTGTGGCAAGTGCTGAGGGTTCACAAACGGCTGACAACCGCTTTATGTGTTGCTTGACATGCCACTTGGATTTCTGATGGTTTCTAGCACTCTCGTGTACGTCTTTGTATTTTTTATGAACCGGTCCTGTATTCCTCGATCAACATGTGACCTGAATAAAACACAATATCTACAGAACACCGTCTTAAACTTTGCTGAATATGAAAGAAAAGGAAACACTAAAAGCCATTCATGTCGAAACGCTCGTGAGACAGGAGGAACGGCGTTTTGAAAGCTGCAAGACGTTTCGGGAATCCAAGGTTGTGTTAAAGCTTTATAAATAAGTTCATCAGGTACAGTTGCGGAAATATTTAGAAAGTTTCCTATGTCTAACTCATGAAATATGTCAATGTCAATATTACCAACAATAGCAACGTAAAATTCTGTTTGAACATCGTCTAACAAAGTAGAAGTCGCGGTAGTAGAAGATGAACCTCTAGTTCATCGTGATCATTGTTTTTGACAGATTGCATTCGAGGGCTTATTAAATATTTCATGATATCCATTATCTTTCTCTTGATAAGAACAGTAAACTACCAAAAGTCTTACATAATATTGACAGTTTTCGACAACAGTTCTGAAATCAACGTTTGAATAACAAATTCAAATGGCACACTTTTCGTCATTTCTTATAGTAATATTGTTAGTTATAGTTATATTCAGAATAATTGGTAAATTTAAGAATAAATTACCATACAGCTTATAAATTTTTACTAAGTAATAAAGAAGATATAATATATTGTGCAAAAACTTTTATAAACGGCATTTTAGTCCCGACAGTTTATTGGAACGAGTGTCTGGAGAAATTTATAAAATGAATTCCACATTATGCTATTTCTATGTCCACTACAAAAATGCTAGAATTAGGAAATTAATTTATTATCCATATATAAACATGGTAACAATACAAAATTCAAATTGTTGCAGGTAAATTATATATTAAAAGTCACATTAAAAACATGTCAGTAATTGCTGAAGGAAATCATTGATTTAAACAACAAATGCTTCATCAAATTGTGTTTTATTTCCTTAGTTAACACTTTCATTTTCATCAAAATTGAAGATTGAACTTTCACAGGAAGGGCACATTATTTTCACCACAAAATACAAAATTACAGATTGATGACATGTGATATCCAGCTTGATTTTGAGCTCCAACCGATTTTTCACTATAGGGCACAAAGTCACACAGGTAACTTCAGCCCGTGGCTAAAGTGCTCAAAGTCATGGTGTATTCCAAAGATTACTTAGCGTCATGGAAACATATGCAATAAATGGCATTTTAAAGATGGGAATAGAAAAAAAGCATTTTTCTCAAATAAATTGTTAGCTTTCTGCATTATCATGATAGCATTAGATAGCAATTAACAATGGAAGAGGACAAATATGTGCCAAGAAATGCGCATTTTCCACAATCATTACTTTTGGGACTGTACAATGGCGACCTGACATGCTGACTTTGCGATAAGGATACAGAAACAGTGACACACATACTGTGTAGATGAAAAGCACTGGATCGCAAAAGACAGTCAATTTTTGAAAAGCCTAATGGCGAACCAGAATTATACAGTTCCCCCCCAGTAAAGGACTTGTACAAACACGTACAAGGTACAAAAATACTTGGGTAAAAGAAACAAAATAAAGGCTAGATACAATGGACCAGCAGGCCTAGGTGTCACCGGAGGCAATAGCTACACAAGCCTGCAAAGGGGATGAAGTTTTTAGTTAATATGCCTGGAATGGTGACTCTCACAGCAGACAAGGCTCATGACCTCCCCATAAAGGGTTTTCTTCACATCCCCAAAAAAAAACATTTCTATCTTGAATAGTAGAATTTCCAAGGATAGCTAATCTTACAAAAATCTTGACTTCCGAATGGATTCCGCGTCACAATAGCATAGTGAATATGCCTGGAATGGTGACTCTCACAGCAGACCATGAGACTCAAAGTCTCATAACCTCCCCATAACGGGTTTTCTTCACATCCGTAAAGAAAACATTCCTATCTTGAATAGTAGACTTTCCAAGGATAGCTAATCTTGAAAAATCTTGACTTCCGAATGGATTACGCGTCACAATAGCACGACCTGATGCCGACGTTTCGCCAACCATCACAGGTAGGTAGCATCTTCAGGGCAGGCTTGAGGCTTGAACTGAACTTGAACTTCAGTTCAATTCTCAAGCCTGCCCTGAAGATGCCAGCTGTAATGGTTGGTGAAACAGTATAACATTCCTTGCAGTCACGAAACAATTGAACTCGCATCACGTTTTAAGAATACTGATTCAAATCTCCAATTATAATCTCAACAATATTTGACTATTTGATTTGAAATGTTATTATTGGCTATATCGAATTTTACCGCGATCTACTTACAATTCAAAATACCTCAATTAATTTATCACAATTCAAAGTTTGTTGCTTGCTATTACCTAAACTAAAAAGTTGTTTGATCCACAACCTGTATACAATAACATTCCGTGTTTCAGTCCACATTGAACAGTTTCATGTCTTTGGATCGGATAGCTTGGAAGGAAGCAAGAGATACTATTCAACAGCTATTATCTGGTGATAATCCTATATTGGAAAATGATCTGGAAATGAGAAAAGGGTAAGATAGGTTGAATAGAAAGTACAGTGTTCAAGATATGAAACAAATTTTTAATTCGTCACTTTCAGATGTAATTGTTTGTCAATACAAGTATGTTCTTTTTGCGTAGAGAACATCTTGCATAGACGCCTCGGGGACTTGTGCCCCCGGGTGTTCCGGATCCGTACCGACTAAAACCCCTCCTCCGTGAGGTTGGTTCTCCTCATGCCTATCTCCTCATCAGTCCGGTGTATTCTATGAAATTCAGTAGCCTGATATAGGGGATACTTCTGATTTCCTCGGGTGTGGTTTCATCGTCTCCGAGGTATTTCCGACGACCAACCGCGTATGCCGTGTACTCACTCAGCACATGCATGGGTGTCTCTTCTTCCACGCCGCAACCCCTGCATGTGGGCTGATCTACTAGACCCATCGTACAGAGATGTGTGTTGCATGAGGCGTGTCCGGTGGGGAATGCAACAAGATTCCGTATTTCTTGTCTGCTGACGTCAGCAGATTTTTCACTTGTTGCTGCTGGAAATCTCCCATTAGTCGCTTGGAGTGCGACATACGGGGCAGTTCCTTCCAATAGGCACGGTGCTCTGTCCCGAGACATTTTTGGATTACAGATTTCGCTGTGGCATGAGAAATGCCACAGGTTGGCTCTGGTTCAATCAGTGGTTGTTCCGTCCACGCTTTAGCCAGTGCCATTTTCTCTTCCTTTCCGGCGTCTCGTTGTCTCACAGAACAACCTCGAAATAGAAGCGATAACTACGGATCTGACACCGAACAACCATGACCCTTAGAATATACGGTCTAGCATAGCTGACGTCCCAGGAGTTAACTGATTGTACTACAGCGGCCATTTCTAAGCCGTTAAGTGGAATTTACACGTTACACGTTGTGAGGTGATTGTGTATGACTCCAGGGCCTTAAGCACTGTTAGGCTGCTCACTGTGATTGTGATTTGTCTATTCTCATAGGCTCTTTCCCTCATAATTCGCGCACATGTTGTAATTGCTACTATTTTTGCTTGGAATTCTGACGCAAGTGTCCATAGGTTCAAAGAAATTATTTCTCTTTGGTCCGTTGTCTCGACTATTTCAGCACCTGTCCTTTTTTCGGTCTTGGTGCCTTCCGTAAACCATACCGAATCCCCTGGTGTCATATGAAGATTGGCCCCACCGTTCCCCCGCCCTTTCAAGGTTTGAATCATGGAAGGCACGGAAGTGCTGTGAACCTTGAACCTGTCGGATCTCATCCCCAATGGCCCTGGTGATCCAAGCAATCCAAGAATGCTTCGGTCCTTTTGGTCGGCCTTTCCTTGTCGAATAAGATCGAAGCGATACGCTCTTCATACAAGTATGTTACCCAACGTTCAATGTATCAACTTGAAATAAAAACACTAGACGTTCTACAATTTTAACATAGAATATGTTTTTATGCGCGACCTAATTGATAAAAACCGTGACGCAAACACGGAAACCGTAACACGTATGATTGTTCGAATTGTCATGACCATTAGTAGGCTCCTAAGGAGGAAGAAGAAGGCTTCTCCAATACTTCTTATACTGTAGGGTTCAGTAAAGTTGACCGGATGGGTAAGGGTAGGAACTGTTGGAGTCAAAGCGAAATTGTACGAAGTCATAAGCGTCGAGCGATGAAGTAGTTTACAATATCTGAAATATAATAATTATGATGCACTAATTTATATCGGTAAACATTGGAATGCACGTTTCAATTATAACGTGTTTTATCGTTAAACGAAACTGTTCAGAATACGCTATAAGGGAAGAAATATATAGTTGTGCAGCACATTAATAATTGTAATGACGTCGTGTCGTAAAAATGAAAATCCGATTGGTCTAGTCTTCTATGTTATATGCGCTTATGCGGAGTATGCGGTAATAAAATGGAGCATAACAAACAAGTATTACATACCAAGCGAGGAGAGTGTCTCTTTTCCTCCCGCGGATAGTTTGATTAAAATTAAAATTCACGGGAAATGGACTTTACTCCAGACGAATGATTATATAACCTTTTCCTACTAACTTTTATGCCATTTTCAATAATGATCTTTGAATTCGTTTTTCTGTTAAATATAACATTTGAAATCAGTTATACATAGCAGAGACTGGCGTTGCCAAGACTTTGTTTAACATTTTGACGTATTTCAACGGATTTTCTCGTGAAAGATACGAGAAAGAGTACGCGCTTCCAGCGCCTAGCGAGCGCAGAAGCAGCTGAGCGTAGAGAAGTGTAACTGTGCTAGACAAAGAGTTCTATATATAGAGTATACAAGTAGTGTCTTAAGCATAGGAAAGCGCTGGTAACTAGTCGGACATTCTGTCCTTCTCGCACATGTTAGTGCACTCTCACTCGCAAGGTCTCCCCTTCTATCACAAAGAGTATAAGAATACAAGAATAAGTATAACGCGCGCACATCGTGCGAGTGAGAGCGCAGTACATATGTGAGAAGGACAGAATGTCCGTTAAGATACCAGTGACAGGCTTAGTTGTATACTCCATATATAGAACTCTTTGGTGCTAGACGCAAGACCAATTATTACCAATACCCTCTATACCAGAAGGGCAAGCCTACCGGCTCGATCGTGACGTTGCAGTTAGTTACGGTAGAATGCTGTAGTACGGACAGTAAAACAAAAGTTTTATTTATTGTTTGAGACATAATATATAAGGACTTCCTGTTCTTATCTGCGATTTCGACTTAGGACTTAAATATCTATTCTCAAGGGAGAATCCTTGTTCCTCTCCTAATAGTTCGGCGATGGTTGGCCTACGTGCCGGCATTGACATCCATTTTATGCACGCAGGGTCACAACCTCGTCGACACGTTATTTATAATGATATATAAACAATAACAAATATATGTTGTATGTTTATAAACAATAAACATACACATGACATAAGAAAATAGAATATTGTGAGTTATCTAATTTAAGATGAATCTCTTCGGGATATCACACAAACTTGGTTTTCTATTCCTTGCCATGAGCTACTTTTCATACCAGCAGCTCCTCATACCATACAAAGCACATATTCGACCTGTCCTATAATACTGTCCACATGTTTGGAGTTCGGCTCCCAAACATACACTGAAACTCTTGGATTCTATTCAGAAGAGAGCTATTCATTTGATCGATGATGTCACACTTACGAGTTCATTGACCTCTCTAGAACATCGGCGAAGTTGTGGAACTATTTACCTAATGAGACCTTTCCATATGTCTATAACGTCCACACCCTCAAGAAATATACGAATGCCTATCTCCTCTCCCTATATTTCACTGGTGGCTCACACGATGTTCTTCGGATATTATAGGTTTCCCTCTCGTGTAATCAAATTATAAAAGAAAAAAATACACAAAAATGCCTCTTGCTGAAAGACTGAAAGAAAATACCATAACAACATAATTTTCAGGTCCTTGACGCCACAGAGTGAAGCGAAATTGCATTTACCAGCGAAAATAGGAGACTATACAGATTTTTATTCATCCATACATCATGCAACTAATGTCGGTTGCATGTTCAGAAGTAAAGAAAACGCGCTGATGCCAAACTGGTAACATTTAACATATAATAAAGATTCCCGAGAACTTTGTATTAATTTAACACTTTCTATTCAAGGAAATATTTACCAGTCGGTTATCATGGTAGGGCAAGTTCTGTGGTGGTTTCGGGAACTTCTATCCGCAGACCCCATGGACAAATGTTAGTGGTTGAAGGTAAACAAATTTGATCTGACTTGATTGACTTAAGATATTGCCGTAGTGAAGTCTCTCTTGGGACTAATTAAAATACATAGAAATGCAATGAAACTAATCTTTTGAAATTTATTAGAAAAATGTCATTTAATTTATTTATGGTTATTGTCTTTCTATACAGATACTCCACCAGTCTTTGGTCCATGTAAACTGATGGATTTTGAATTGGAAATGGCGTTCTTCATAGGGGGTCGTAGTAATATTCTGGGGGAACCCATTAACATACAAAACACTCAAGAACACATCTTTGGGTTTGTGGTAATGAACGACTGGAGTGGTAAGTTTATGTATAATTAACCTAAGTATGTATACATTCTCAAGATCATTATATGAAAAAATCATTTGAACGTTACTTTGAACATCTATTAGATATTTCAAGAACTATAACACAGATGGCTTAAAAACATTACTTTTTGTAATGAGTAACATCCTAATATAACTTGTCATTACTTTTTCCACAGTTAATGCAAACCTACCTAATCGAAAATTTATATCGATTCACAATTTTTCGCATATAAGATTTGAATCATGGTAAACATATTATATTCTGAAGCAGAATTATCTATATTATATTGAGCGATTAGTGAATGGATGGTTGGTAATTCCTGCATCTATAGAACGGCCGACTAAACCGAACCCGTAGGGCCGATTCATGGCGATGGGTGTACGCCGAGGCCGCCTTTGCCGGGCATGCCGACAGCATGTATGAAAGCGTACAGGCGCCTTTCGACAGGCCCTGCAGCTGACATCAGGAACCTGCACACCCATCACGTTGCGGCGATAGACCAAGGTGTTGATTACGCCATCTTGGCAAGCTGCGGTAAATCCCTCGGTCTCAGATGTAAACCCGGCTGACCTTAGGTATCCGAAGGTCAGCCTGGTTGACAAGCCGAGCGTTTCGATGTTTCGGTAAAATACAGTGAAACATGATTAAGTGGGACCTGGATAAGTTTGAAACCTCTATTATTGAGAGTTGCAATGAGGTCCCGGTTCTTTTTCATTAAATTACCTCTGTTAATGTGAGTTTTTGAACCTGGTTAAATGAGATTTGAATTCTAAGACTTTTTCGGGGGCCTCTGTAAATGAGACAACTATAATTTTAAACCTGCCTAATTGGAAAACTGGATTATTGGAAACCCTCAATAATTGGTACATATGTCTTGGCCCCTTGAGATCACAATTAACCAGGTTTCACTGTACAACGTGTATCGGCTTGTCAACATGCCGTCTGAACATAAGATCTTGCTCAGCAGCATTGATCAGGGCTTTCAGACCTTCTCTACGGAAGTGAAATTCGAGACCAATGAGTTCTTCCTCAGGTTTTTGTGCTGCCTTAACGATAAATGTCCCACTGCGGCACTAGAGAGGGTCCGAATATCTAAGAACTTAACAAGCTATACTCAGAACCACTTTTCAATGCAGACCCTCCAAGAGTTCCCTACATCCCCGGTGACGTGGGAGATAAATGCGGGAAAAGGACGACCTAGGATGCAAACTGTGATGGATATGCATTTTCTTTGTAGAGTCTAAGCAGCTCATCGTCCGTCCATTTCACCACGTCAAAAGACCGAAGCAGGACTAGAACGGCAAATATATTTGTTGCAGATGCCTTGTTCTCACTCCAAAAGTTTGGAAGACCAATTCTTTCGAACAAGGCTTCTGTACTTGCCGCGGAGAGCCACATTTGCCTGGGAAGCATCGTAATTAGAACGCTGTTCAATTCCCAGGTATCGATATGTCTCTCCAGCATCAAGATGTTTAAAGATGCTTCCGCCGGCAAGCGTTCTCGTCCACTTCCGAAAAGCATCCTCTCCTCAAATGAAACACTGCGCACTTATCCAATCCCGACTCCATGCCTACGGCTCGTGTATATTCTTAAACCACGTTGAGAGATTGATGGATTTTTTTCCCCCGAAGGCATACAGTTTCAGATCAGCCATGTAAAATAAATGTGTGATCTGATGCCTCCAGTCGTTCGGTGGTCCAGAGTAATATCCACTAGTCCGTCTTAACGCAATGGAGAGCGGCAGCAGTGAGATGTTGAACAATTTGGGACTCAAAGAGTCTCTCTGTCAAGACTCATCGCGTGTCTGATGTGATGGCAAAACGAGTGTTCCAGAGTGGCAACAGACGTTCTATGCATCTCACTAGTGGGGTTGGTACCGCAAGGCATTGGAGCAAGTATAATAATAGCTCATGCGATGCTGAATCAAATACCTTGGGGTAGTCAATCCAGGCCATGGAAAGGTTGCTCTTGTAGAGTATGGAGTCCTGAGTGATAACCAGGTTCTCCCGGCAACCCTTCATTCCTTTCTTTGCCCCACGCTCCTCGCTGATGTTATTAATCACCGGACCTATCGATCTCGATCTTTCTACATTTAGACTTAGTTCCAATGACAAAAAAAGCCACACCATTTGCATGAAGTTGTAATACAAGAAATCATATTGCACTTGTGTGATTATCCAAGGAAAGGCTAGTCTTCTTACCGGTTCACTTGACGAAGAGGTGTATAAATAGATGTACTACTACATACAAATCAGGAGGCAAGTGAAGTCATTTTCATAATCTTGATTGAATCGATATTCGTCTTATGACAACTCAAATAGTCTAAATCTCATTATTCGTAACTATTATAAATAATAAATTTGCATAACTTTATTTCCTGACGTGTTGTGTCAAATGGCCAGCCGCCTTACTTTTGTGAATTTAAAACTGCGCTCGTCGCGAACACAGAATGATTCATTTTGCACGCGTTTCCTAACAACCAGCCCGAAATACGATACAATGTTGCAGAAATGAAATTGTTTGGGAATGTTGTTTCTTATGAATATAGAATTGATAAATTAGCATGTTCTGAGGTAGTCGCTGAACAATTTAATAAACTACCTACTAGGGTATAGAACACCAAAATTACAAAAATGAATTTTCGTGAATCTGCCGCCTTGAATTTGAACCTTTTGAGATTTTCTAAGGCGAATAGTGATTAAATCAAGTTTATGCAAATGGTGTGACTAGTATCCATTTTTTCGCGCTTTTGATGGATCTGTCACAGCTCTTGTAACGTTCAAATTGTCTGCCTTTATTTTTTATTATTAGTAGACAAGGTACAAAAATTATGCAAATAACTTTATTTGGATGTGCACTCAAGTGCAATACGATTTCTATTACAACTTTATGCAAATACCTACTTTTTTGCCATTGAGTCATAGTCGTTTCTGCAATTTGTATGGTATTGAGTTACGTTAAATTTTGAAATTTCAGCCAGAGACATCCAGAAGTGGGAATACGTGCCCTTGGGTCCTTTCACAGCCAAAAACTGTGGAACATCGATTTCTCCTTGGGTCGTTTCCGTATTTGCTTTAGAACCTTTTATCGTGGATAACTATCCTCAAGACGTTAAACCATTCCCATACTTGAAGCATGAAGACAGCTTTAATTTTGATGTCAACTTACAAGTCGATATAAAACGTAAGTTCTGGTTTTTTCTAAGCGGCATTGGCATTAAAGATTAATACGAACCTTCTCCTCAATTAATCTTCCCTTTACCTGTTTTGATTTATACCAGACTATTGTTGAACACATTATACGTTGGAAGACATTAAAATGTTTTGCAAATACGACTGAAAAACTGTATACTTTCTTTTAATTCTGATGAAATAACACATTACGTTAAAAGACATTGAAATGTTTTTCTTCGATATTTTTGCATTGTTTTGGATATACATCGGAAAACCTGTATACTTTCTTTTGATTCACCTGAAATTACTAACTCAAAAACCTGAAGTGTATTCAAACCCAGCTAGCACCAGAGGTAAATAGAAGTCATATGTCATCGCTTGATTCGCACTCCATTGGCTTATCCGCCTTGAAACGCCACGGTTTATATTTAATTTCGAAATCAAACTAGTCTTTTTATATCAAATTTTTGTAATTTCAACTGCAGATACAATCTTTCGCTTCACCATAAAAGCTACGAGAAAATACAGAGCGTAGAGTGGTGGTTGAGGTATCGTTGGAAAGGGACTGGGCTGTAGATGTGTCAAAAACTCTTACAATTGAAAAAAGTTCTGTCGTTTAGCTAGGATGGGAAATTTGGGGAAAGCGCGCAACTGTCAACGCTGAGATGCATGGCGGGTGGTAGAGCACTAGCTCGCCGTAACTGTCACTGGGACGCCTAGTTGACTTCTTAATTGGCTGCCCTTCATGAATATAAAGATTTTTTGTAAATGATTTTTTCATAGATAAATTTATAGTGCATTTCAGATCTTTTAGGTCTTCAATGGCAGCACGTTCTTTGTGATTTCATATGATCATATGAAAATTATTCATCAGTACAAAAATATCAATCTTTTGTCGAATCACTGAAATCTTTTCAGGTGTATTCCTATAATAATTTTCAACATGCTGTTCAGAATGCTTCAGTCAAGAATAAAATGTCCATCTTTCCCTCGACATTCCTACATTTTTTTCTCGAAATCAAACCATATACTGCGAAATGCATTTTGCATTTGAAATTTGCGTGTGTGATGCCTCAGAAGATGCTATTTATAGTATCTTATCCAAAAACCAAAACTCATTCTATATCTCAGAAACGAATAGGTTAATTTCAAGGCTGACACTTGAGCGCTCTAGCTACAATTAATCGAAGTATAATTTCATCTGCAGATACAATCTTTCGCTTCACCATAAATAGTCACGATATGTATTGTTTTAAACTTTCTAACATGTACATGACGAATTAGTACAAAAATATTTTCACATATTTATATGTTCGGTAAATCTATATGTACTTTTCTTAAATTGTAAAAGTTTGCCATCCTATATAATGATTGTGAGTATTAAATATCCTTTCAAAATCCTTATTTATTACAATGAAACAAAGGAGATTAAAAAAAAACGATTTTGCTCAATTAAATCAAATTCTACTGATACATACTTTTTAATTATTGTAGCCTGAAGATGGGGTGAATTTAAAGACCTTGAAACATATTGAGAAAGAATTGTTAGATTTTTCACCAATTTTTCAAATATTTCTAAATTTATGATGAACTCGCAATTGTCTAAGAACAGTTTATATTTTATTAAATAAAATACCTATTTAATATAACCATCATATATGGGCGACCCTGGTGAGTATTACTGTCCACGTGTATTTATATACACTTAGTGCCAGTTGGGTATGAACAAACTATAGGTATACCTTTTTTAATAATGTTAATAATGAAATTGCATGATGTGTATAAATAGTCGTGTTTGTTTCTGCTTCATTCACTGTATTAACACATTATGTAGATTGAAGGAATCAACAACATTCATAACCGTTTTTCGTATTGGTTTGATTTTCAGCGGAAGGCTCAAGTAGTTCTACAACAGTATGCAGATCCAATTATAAATACCTATATTGGACGGCAAAACAACAACTGGCTCATCATACTATTACGGGATGTAATGTCAACGCTGGAGATCTAATGGCTAGTGGAACTATAAGTGGGGAGGTAAGTTATTGAAAATATTTGACTATGGACCCATAACTACTAAAAAATTCATAGAAGTCTTGAATAATTATCATCACATTTTCAAGTTGGCTTAGCTTTGCAGCAGACTTGAAACATTTTTTGATCTATTAAAAGTATGAACAAAGTATTATTTTATTGTAATGGCCTGAAGTTCTTCACGCTTGGGTTCAAATATTTTTATGTGTTGATCCGCATAGTGGCTGTTCGAAAGGCATCGAGTCGTAAATAATATCAAATTTTCTCAAGCTGCCGTTGTACAAACCAGCAGGTCTAAACTTGATAATTTTTGCGACTACCGAAATAATTGCTAACTCTAGTTTTAAACCAATCGATGCTGCATAATTCAATGCTGTTAAGGGGGTGTTTAGTAAACGGCAAAAATTGAAGGGTTTTTGACAAAAATGATTTTTCAAAATTATTAATGTTGCCTAAATAAGCTTATGACGTATTGCACTGGGTTTACCGAGTACAAAAAATGTTCGCAATGCGTTTTTATCTTTCAACAACATTCCGATTACTAAAGACCGTTTCACAGTTCGCAATTTTTGTTGCAATACGCAATACTCTTGATCAAAAACATGCGCAGAACAGAAATTGCGTGCAAGTCTCTTGCTATTTCAAAACATTGCACAGAATCGGTCCGGATCGATATTAATTGCGATTTGCGTGTAATTATGGGGAAAATGTTGGAGACTTTTTAGTTACCAACTGAACAAAAGTTCCCACAAGGACGCTTATTGACGTTGACGTTTATATCACAGAACAACAGAAAGATTTATACCTATTGATTTATTATTGATTTATTGATTCTTGTGTTTCATTTATTCTTTTGCTTTCGATTTGGACTCTAGCTGTAAATTGTAAATTTTATGATATTATAGTTCAAAACCAGAAAAAGCATTCCACATTGTTTCAAATTTTCTAGCAATATCTAACCAGTCTGCAGCCAGATATCTTAATGTTATTATTAGAGTGTTCAATTTTGGACAACAGTTTTTTAAATGTGTTTGTATCCATCCTTAGAAAATTTGAGAACTTTTCTATATCTGAAGCAATGAGCTTTTTAGTTAAACGAATATTTCCTCTACTTTGGTTTAACCAAGGCCTTACCCACCACCTTCGTTGTCTTCTTTCTCCAGTCTCTCTCCCCAAGAGAGCAGCGGCAGCCATAATTATAGTAAGTAATTATGGCAGCAACGCTTTTCTTTTGTTTGCATCTATTCAGCTTTACATAAAACTAAATAAATTTAAAACATACAACGAACAAGTTAATAATTCTTAACCATTGCCATTTGAATCAACCTGAAGTGTAGCATCACTGACTACGATTCAATCAATAAGGAAAAGTTACTAAAATAATTAATAAGGAGATAACACTTTCACTTACTTATAGCAATGATGATGATGTATTAACTAGACAAGGTTCGATTGCACAGCAACATCGTCAGAAGTGCAGAATTTTTCTCACGACGATGTTGCTGTACAATCAGAACATGTGATATTAATGTTTAAACCTCGTTTTTAAGCATTTTAAAAACTTTTCTCCAATAGTATCACTAAATTTTGTTTCAGACTTCTGATTCGTTTGGATCGCTCCTAGAATTATCCTGGAAAGGTACAAAACCAATTAAATTACAGGACGGTTCTACAAGAAAATTCCTACAAGATGGCGATACAGTTATTATGAAGGGTGTATGTGAAGGTGATGATTATAATATTGGATTTGGTTCTTGTATTGGTACTCTTTTACCACCTCTCAAATTGCAATAGAATTTGGTACTGTTTATTACATTTTATATTCATATCCGTTCTCTTGTGGTTATAAAATTATTGTAATGTTTGTAATATATTGAAATATATAATATTCATTTACCACGTTATTATTAATATCTGTATCACTGTATCTTAAAAACTCTATTGGGAATGCCGAAAGTTGAGAACAAAATTAGGAAATTCCTCAATTGAGGTTTTTTCTTATTTAGACGATTTTCAGGCAACAATAAATATTTATATCATAAAAGATTTGCCAAAATCCTTTGAACAAGTAATATATCATGACAAATTATGACATCTATATATTATTAGTAGGGTAGTGGTTGCGGTATCGTTCGAAATGAGATAGACTGTAGATCTGCCAAAAACAACGCCGGATTTAGGGGAGGGCAACCCGGGCTATAGCCCCGGGGCCTCCACAAATTGAATTCCTACTAGTAAACAGTAGTAAACAACTTTTCCTTCGATATTTTATTTTCGCTGTTTTACCTTCACCTTTACCTTTGTACAAACATGATTATATTGTTCTTAAATATTAACAGAAATCATTGATCTATATTTGTTCACTCCAATCAGGATATGATATATGATCGACTCATACAGAAAGGACTTCGGAAAAGATCAATCTCCAGAAATATTTTACCACCAAATTCTCGATGATAAAAATTTTCAAAAATTAAAATTATGAAAAATAGGCTTCGAACGACGATGAGACAAAACCGTCTATCAAAGCTTTCTCTTCTGAGCATTGAAAGTGACTTACTTAGGGAACTGGATTTCGGCAAAATCATCAACGATTTTTCGGCGAAAAAAGCTCGGAAGGTTCCGTTCGTTAACGCTAAAATTTAATTCCAGATGATTCTTCAATCCGATTATATTTATATATGTTTGTTAAATACTAAAAGAATTTACTTGGTTTCACAATAAATTATTTATTGAAAAACTCGACTGAACAAATTGTTCATTTTATTTGGAAAATAATTTGGGGCCAGGGGGGCTCCACTCCTTTGTTGCCCCGAGGCCTCCAGACCTCTAAATCCGGCTCTGGCCAAAAACTCTTGACAATTGAAAAAGCTCTCATTTGGGTAGGATGGGTCGTTGAAAGGAAATTTGCGCAACTATTAACACTGAGTTGCATTACTGGTGGTAGACCGCTATGTTGCCGTATTGATTTATTAATCAATGGTTGCCGTAACTGTCACTGATCGGCCGCTCTTAATGGACATAAACATTTTTTGTAAATGATTATTCCATGGATAAATGTATAGTCCATTCCAGATCTTTTAGGTCTTCTAAGACGGCGCGGACTATTCTTTAAAAAATTTTATGATCATATGGATGTTATCCATTAGTATTTTGAACAGTACAAACATATCAATCTTTTGTGGAATCACTGAAATATTTGACTCACAAAATCGTTTGGGTTTATTCCTAATAAGATTCAAAATGTTGTTCAGAAAGCTTCAGCCAAGAATAAAATGTTCATCTTTTCCTCGACATTCCTACTAATTTTTTCTTATTTCGAAACCAAGACATATTATGATGAGAAATGCATTTAACATTTGAAGCTTGCGTGTGGTACCTCCTCAGAAGATGCTATTATAGACATCATATCCAAAAACTAAAAATTATTCTATATCTCAGAAACGAATAGCTTAATTTGAAGGCTGGCTGCAGTTAAGCCCTCTAGCTGCAATCTAACTACGTATCTGGAAAAATGAGGTTGATATTACAGGGTTGTCCTTAAAATACGTCAGACTTTTTTTTGGCGGAGGGCAGCAAACTACCCACGCGCCAAAGATGCATTATGGTTGGAAACGAGGACTATGACAATATAGACTAAGTAAGTTGAATTCCTCCGATCGAAGACGCTCAAGAATGGTGTGAGTCGCTGTTGGCGAAATTTCAGGAAAAATCAGATCAGAGTTAAAAATTTTTCAAAGGTCCTTATTTGTCTCTTTATAAGTTTTTAATACTTCTATAAAATGTGAAATTTTACATACACATTTAATATAATAAAAGTTATAATAAATATAATACGAACTCTTGTAAATTATTTGAGAAAATGCATGAATTATAAAATAATCTGAAGATTTAGAAAAATTCGAGTGTATCTAGATTTTGAGACAATGGGGCAGAGAGTAAAACATTTCATTGACAATATTAATTTATTTGCTACAACAATAATTGAAATTTTGCTAAGAATGTGTTCCCCAATTGGTTCATAATGTGTATCATCTTGAATCTCTTCATCATTATCCTTAGTGTATTTATTACGCCTCATAATTGCTAGCCTATTCTATCCGTAAAAATCTATGATCAATTGATCACGTGACTTCACTCACTCCTGCGGGTCAAATGTAAATGATTGTAGGAACAGAAAATATATTGGTAATGATTTAGAAATAAAAGCCGTTAAATTATACTCTATGTTACACTAAAATTTCATCCAAATGGTCTACATAATGTATTTCACAACTCTATGATTCACACTGACACCTGCTGTCGGTTGACGTTCCCAATTATTCACCATATAATATAACCTTGTTTTATACTGACACTCGTTATCACATGAACTATCAAAATGTACCACAGAATCAAGAAGTCCTGGACTTCCTGCACATAAAATAGATCATGACGTCACATCGATGGCGTCCTTGAATTTTAAAATGAGAATTTCGGACACTTCTGTGGGTTAAATATATACGTGTGATATGTATTTGTATGTATTAATAACCGATAGCGATCAGCAAAATTTCAAACTCATTCGACCAATAGAAACGACGTAGTATTCGTTTCCACAATGGGTTACGAACACACAGACATCATGTCAAAAATAGTCTAGATCGATTCAGAGATGCTTAAAACGGATATGTCCGCGAAAATCCCGAAACTAAATTTTGTGCGATCACAATACTTCTCTTACACTTTATACTGAGGCAGCGTTAACTGTTTATCATGCGTTTGTGCAGTAAACATTGAGATATGAGATAATTTTTGGAATAATTCTAGTGAGATAGAGCGAGCGTTCCGCTCCCATAAAAGATGTCTTAGAGACATCTTCAACTTGTCTCAAAGAACAAGTTGCAAATAGGATATAATATACTTACTTTATCAAGTCTATACATTTATGAAGCCGTTATCTTCACTCATCAAAACCAGCATCTATTTCAGGAACAGGCCAAAAATAATAATACAAGAACAAAAAATAACTATATCTACAATAAAGTTAATTTTACATCTCCAGATAAATGTACAATATAGCATAATAAAAATTTGTAATAAAATTTCTCAATCATTGGAAAAATTACCATTTAATCATCTCGAGAACAATTTAAAATCTAGTTTCTACTTATAAAGCGAGCCTACTACTCACTGAAAAGATATTTGAGCTATTCCTATTTCTAAGTCACTGTATGTATCGTTTCCATTTTAATGTACTGCACATTTTAATCTATTTACCCAATGCTATTTTTATGTATGATGACAAATGTAGTCTAATTCATATTTGTATATAGTTTCAACTTGTCGTGCTCCACACCTCTCTGAGGTATTCTTCCATATATTTTTTTGTATGTATATTTGAGCAAGAAAAAACTAACTAATTTAAATTAAACTATGCGTAGTGAGGGATGTAAGAATTGAAAAGAACAGTTGGATACAAACATTGATGGGCTGCGCTGACCTCGAACTTCGAACAATTGATTCAAACTGTAACAGTGCATGAAGGAAGGTGAACGTTTTGAAACCTAGTATGGAACGTATATGGCTATCGTAAGAACTTAACACCAGTACAGTTTACTATTCTGGAATAAAATGGCAAGTAAGACAAATTTGAATAAAACAAACTCCCAGGAGAGATCAGATTTAGTAGCTTATTGGAGTGTGCCACTATTAGATGGTGTTCACACAGTGGAATTCGAGCATGGAACGACCAGTGGTAAAAGAGTGTTGCGAGTAGACGGCAAGGTTTGTTTTATATGCTTCATTAGTGTAGATTGCTCGGGGAAATATCATTCACAAGTTGCAAATACCAACTTCGTTCTTAAGTGTCGGGGTATACTAATGATCTACCTTAGGAACTACGTACAAGCCTTGAACAACTACTTGTTAATATTATTTAGGTATTAGCCACGGTATAGTAGTTGTTTTAGTATGTATTGGTCAGTTCCTATGCTAGGACACTTTTGTGAGCTAAATGTATGATTGTAATATACATGACTTATAAGTAATAGCACCAATTGTAACTATACGTTCAAAAGCCAAAAATAATAATATTTTCCTCAACAACAATGGGTCTAAGCCTCCTCCTTACTGAGATGTAAGTTTTTACATGGTGTTAAAGATAAAAAAATAAATACAATTTTCTCAATAAATCAGTAATTGAGGCAATTTGATGTTCTAACGGCGAACAAGAATATGTTATTATATTTGAGTTAAGTTATAGATGTCGCCACATACCATATGTAATAGAAAAAATAAGTTTTGTATATATGTTTTGTCATTCATTAATTTGCAACTTACATTACAAAAAATTCGGTATATCAACAGTTAATACGCTCGCCGCTGGGAGTACTGTATTAACTATATGGGTGGGAAATAAGAGAGTAGTCTAGAGGCTCTCGTTAAAGATCAGTGAATGATCATAGATAAAATGCGTTTTTATGTTAGCGCAATTTCAATTATCAGTCATGCTTAGTGATTTTTTGGTGACCTGATGGATCCTATTTTCTTCCGTCCATTGAATACGACTCGGCTAGTCTGTTTGCTATCCTAAATTCATTATAAGAATATGTACAGAGAAAGATCATACTAATCCGATAAAAGTTCTTCCTAGTTATCATCATTATCATCATCATTTTAGGGGAGGAGGCTTAACCCCCCAAATGCACTTAGTTCACTTAGTTGGGACTATTGTGCGCCCCGTGGTCAGAAGCCCATTCTATTCTAGCAGGTTTGTGGCCCGTCAGAAACCTAGAATATTGCCAACGCTGGCTTCCATACGTTCTTCTGGGAGCAGTTTTGATTCTTCGAAGTGACGGTGCCTCAGGGATGTCAGTGCAGGGCAGTGGCGGAACTACAATGCGCGGGACCCCGCAACGCGGGGGGGCCCAGAGCTATAGGGGCCCAAATGCATCATGAAAAGAGTGAAACATTCTCGAAACTGATAACCGGCTTTACCAGCAAGCGCAAAAAAAAAAAATTCTAATACAAAACATTTTAAAACCCTTAGCAAGTATTGCAACCTCCCACATCTGTTTGTCATTACTTTGTTTTGACGCACTGACTCGGCTGCCTGAAAACAAAGAAAAAGGCCCCTCTCTGACACTCTTCAGAGCACTTGTCGAAAATTGTTTGGGTAGGTTGATCAGTGACAGTGTTACGTGGCTAATTAACGCCACTATATATTATTTTATATTATTTAATTATGTATGTACTTCCCAATTTTACAACCGTCTCGTCACCGTCTCGACCCCTCCGGTAGGTACGTTCAAAATCCAAATATTTATTATTTATGATACCTCTCCAGATGTTATTCATGACCATTTCTTGGTGCATCGACAATTCGGGTTTTTCCATTTGAAGTATTTGAACCTTTCTTCTTACACATTCCTCAGTAATAGCATGTTTTCCACCACTTCCTTCCTGTCACCAATAAAAACCTACCAATTTGTAAACTCCACCCTCTTCTACTTTTCTATTAGATTTTAAGTTTGTTAATTTTAAGATACCTATATCTTGTGAATGTGTGGGTAACTTTGAACTTTGCATTCAACTCGAATTCGTTACAAAATATTAAATAAATATTAAGTGTGAACTATGAAAGTAGGTAAGTTATATTTTCAGCTTTATTTTTTAATTCAAATATGGAAATAAAAGATGTGATTAGAGATTTTGCAAATTTGAAATCCAGGAGGAAGGATTTTAAATTTTAAATATATTTTCTTTTGTTAATTTTTAATTGTTAATAATACAATTTTGTTCCTTTTTGTTATTTTTTAATAAAAATATCTATAAAAATTTTTATTTCTTTTGTAGTAGGGGCCCGAATAATATTTTGCGGGGGGGCCAAAAAATTGAAGTTCCGCCACTGGTGCAGGGCATCCCAATCCGATATAAAACGTATTTTCTACCGACTCTCTGCATTTCCTACATATAGGATCATTCACGATGCCTATAGTATGAAGGTGTTTGTTAAGACTACAGTGACCTGTTAGGATTCCAGTCATCTCTCTGATGTCCCTTCTGTTCAGAGAAAGGAGTTTCGCTGAGAGCCTTGACACAGGCTCTTTGATGAAGAGCATGGCCTGCCTCATGCGTGGTGATGCGTGGTGAGATTCCCGCAATTTGATAAAACGACCATTGGCTCCGGTCCGACAGGGGCGCCGGATGACCCACGCCTGGTCAGGGAGTCGGCCATTTCATTTCCCTCAACTCCACTGTGTCCAGGGACCCAGATGAGTTGAACTTTATTTCTCCTGGCTAGTTCAGCTAGTATATCTTTGCATTATTTGGCAAGCTTTGATGTGACTCTGGGTGACTTGAGAGCTCCCAGAACCGACCGGCTGTCTGTGCAAATATATATGGGCCTATTTACATAGTTTCTTCGCAGGTATTCCATGGCATAAGTCACTATTGCGTAGACCTCCTCCTGAAAAACCATGCAGCAAGCACCTAGAGTCACTGAGATAGTGACCTTTAGCCTAGAATAGGTACACTCCCGCCCCAGAAGCCTGGCCTACCTTGAACCCGTGTGTGAACCATACGAGCCTATCTGGTGGCAGAAGGGTGAGAGTTTCGTTACTCCAATCTCCTCTATCCGGGATGAGAGTTTTGTGAGAAGTGAGCTTGGATCATGTTATCTTGCTTCATTTCTAGTATGGGGCATCTAGAGATTGGCTTACTTAAAATCGCTGAGTGCCCACGAGACTTGTGCATTTTGGTCCAGTGACCTAGACCTTTTAACCTATACGCCGTTCTCATGACCTCAGTTTTTATATATAAGTGTAGAGGTGGTAGTCCTGCAAGAGCTCCAAGGACCCTCGCTAGAGCCGACTTCATACCGCACAATATACACAGGCATGCAAGCTGCTGCAGTCGGTCCAGGGGGCGCAGATACATACCAGTCCTTGTCCCCGACCACCACACTACCACAGTATAGGGGACCATAGATGTCAATTGAATATAAAGAACTTGTGCAACTTACAAGTTAGAATTGACAAACAATAAACAACAATTACCGTATATCGCTGAAGAAAATACAAATGCTTTCCAATGAATGTCTTACTCACCAATGTTTTTCAAATTATTTCTAAACCGATTCATTTCATCGCAATTATATAGCAAAAGGATTCAAACTAGATGATTATCTCAAAAGAAATAGCAGGGAAGTCAGTGGCGTAGGGGGTTCAGTGACTACTGCCCCCCATTTGGATAATTTGACAATAGATTTGTTTTCCCTTCCCAAAATATGTAACTTTAGGTTGAAGCATTGTACCAAATTTGAAATTAATTTGTATCTTTTTGAATATTTGATTTTTTTTTAAATCGATGGTTGAAGCCATCACTCTATGGTAATTTATCATTATGATTAAATGAAAGAACAATTATTGAATAGAATCAGCCATTACGTGAAGGAAATCCATTCTGATAATTTCAAGATTTTACACATTCAGAATAAAAGTAATAAAAATCTATAGGTCATAGATCATAGCTACTTTATAATAAGATTACATTACATTAGTCACTCTGTGGTATCATAAAAGTAAAGTTGGCATAGTCCTGTAGGTCAACTCTATGTTTTGAAAGGTCAACTGACAGCAAAATATTATAATTATTTCTAGAATAATTATATCTATTTATGTTTATCAATTCAAATACACCTTTGATGTCATGGCTTAGAGTATGTATAACTCTCCCCCTATCGGCGTATACATTGATCCGAGTCCAAAGAACCCACTTTCAGAGAAACTGATTGATCGGCACATTTTGGTTTCTTATAATTGCACATTCAAATATATATTATATAGTATATACGATCATCAAACAATTCAGGCAATCAGGCTTTAACGAACAGCATGTAACTATAACCAGTAGTGCAAGCTGTGTAATTTTAATTTAGATAAATACAATTTTGGTGAGGCCAAATTGAGAATGGCTGATACAGAGTCAGCTTGTTTTAGATAATTCGTGATCACACATGAATAACATCGGCATTCATTCATTAATACATTCACTATTCATGTTTATATCAATTTAAAGGAGCAAAATCGTCAGAAGAATTTTTGACTACCACTACTAGCTTTTATTGTTATTTTATTTTTGATATATTTATTATACAACCATCAATTGTAAATTAGAAATAATATTTACAAGTTTATATAAAAATCGTCTAATGTATTTTGGTTACTGCGTTTGTATGAAAACTAAATAAATACTTGGAATACGCAACAATTTTCCTTCAGTTCAGTTAAGTTAGGTTATATATCTGTAAGAAAAACAATTACTTCTATAAACTGGATGATAGTGAAACTGAACCATTAGGACATTTAAATTTTATTTTACAAGAATTAATATTGATTTTTCGCGTTTAATATAATTATAAAGAAATTGGTAGTAAGTTTATTTCAATTGAAAATATCTTATATCCAGACGAATATTTTACTTACGAATTGTACCTGGAAAATTTGATACATTTTATTGTTAAAAATCAAACTGTAATTAAGCTCAGGAATTCACTGGGTCATTTATTATTAACATTATTGCAGGGATGTATGATATAATATGTTTAAATCAATAAACGTAGAACTTATATTAGGTCAAGTCATACAATGTTTTATTGATTAAATTTCAAATTATTATGTCGTCGCAGGAAATTATTCGACGAGAATGGATGTTCAAACTGGTCGGTGATGAAAAGTTCACTATTGGAAAGCAAAAATCTAAGTGTGAGCTTCGAGTCGACCCTTTACCATATTTTACCTTTTCATACAGTTTACTGGTAGATGGGAAATCATTAGCAAAATTCACTGAAAAACAAGAATTATCGAATCGTTACTGGTCAATTCTGGTTGATGGTAAAAGATATAAAATTGTTTTCGGTAAGTTGAAAGAAGCTATAAATAGCAATTGAAAGAATGTATTATTCAGTTACATTTCCTAAACAGGGAATCAGTATTTTCCAAATATAACTCTTTCAATGTTCCATGTCAACAAGCATGAATATATCATACGGTAGTAGGTAAACGGTACCCGCACCAAATAGTGCCAAGTTGAGGGTTTATTCTCTCACAACTTTCTTCGTTTGAGTTTCATATCTCCAGACAATAAATGTAGATGTAGCCTAGATCGATTAAGAGTTTTTATATTTTTAAATTAATTATTAACTGGATGAATACAAACTGACCTTATTCGGAACACAACAATTGAACTGTGGTGTCTGAACAAATGAATTTAATCTTATCTCCTTTGTAAAGCCAGCACATTTCTCATGGTGATAACAGCGAAGAAAGAAGATTCTCACACCAGCCATTCTATCTTGTTGGCACAAAAAGCAAAAACACTATTCCTTTGGTTGTTGGATTTGCTTTATATTAGTATAAAGAATTCATAATTCTGAATAAGTATATTGTTGTATAGGAAAATATATAGTACCGGGTGTAGACACCCGTGTAGTATAAAGATCAGATTTGTATTCATTTCAATTCATAAGCCGCGTATGTTTGATTTCATCCAAAACCGTGCATATTTCATGTCAACATAAGATAACGAAATAGACGTAAGCATAAAAACCACGGCACCGGGCACAGAATTTAGGAATTGGTGGAGCATCATTCACGCGAAAAGAGTAAGGAAGGGGTCTGCAGGGACTAGTGGAAGTGACTTGACCAGCACCTTGATTGGCAAGCGGTGACACATAGTTAGTTAGTCAGCCCGAGTCAGTTTGATATAGTCAGTCAGTTAGACAGCCTTAAAGAGAAAGTGAGTGAGTGTTCCGAAGTAAACAATCATTTGTACCGCCAAAATCGGAAAGTATTTGTTCCGCCAGTTACAATTGAAGTATTAGGTAAATTGTAATTTTGCTAATTGAGCCAGTACATTGAGTTCCATTGTTTTGCTCGCGGTACGGCCTTGTAATATCAAATATCGTTTAATTAGTAATTGTAATTGTCGCATTGTACCTGATAAGTTTGTCCTGTTCATATTTCCATTACGTCCCGATAAAACTAATTGTTTTCTGTATTGATAAACGTATAATTGTATTTATTAAGTAATTGTATTGTGTCAGAGAGTGTGAATGATTTGAGTGAAAGGGAATCACGACACACCAATGTACACTGTGTCTACCCGGAAATAAGGGTGCGTCGTAGATAGTCCACCACCAGGGTCTACACACTGTGACTACACGGAAGAGTCTCTGAAGAGGGATGTATGTTCGAGAGTTGTAATATTCTCTGTACACGCTGTGTCTACCCGGAAGTAGAGTGGTATTGCCGTCGAGGTAATTATAGTTCTAACACGTTGCGACTACCAGGAAGTAAGAGTTCTAATTGCCAAATTTATGTGTGGGTAGTATATAAGTGCCTGGCACTGTTGTACAATTACCAGTGAGCGTTGATTGAAAGAGTTAACTCTTTCAATCAACGCAGTGAGACCGTTGTCGAGAATCTGCGCATACTAACCTGAAAGAAGTGCAGGATAAATGAATCTCAGTATTCACCAACTACAACTCAGAAACCTGCTTTCACTTGATGTGCTTGAGTATCTCATGCATGATAAGTAATTTGATTTTTTTGATTTGATAATAGTAGTTAGTACCGGCATGACTATTTTTTTTCAAGGCTATAATAAGAAAATAGCCTGCTTGAACCGCTTTTTTTGCAATTATTGTTTCTGAGCTTCCTTGTGCTTCCCCGGGTCGGTATAAATTATTATTACATCGGCAGAGTCAAATATTTCAATGTTAAAGCTTCCTGCATAAATAAACTTATTATTGGGAAGTTCCGTGTTTGTTCAACATAACTGTCTGTAACATCATTTATGGAGCCGAGAAGTAACCAAGTATTAGTTGCCATTAAAGCCTGCAATTCTAATACTATTAAGTCTGCCCTATTGACCGCTGGTTACTTACTTCACTGAGACTACCCTGGGTCAAGGCTATCCATAGATAGCACTGTGATAAGCTTTGTGGTGAGGGCCCTAGCATAAGCCCTCGGAGGAGTAAATCTTAAAAAAGTATGGCTCCCAAGAAATTAACATAGAGTCAATTAGACTCAGATCTGAAGGAGTGCTGAAGGCGTTGTAAGTTGTAAGTAACAATCGCCAAAAAGTAACAAGGTACGTCACACTATATTGCACAGATGCCGTAAGTACCGACATGCCTTCGCGAACACCTTACACCATACTCTGTTCTAATAACAGCCCGAAATATTGATGACTGTTAGCTCTATAGAATTCGCAGGTGCTTGTTTGATAAACACACGTGTAACTCGATGTTTTGTGTTCACTCACGTTATTTTTTATTTTATCCATTTAACAAATTTTTTGCAAGAATACAAAATGAATTACGAGGCATATCGTACGCTCTACTTCTGATTATAGTTGAGTGAAATTAATGTATATGAGCGTGGAGGTCATAATTAGGATGGCCATATTTTGGATAATCAAGAAAGGGAGAGAGATAATGTGCGAGTGTGATGATGAAGAAAAAAAAAGTCATGGATTTACTAATCATTTTTACTGTAACACATCTTGCGTCCTCAGTTTTGATACATTTTTTGCACGGATGCATACAGTTCGTAAGTACTGAACTCCCTTTGGCGATACACAACTTTTGAATAAGGCAAACTTACAAAAATTCCTCATTCGTTAAATATATTTAAGGAAAAGAGCATTTTTCACCTTCAATAGTGATGAATGAGACAGGCGTTTTTTTTCCAAATTATTGTAGGTATTAATTAAATCTCTTGTTCATCTGATATATTACTAGAAAACCTAGAAAAACTAGTTCGTAGATCGCCAGAAACTGTATCACTGCAACAATAGACTTTACATAATAGTTGTTTCGTTCCAAGACATTTTGGATGAGCAATATTCCAACAGTGCAAGAAACAGTTGTTCTGCGAATATTATTTTATGGCATATACATTGCTTGAATTTTGGTATCATTTTCGCATGCTTAGGATGAATATTTCCAGTTCCAAAAACCTGTATCCGTGTTCGTAGTTTGTTTCCTTCCATGGAGTATAAGTCGCTCATTTGCTGGCATGGGAAACACAATGCAGCATCCTTTTGTACAGAATATTGCAATCATTTGTATCCTTCAAACCAACGGATCCAATTTTTCATTACGTGAATATTTATCCTTAACAACTGGTTCGATTAGCACCCCAATTTAATTTTCAGGAAATCCAGCACTACTAACACTGGAAATGTTTTAAGTTGTGTTGAAGAATTAGACTGTTCTTTTTCCACTTGAATTGGCGGCTTTTTATCATAAAGGTTTTCTATTCTTTTGTAATTACGACGTATTGGAGTTGGTGGAATCAACTCAAATCATTTCAATTATATCATTATAAAGAAATTGTAAAATTTGTGACATTTACCGTAAAATACCATTGATCTTATTTGGGACTTGGCCTTATTTGGTGAGGGTACTTTACCTCTCTATCATCAATCAGCCAAATCCGACGAAGAATTTGCAAAAAAAAATGACGAAATTTTTCTAGGTAACTGCATCACAACCTCCGTAGAATGTAAATTAATAAACACAATGAAAAATATTATTATGTTTTAGATCTTATAATAATGATATTTATGTTTTGCAGAGAGACACACTTTGGATGTTTGGGTAAATGCACAACATGTAGAAACTGAAAATATTTTTATTGATGATGGTACAGAGATGAAATTTCTAGTCGGTACGAGTAAAGCTGTAATCAAAGCATCATACGCTAATAAGAAAGAAGGAGTAGTGCATAAACTCTATATCGAAGAAAACTTAATTGATGAGGATGTGAATTGAATGTTAATTATTTAAATATATGATATAATAAAATTGATTCTGAGGCTATATGTATTAATTATAAGCTTATAAAAAAGGGTGTTTCCAGAACGCATAATAATATAAACAGTAAATAACTCAGTAGAAACAAAGCTCCAGTAAGATTAGAACAGTATTGGACTCCTGTGTAAAACCACAAGGAGGATATACCAAAACAGAAGAATAAACACTGGAGCTGCTGCTCCAGACTCACTTCCTTGGATCACGTTGTGAAAACGACCGCAGTATGACAGAACCAGAAAACCCCGTAGCTCATAAAAGAGCGCGAAAGGAAAACTGGGCTCTGGCTGCGAGTATCATTAACAAATCAAAAATCAAATGGGCAATAAATTCTTTCAACCAAATAAGTCGCCAGGAACCGATGGGATAATGCCAGCTTTACTGCAGCAGGCAATCGACATACTGATCCCCATCCTGTGTGAAATGCTGAGAGCCAGCTTGGCACTGAGCTACATACCGGAAGGGTAGAGAGTGGCAAAGGTGGTATTTATACCAACGCCAGGGCTTAAGCCCAGCCAAATTCTTTCCGTCCGATCAGTCTAACATCGTTTCTCCTGAGAACTCTAGATAATCTGATCGACAGCATGTTAGGGATGGAACTCTCATGAGAAATCCCCTACATCGCAATCAGTATGTTTACCTAGCCGAGAAATCCTGGAAAATGGCAGTATACGAGCTGATACAGAGAGCGGAAAAATCGCTAGAATGCAAAGAAATTGCGCTAACGAACTTTCTGGACCTAGAGGGAGCTTTTGATAACACCTCCTTAGAATCACTTGCCCGAGCAACGCAAGAGCGAGGGGTGGAAGGTATGCTGTGCAGATGGAACCACTGAAGTCGCTAAACGATGCCCGCAGGGAGATGTACTGTCACCTTTGCTGTGGAGTCTGGTGGTGGACGAACATCCAATACTCCTTGAGAGCAAAGGATTCTGCGTAATCGGATATGCGGATGACATCGTCATTATAGTACAAGGGAAGTTCGGGAGCACAATAGCGTCTCTGGTGCAGCAAGCACTGAACACCGTAGAAAAATGGTACAACAAGGAAGGGCTCAAAGCTCCTTCTGAAATAACCATAGTACCCTTCAGGAAGAGAAAGGACATTGGAAACATACAAGACTTAGTTTCATATGACACAGTGAAGTACCTTGGGGTAAGCCTAGATAAAAGGCTGACTTTTGGGAAGCATCTGCAGAAAACCACTAATAAAGCGATAAAGGCACTATGGACCTGCCGTCGTACAGTCGGAAGAACCTGGGAACTCACTCCTCGGATGGTGCACTGGGTGTACACTACCATAGTGAGACTCATTGTAACATACGCCGCAATAGTGTGGTGGCAAAAAACAAAAACCAAAGTGTCCCGGAAATCTCTGAACAGAGTTCAGAGGCTGGCATGCTTAGGAATAACAGATGCAATGTCGACCACCTCAACGGCTGCGATGGAGAGGCTATTGGGGTTGGAGCCACTGCTCCTCGCCGTTCAGGCAGAAGCCATAAGGTGAGCGTATCGATTCGATCTTATTGGCCAAGGAAAGGTCGAAGCATTCTTGGATTGCCTGGATCACCTGGGCCATTGGGGATAGATCCGACAGGATCAGATTCCCACCACTTCCATACCTTTCACGATTCAAACCTTGAATGGACGGGAGAACGCTAGGGACAATCCTCATATGATACCAATGGATTCCGTATGGCTTACGGAAGGCACCAAGACTGATAAAAATACAGGTGCTGGAATAATTTCTTTGAACCTAGGGACATTTGCCACAGATTTCCAAGCAATAATAGTAGCAATTACAACATGTGCTCAAATTATGTGTTAGAGAGCCTATGAGAATAGACAAATCACAGTGAGCAACCTGATAGTCATACACAATCACCTCACAATGTGAACTCGATTGTGTGAAAGAACTAACGGCACTAGTAAAGAACCCCAATAGAGTGACACTCGTATGGGAGTCTGAGGAAACTAGATGAGAAGGGACTGAAACTGTCGTCGTACTCGCTGAAGCGGGAGAGGATCAACCACAGCGAAATCTGTAATTCAAAAATGGCTCGAGACAGAACACCGTGTCTACTGGAGGGAACTGCCCCGTATGTCGCACTCCAAGCGACTAATGGGAGAGCTCCAGCAGCAACGAGTGAAAAATCTGCTGACTTTCAGCAGACAAGGAATTTTGTTGCATTCCTGACCGGACACGCTCCATGCAACAAACATCTCTGTACGATGGGTCTGGTAGATCAACCCACATGTAGGGGTTGCGGCGTGGAAGAAGAGTTGATAAGGAGATAGCAATATGTGAGGGCACAATAGGACTCTAATGACCGCAGTGTAGTGGGGCCCCTTTGGGAAGGAGAACTAGCCTCACGGGAGAGGGGTTTTAGACGGTAAGAATCCGGTACACACGGGGGCATGGGCCCGAGGCATCTATGCAAGATTTCCCCTCCTCTACGCAAAAAAAATGAAAAGTCCGCCCACATTTCTACAAGGATCTAGAGAGGTCAAGAAATTTGTAAGGAGTGTGACATCACAAACCAGACGAATAGCTTTCCCGAAATCCACTGTATATCTCTATTCCTAGGCATTCACGCCCCTGTAAAGATACTTCTTCAGAACTTTCAATCGTCATCGAATGGAATTCAACCACCCATACAGTTTCATATCCTGGGAAAAAAGGACCGCTTTTTTGTTGCTATATAAGGCAAGTTTTCAATTAAGAAAATTGAACATTTTGCGTCATTTTACAGTATTACTCATTCTCATCGGGGTCACAAATAAATGTAGAAAAAATATATATAAGATTTGCATCCTAAAAGGGATTTATTCAAAAACAAAATATTTCCGGTACCGGGAATCGAACCCGAGCCTCCTGGGTGAGAGCCAGGTATCCTAGCCACTAGACCATACCGGACTGTAATCCACGCTTTGGAAAATGCTCCACTTGAGAGAGATATTGAAGTTTTCGAATACTATAGATACAGAAATAACACCAATGTCAGTCAGAAAGAATAAGCAATCTTCCACTAAAAGTGTAGAAGAAAAAAGCTATGGTATTGCACTAACAGTTCAGAGAAAGTTATTTGACTATTCGATTAAATCCTGTCGATTCCTCTAACAATGAAATTCATGATTCATCCCTTTTGCAGGTTGTAAAATACAAATATGATATAAAATTACAAAAATTTTCCGGTACCGGGAATCGAACCCGAGCCTCCTGGGTGAGAGCCAGGTATCCTAGCCACTAGACCATACCGGACTATGTGATTCACTGTGAATGAAGTTGTGCATGAGTAAAGTAAATATCGTATAGCGACAGAGTTGGTACATTATTTTTCTTTCTTTACAATGACCAATTCTTGCAACCAGTGGAATGTACTGCTCACAAATTATAGTGTTAATTTGTGGTACTGATAACTTTACGTTTAACTGGTTGAAACATGCTATAAACAACATAGGTATTTATTGTTCACGACACAGGTAGAGAATCATTGAGTGATTTGTTAGATTATTGAAATATTCCATCCACAGGGAATTTAAAATGTCAACTATCATCCTGTTGATAATGACCTGTGAAGTTTTTAAAACATCCACACATTTTAATAGTTATTGTTACGTACCTAATCTAGAACTATTCAAGCAAAATAGTATATAACAGAGTCAATTAAATTACTATTTTACAGTTAACTTACAGACAAGTTTATCTACATTTATTGAACTTGTTTAGTTGCACAGCAACATCGTCAGGTATTTTTAACAATTTTAGTTATACTACTGATTCTGAAGATGCTGCTGTGCACTTCGAACATTTGCTACCGAGAACTGTTTTTTTTATTAATTATTGGTATTTATTTATTTTTAAAATAAAATTAGTATTTAAATGGAAGCTGTTTTTGTTTTAATCAAAGCCTACATTGAGAAATTGTACATCCCTAGATTATGATTTTTAAATATGTTGCACCGAATATTTCGAAAACGTTTATTCCTAGCGACATTTAGGAAGTATACCTTTTTCTCGTAAAAAAACAGGAAAACAGGCGGACTAGATGAGCTCAAGCAAGTCATCCTTCATTGTCAAGCTCAAGACCTGACTTCTTCCTACCAGTCTTCAGTTTTCTATCGAACAGCGAAGTTGTGGAACTCCTTACCCAGATCTTTCTCTATGCCTATAAACTCCAAACCTTCAAGAAAAATTTGAATGCATCTCTCAACATTCCACCGCTGGCTCACATGATGTTCTTTGAACATTATAAGTTTTCCTCCCGTATAGAGTATAGACAAAAAAAATGCAGCAACCCGAAGGATATATAAGGATAGTTGTATGAACTCAAGCAAGCTTCAAGATGTTGGAGAAAGCGTTTCGAAACATTTCTTTCGCCATGATATTTTAAAGCAAGTGACACAGATTCGTGTTTATTCACAAGAGAAAAGGGAGGTAAGAAACTTTTTGTCTGCTCTTTATGTAGAAGATGGGATATTCATGGCAAATAATAGTAAGACGCAGAAACTTTTATTGAAGATAACAGTGAAACTTGCATTACACTTTCTTAGAATTGAAATATAACGTTTTGATGATGGAGCAATCATGAATCATGATTAGTCAACAAGCATACGCGAAGAAGATTTTAGAACGTTTCAATTTTCAAAAGGGCAAACCTGTTTCAACACCTGTATTGTAAGAACCAGAAATTTCAAAGCTGAAAAGGGCAATTTTCCTTATCGATAAGCAGTTGGAGCACTGATGTATGTGATGACTGGAACAAGACATGATTTGGCTTATAGTGTGATCTTCTTATTTCGATCTCTTGATATCACAACTTGCTAAGATGTATTAAGATTAAAACGAGTATTTCGATACATAGCAGGTACTTGTGATTTAGGCATAATTTATCGTCCTGTTTGAACTTGGTAGCTGCAAATGAAACTATTGAAGACATTATTTGGGTTAGCAGACTTTTTACAGGAATGAACAAGTTGAAAGAAATTCTAATCCTCAAAATTGGGCAACTGTAAGACTTGCGAGTTTCATCATCGCACAACGTTGGTGCCTAAAATAATAATAATACTTACCTTGGCAATAAGTTTGTATATTATATTAAAGTATTGTTTGTTACTAGTAATCAAGACCTATTTAAAGATTATTAAGATTCTTAGATGATCATGAGCATAATACCAGATGTAGAGATAATCTTGTAACAAAGAGACTAAATTTTAGCTATTTGCAAAAAAATGTCAAAAATTAAATATTCTAAATTTGTAAGCTCCCAAGTCATATAAGAAAAAATTACCTATTACCTCAAAAACTTTTGTAATGAAATCAAAACATCTTTTAATAAATAAAGGATATACTATACAAAGGTGCAAGAGTATCTTTCAGACAAAATTCTAGTATATTATTAATTAATCAAAGTCATTATTATCCATTGATAATTTCTGAACTAATAAAATTATTATTATTATATTTAGTTTACGTACTTTAACGAAGAGAATAACAGATATGTTTGAAACAACAACTACTATAAACAAACAAGCGGATGTGCAATGGGCAATCCAATCCCTCCCTTTTTGGCCAATATTTTTCTGAGCAAACTTGAAACCTCCTTAAAATCAAAATTGAATCAGTATCCAAAAGTCTGGTGACGATATATTCGCGATTATAAGTAAAGATTTTGATTTAGATGGCTTTATGAATAGGCTTAATAGCCAATTTGATTCACTGAATTTCACTGTCTAAATAGACAGATAATCAGCTTCCTTTCCCTGATATTAACATTATAAAAGATGGTAATCACTTGTATTTTGACATGTAGAGAAGCCCCACTCGAACAAATAGTTATACTACGGCGGATTCAGCTACACCATTTAAATATAAAATAGCTTCATTTAATAGTCTTGTTCATAGATTTTTGAACGTCCCTTTGAGCCAGCAAAATTATAACAAAGCAGTTGAGAAACTTCAGCAAATGAATCAATAATTCAATTTCTAAACAAAAGAGGAAATTGGAACGCAACCAACTAAATACCTTCAAATACTTCAAATAAAATTCAAAAGTGCCACTTATCATCCTTCAGTAATTAATAAATTCCATAATTTGTTTTCTAAATTTTCATTACAACCAGCTTATTGATGTAAGAACTAGCTAAAAAACAGTTTAGCCTACACTTTTTGATAAAGTTTCTGACTTCAACAAATCCAGGATATACAAAATCGATTGTGAGTCGTCTTCAAAATACTATGTGGGTCAAACTAAAAGGAACATTCTAACTCGGTATAGAGAGCATTTTGCTCATATAAATAAAAATAATTGTGAAAAACCAGCTTCAGCCGAACGTATTTTGAATACAGGACACACGATTTGTCAAGAAAGCTTATCACTTTTAAAACACAGTAGGTATGGACAAATGTAGTATATAAAGGATGGAAATGAATAAACAAAAAAGGAATATATTGGATAGTAGACTTCCGCGGACAGCTAATCTTGAAAAATCTTGTCTTCCGGATGGATTAATAATAATAATAATAATAATAATAATAATAATAATAATAATAATAATAATAACGTTTATTCATCATCAAAATAGTACAGTAATACAATATAGGGGAATACAAAATGTGAATAAACATTTACAACATCCACACAAGTATTTTACATACTTGTATGTGGTAAAGAAAAATACATGAATGAAGAAAAAAAAAAAGAAAGAGGTGTTCGTAGCTTATTTCGACAAAATAACTAACTTATAATAATATTTTATACTCAGGACTAGTAAGTATTTAGAAATCAATTATTTTTTGTGTCAATTATTTCATGTATTACACATGTAGATGTAGATTTAATCCAATTTTTACATTTGTTTTTAAATATCAATTTATTACTTAAATTCTTCAATTCCATGGGTAAGGCATTAAAAGCTTTAACACTTAAAAAAGTATCTCTGACCAATAGTTTTTCTCATTTTAGGTGCTTTAATTTTCCTACAATTTCTGGTATTATAGAAATGGTCTATTTTTGGGCTTCTGTGAGAATTTTCGCCAATACATAATGAGAAGAAATACAATTGTCTAGGATCCAAAATTTTTGCTTTATCATATAGCATATCAGATGGGTAAGTGGTCTTTTTATTAAGTAATAATTTTAGAAATCGTTTTTGGGCAATTTCAATTTTGTTTAAATGTCGCTTCAGAATACCTCCCCAACCAATAATGCCATAACTAAGGTGAGGTTCAATAAGTGCTAGGTATATAGTTTTAGCCAGTTTTTGATCCATATATTGACGAATGTGTTTATATAAATATAGTAAAGATCTTAACTTTTTTGTTACAAAGTCTGCGTGAGTATTCCACTGTAGGTGATTATCTAAATATAGACCCAAATATTTGACGTTTCGTCTTTACTGAATTTTTAGTGAATTTGGCAATGTTAAATCTTCATATTTAGGTAGTGACGTTTTGTATGAACAGAATGGAAGAAAATAAGTTTTATCAAAATTTATTGTTAATAGTTTATAGTCAAACCATTGCTTTATTTTGACTAGATCTTTTTCAACTTTTATTTTTAATTGTGTCCAATTTTCCGCAGTGAAGTAAATAGCAGTGTCATCAGCAAATGATATTATATGTCCCGTTATTTTCAGGGCAAACAGTGAATTCACATATAATATAAACAATAGCGGCCCTAATATTGTTCCTTGGGGAACACCAAACTTGACTTTTGTGAAGTCACTTTTACATTTATCTATTCTGACACATTGTTTTCTGTCAGACAAATAACTCTCTATAAGTTGCAGTGGTTTACTTCTTATTCCGTAGTTTTCTAAAGTTTTTAATAATAGTGGATGACTTACAGAATCAAATGCTTTAGCAACATCAAGAAAAATGCATAAAGCCGGTGTTTTTTTCGGCGTCACAATGGCTCGACTTGATGCCTACGTTTCGCCAACCATTACAGGTGGCATCTTCAGGGCAGGCATCAAGTCGAGCTATTGTGACGCGGAATCCATCCGGAAGACAAGATTTTTCAAGGAATATATTAATTCCGTTTTATTTCCTTTGTTATTATCCCTAAACAGTATTCAAACAGGCACATTTTGATTTATAATTCAATTTACTCTGATGATGGCTAATTGTTAGCCGAAATATCCTGAGTATATCTACTCAAAAAGTAATGTTAGTGGATAAGGGTGATTATTTCTTATTTATAGTGTTATAGTGTATCCACCGTGTGGCTACACTATTATTAAATGTGTGACTATCCGGTAACACACCTCATTCCCAGAATACTCTACCAAATATTCCATGAATATTCTAGAAGTCAATACCACGTGGTAGAAGGCACCCTTAAATAATTATCTATTAGAGTTGAGCCAATTACGGACCTGGAGTTACATTATTGATCGCGCCCTTTTCACACAATCAATATAGTAACCGGTAGCGTGCTCTTCCATTCGGAAGAGTTGTTTCGCAATAAAGTTCAGTGTTATAAACAAAGTTGTATAGGTGAGTGAGTCATGTAACTGCTTGTTCAACTGCCGTCAAGCTTAACACCAGGGTTTGTATATTTCATTATACATATATTATATATTTTGGTACATTTAACTTTGACACACCGTCTGAAATTGCAATAATATGCTGAACGTAAACTAACTAAATTATTGAAAATAATCCCTTAGTTTGTTTTTCTTCTTTTCTACTAGTTTTCTTTTTAACTGCATATTCAAAAATCCATTTCGTACTCATTTACAATGTCTCATGTGGTTTTCTCGCTCCCCCATTTTGAGGGTAGTGATACGTCTTGAACATAACTAGTATTATATTGGGGTAGGCGATAATGGATAAGTTTTTTCTTTGGTTGGAAGAAAATCTATAGGTCTATAGTTATATAATCTCAAATAACTGTTTATAGGTCAAGGAGTTTTCGCAAAACGGATTGTCTAGTTACTGTAGGCAGTCAATTAGAGAGGACAGTAATTATGCGCAATTTTACGTGTTAGTAATCGAATTTCATCTATTTTTATTCTATTGAAATACCTTCTACGCCTTCTTTGCAGATTGTAAGTGATTACTAAATCAGTGTTTTCATCTATTAGGCACAGTTATGATCAAATCATACTGAATTGTGAAATCTTATTAGTTTTGAGAACAACATACTTTGTTCATATTCTAAGCTTTGTAGTGTCGCAACTACCAAAGATTTATATAATTTTCAAGAAAAGAAACCACCAAAGTTTCGGTATTGAACATTCAACATTGAAACTAGATTATAGAATGCATTCATTGAAGCATATCTTAATAGATAAGAATAGTCTTCAATAAAAAAATTTATGATTTTCGAAGTTCAGAACTTGAGTTATCATCAACGTGGATCTATACTATTGACCAGATTGTTTCTTTAATAGTACTTCTATATATTATTAATGTCTAAACTGATGATAATTGACGAAATGATTTCCACGGTCTTGTTTCATTTTTAATGCAATCCAAGAAGTACATTTCTTAATTCTTACTGAGGAAATGACATCATTTCAAACAATTATCGACCAATGAACTACTTTCAGTCGTAGCTGTAGGAGTTAAGTTTTGGTGACAGGTTACTATACCAACCTAAAGAATCCAAGGGGTAAATTGAAATTACATGTTGAAATTTATCTTCTAGGAATACCAGAAGAGCATAACATTTCCGTTTTCTGGCACGTCACAGCACAAAGCGAGAATATTCAAACGACGACTACCTTAGTAGAATCTAGTAAGGTATTCAAGAAAAAATCTGTAATAAGTTGGTGGCAGAACAGTAGTTTCAGTTGTCAAATACGTAATTAAGTTACAATTTTCAATAGAACGTCAGTTTAATTTATCTAAATACGTAATTAAGTTGCAACCCTCAATAGAATCCGCAGTAGAACAGCATTTTCAGTTGTCGAAATGAATGATTAATTTACCATCTTCAAAAAATAGTATTTGCATTTGTCGAAATACCTAATTAAGTTGCAATCTTTAATTGAATGGTAGTTACAATTTTCAAAATACGTAATTAAGTTGCAATTTTTATTGGAACAGCATTTTCAGTTGTCGAAATACGTGATTAAGTTACGATCTTCAGTAGAATAGTATTTGCAGTTGTCGAAGCACCTATTTAAGTTGCAATCTTTGATAGAATTGTAGTTTCAGTTGTCAAAATACGTAATTAAGTTGTAATTTCCGGTGGAGCAGTATTTTCAGTTGTCGAAATACGTGATTAAGTTACAATCTTCAATAGAATAGTATTTGCAACCTGAACGGTAGTTACAGTTGTCGAAATACGTAATTAAGTTGCAATTTTCAAAAGTACAGTAGTTTCAGCTGTCGAAATACGTAATTATGTTGTAATCTTCAACAGATTTTTCAGTAAGACAGTATTTTCAGTTGTCGAAATACGTGATTAAGTTACAATCTTCAGTTGAATAATATTTGCAGTTGTCGAAATACCTATAATTAAGTTGTAATCTTTTATAGAATGGTAGTTTCAGTTGTCAAAATACTTAATTAAGTTGCAATTTTCAGTGGAACAGTATTTTCAGTTGTCGAAATACACCATTAAGTTATACAATCTTCAGTAGAATAGTATTTTCAGTTGTCGAAATACCTATTTAAGTTGCAATCTTTAATAGAATTGTAGTTTCAGTTGTCAAAATACATAATTAAGTTGCAATTTTCAGTAGAACAGTAGTTTCAGTTGTCGAAATAAGTAATTAAACTTCAATCTTTAGTAGAATATTAGTTTCAGTTGTCTAAATAGGTAATTAAGTGCCAATACTCAACATGAACGGTAGTTACAGTTGTCAAAATACGTAATTAAATTGCAATTTTCAAAAGTACAGTAGTTTCAGTTGTCGAAATACGTAATAATGTTGTAATCTTCAATATCTTTTCAGTAAGACAGTATTAGATTAGGTTACAATCTTCAGTGGAACAGTATTTTCAGTTGTCAAAATACCTATTTAAGTTGCAATCTTTAGTAGAATTGTAGTTTCAGTTGTCAAAATACGTAATTAAGTTGCAATTTTCAAAAGTACAGTAGTTTCAGTTGTTGAAATAAAAAATCAAGTAGCAATCTTCAATATAACAGTAGTTTAAGTTGTCGAAATACGTAATTAAGTTGCAATGCTCAATATAATCTTCAGTAGAACAGTATTTTCAGTTGTCCAAATACATAATTAAGTAGCAATCTTTAGTAGAACACTATTTTCACTGATATAAATACGCAATTAAGTTGCAATATTCAATAAAACGGTAGTTTCACTTGTCGAAATACGTAATTATGTTGCAATCGTCCATAGAATCTTCAGAAGAACAGTATTTTCAGTTGTCGAAATACGTTATTAAGTTGCAATCTTCTGTGGAACAGTAGTTTCAGTTGTCAAAATTCGTAATTAAGATACAACCTTCAGTAGAACAGTAGTTCCAGTTATCGAAATACGTAATAAAATCGCTACCATTAATAGAACAGGAGTTTCAGTTTACAAAATACGACTTCAAATCCTAGAATGTTGAAATAGTTGATACTTTCAATTTAGTCCTGTTGTATTGTTCAGGTCATTGCGTTCTGACTTTCCCAAGGATTCTCAGTGGGTCTCTCATAAGACATTATTGCATAGAATGGACTATTATTGAATAAGTGTTTACCATGACAATTGTTGTCTTATCATTCACAGCTGTTTCACACTAGCACATATGCTTATTATTTTCGTATTTACGTACGTTTCGGTTTCATGATCATCATCAGAAGATACGTCTTCTGATGTGGGCATTTTTAATTGAAATTAGTTCGATAAGGACGCTTTGTGCTTGATACAATCAGTTTCGAAAAATCCCATTTTCAACAGTGATATGTCTTCTGATGATGGTCGTGAGAACGAAACGTACGTAAAGACGAAAATAATACGCATATGTGTCAGTGTGACCTATTTCCCGAGAATTTCTATAAAATGTATACCCCCGTGTCAAGAATCATTATTAATTTTTCGAAGCTTTGCTTATTGAATTTAAATATCCTAGGTAATTGTGATGATTATATTTTTTTTTCGTTTTGAGAAAAAATTCATTTGCTGGTAGATACCATTAATTATTATAGAACCTGTTAAATGTTTTTTGAAGACACATGGACTGCCGCTGATACACAATATTATCTAGGGATAGTAAAAATCTGAGACGTCTTAGACTATTTCTTAATGTGCACTGGTCACTTGGTTCATGCAAATGAACAGTTTGAATAAATTTCAGTTCTGTAAAATGTCTCAAACTTCCATGTTCTACAAGAACTTCGGCTAATAATCACATCTGTAAGATATTGTGTCATAAACCAAGATTTTTCAAAAATGTCTCAAGAAGTAACCCCTTTCAGATCTACAAAATATAAGAATTCAAATTCCTCTTCTCTAAATAATACGTCATCATGATATTTTTAATTTCACAGCTTTCAGGTATTCTGGTATGATGTAAATGATGTCATGAATAGTGGGACATGCAGTGAGAAAACAAAATGTGCGAAGAATCCGCCTGTTTGGTACCTCCGCTTGAAACATCTCAGAATGGTCCAATCGAACCAAGATGTGAGTATAATTATTAAAAATTTTTGATTATCTTTATGATTTTTGCTAACAGTTGAAGGTAATCTATAACAATAAATTCATCCAGAATTGTTCAATGTTCGGTTTCTTTGCTAAACTTCAATTTATTAATTGAATAGATAACATACGAGGCCAAGGTGAAAAGTCCCGGAAAAATAAAACATAGTGTGATGTACCATCTTTAACTAGAAGGCATTAAAATTTTCAGGATGATATGTCATTTGGTTCTATTTTGACACCCATTGAAAGCAAGCAGCCTTGAAGATTTTTGTAAACATGAAAAAAAGTGAATTTTGTACTAGCTCTCTGGTGACAACTTCAAAGCATTGTTTGGTGATGTTCAAGCGCGATAAGAAGGACTTTTTGCTCCGTTTCGTAGCCGTGAACGAAACATGAATCCATCACAACACACCAGAGACAAAAACAGTGGACTTGTACTGGCGAAGCCAAAAAAGGCCAAAGTCATGACGATAGTTTTTTGGGGTGCACCCGGTATCGTCCATATCGATTACCTAGAAAAGGGCAAAACCGATCACCGGCGTATATTATGCAGAACTGTTGGATCGATTCGATGCCGATTTGAAGCAAAAACAGCAGCATTTGGCAAAGAAAAAAGTGCTCTTCCTCCAGGAAAACGCACCGGCGCGACGCACAGGTCCGCAGTAGCAATGGCAAAATTGCATGAATTGCGATACGAATTGGTTCGTCATTCACCATATTCTCCAGATTTGACCTCCTGAGATTTGTATCTATTTTCAAACAAGATTTGGCTCCATCGATGAGATCTTCGCTGAAACAAACGCCTATTTTGAAGGAGTGCCGAAATCGTATTATTTGGAAGGGATCGAAAAATTAGAAAAACGTTGGACGGGCTACAAGGATGTTAAAAAATAAAATAAGTTTTGACCAAATAAATCATTTCTTGTTTCATTTTTCATTCAGGGAGTTTTAATCTTGACCTCATATTTGAGTTAATGAGCAACGATATATTACTGATTCGTTGTCATTTATTGAAATTGTATTTGATTGTGGATTGTGGTATATTGTGTGACTCAAAACGAGAATTCGCAATCAATTAGAACTTATTGAAATTGGTGTTTATTTATAGTAATGATGAAATTACCAGGAAAGTTCTCACTTTCCTACAATTCGATCGTGACATTAAGACCATCCCAAATAACTTCGATCTACTGTACAAGAATAGTAATAAATGATGAGCTTTGCCCAACCTTGAGGGTTAGAACACGCGAAATATAATGATTGTCACTTTATTTATAAGAAATTTGATCCAACTGCGATTGAAACAACAAATAGCTATTCCCAATATGGCACCTAAAGCCACTGGCCTCACGTTTACGCTTTTCTATTCGTGTAATATTGGAAGATATTGAAAGTCTTTTCGAAAAAAAAAGTTGAATTTCAGTAATGGTTATATACAGGGAGGGAGTGTCATCAGAATATCTTGATTGTTTCCGCGATCAATTTCTTCTCTTAGTCTACCTACTACGAAGGCAAGGTGAAAGTCCTTGAAAAATGAAACAGATGGCGCCACAATCGAAAATCTCATGTGGCATTTGTGATGTACCATCTTTAACTAGAATATGTCAATCAGTTCTGTTTTGACACCCATCGAAAATAAGCAACCTTGATAATTTTTGTGAACATGGTGAAAAGTGAATTTCGCGTCTTGATTAACCATTATTTCTTGCGTGGAAAAAACATTAGGCAAATCAAAGCATCGCTTGTTAAACATTATGGGGATTCCTCACCATCGATGGGAACGATTCACAAGTGGTTTACTGATTTTCATTGTGGTAGTATGACCACAAAGGACGCCGAATGTTCTGGTCGTCCAATTGAGGTTACAACGCCAGAAATCGTCAATGAAATCCATGGTAGGATATTGGACGACCGGCGAGTTAAAGTGCACGAGATTGCTGAGAGGCTACGGGCATATCAACCGAAAGGGTATAGAACATTTTGCACAGAATTTTGAATATGAGAAAGTGATCTGCGAGATGGGTGCCGCATTTGCTCTCTGTTGACAACAAGTGCGACAGTGTGACAGCTTCGAAGGAGTGTTTGGCGATGTTCAAGCACGATAAGAAGAACGTAACCGTGGACGAAACATGGATCCATTACAATACACTAGAGACCAAAGACTCAGGTTTCGAAATGGAAAGTGTCTTCTGAAGTGTCCTTATCGGATCATAGACACATTCTATTTGATGTTGAATCTATCACAAATGAGGTTCAAAGTTACAGGAATCCAAGGACCACCAACTGGGGCCTCTATAAGCAGGAGCTATGTGGTAGGCTCCTTATGCTTCCGACTTATCACGGAGAAGGAAGGGCGGAGACAGAGGCTACAGTTTCGGGTCTTAGCTCCGCCATCATCTCTGCGTACGAAGCCAGCTGTGATCTTAGGCAGAGGAACGCTGGAGGAACAACGCCATGGTGAACCACAAAAGTGGAGGAACACCGGAAAATGATAAGAAAACTCTTTAATAAAGCTAAGAGATCTCAAGCAGTCGTGGATTGGGAAAGCTATAAAGCGGCCCAAAGAGAATATAAAAAAGCGTTGAGAACGTCAAAACGAGACACTTGGCGGACTTTCTGCGGGGATATCAACAAGCTACCCTCTGGGGCAAGACTCTGCAAAGTTCTCTCAAAAAACAACAGAGCCAGAATTGGATCAGTGATTCTTCCGATTGGTGAGTACACCACGACTCCGGAGGAGACACTGAGACACCTAGTGTCGGTCCATTTTCCTGACTCTGGAGACGGAGATCTGACTACTGAATGAGACGATGGACAGAGTGACCGTCATAACGGTGACTTTCGTCTGTCCTCCGACATAGTCAATTATGACAAGGTGAAGTGGGCCATATCCGGGTTCGCACCGTACAAATCACCAGGCGAAGATGGAATATTCCCGGCTCTCCTACAAGAGAGACAGGAAATTATCATCAAGCTATTGGTGAAAATCTTCCGATTTTGCATAGCCACTGGCTTTATTCCAAAGCTATGGCGGGCAGTGAAAGTCGTCAGGGACAAGGACTGGTATTTCTCAGCGCCCCCTTGACCGTCTGCAGCGACTTGCATGCGTAGGCATACTGAGCGTCATGAGGTCGGCTCCGACGAGAGCCCTTGAAGCTCTCGCTGGATTACCACCTCTACACTTATACATTAAAACTGAGGTCATGAGAACGGTGTATAGGTTGAAGGGCCTAGGCCACTGGACCAAAACGTACCATTCTCGTGGAGACTCATCGATTCTAAGTGAGGCAATCTCTAAATACCCCATACTAGAAATGAAGCAAGATAGCATGATTCCTGCTATATGTCTCACTTCTCCCAAAATCCTCATCCCGGATAGAGAAGATTGGAACAACGATACCCTCACCCTACTAACACCAGACGGGCTCGTATGGTTCACAGATGGGTCCAAGGTAGGTCAGGCTTCTGGGGCGGGAGTGTACCTAAAAAGACCAAGGATCACTAGCTCAGTGACTCTAGGCGCTTACTGCACGGTTTTTCAGGCGGGGGTCTACGCAATACTGACTTGTGCCATGGAAAACTAGCGAAGAAACTATGTAAATAGGCGCATATATATATGCACAGACAGCCGGTCGGCTCTGGGAGCTCTCAAATCACCAAGAGTCACATCAATGCTTGTCAAAGAATGCAGGGATACACTGACTGAACTAGCTAGGAGAAATAAAGTTCAACTCATCTGGGTCCCCGGACACAGCGGAGTGTAGGGAACGAAATGGCCGACTCTCTGGCCAGGCGAGGGTCGTCTAGCGCCCCTATCGGGCCGGAGCCAATGGTCGCTTTATCAAACTGCGTAGGTGGCCTCGCCCTTTTGGACCAACTGAATAAAGAGTGGTCTAAACTGTGGCGAGAATCACCACGCAGGAGGCAGGCCAAGCTCTTCATCAAAGAGCCTGTGCCTAGGCTCTCAAAGAAACTCCTTTCTCTGAACAGAAGGGACATCCGAGAGATGACTTGAATCCTAACCGGTCACTGTCGTCTTAACAAACATCTCCACACTATGGGCATCGCAGATGACCCAATATGTAGGAAATGCAGAGAGGTGGAAGAAACTGCCTTTCACATCATGTTGGAATGCCCAGCATTAGCATCCCCCAGGCATCGACACTTCGGAGAATTAAAACTTCTCCCAGAAGAACTTATGGAAGCCAGCACTGGCAATATTCTGAGTTTATGGCGGGCCCCAAACCTGCTAGAATAGAATAGGCTTCTGACTACGGGGCGCACAATGGGCCCAACTAAGTTGCCTAAGTGCATCAGGGGGCTTAGCCTCGCACCCTCTTCTGATGATGATGATGACCAAAGAACAGTTGAAACAGTAGACTTGTCCTGAGGAATCGTAGCCGAAAAAGGGCACAGTTGGTTTACCGGCCAAGAAAGTCATGGCGACAGTTTATTGGGATGCACACCGTATCGCTCATATCGATTACCTTGAAAAGGGCAAAGCGATCACCGGCGTATATTATGCAGAGCTGTTAAATCGATTCGACGCCGATTTGAAACGAAAGCGGCCGTATTTGGCAAAGAAAAATTGCTCTTCCACCAGGACAACGTACCGGCACACAGGTCCGCAGTCGCAATGGCAAAATTGCATAAATTGCGCTACAAATTGGTTCGGCATCTACCATATTCTCCAGATTTGGTCCCCTGCGATTTTCAACTATTCTTAAACTTGAAGAAATGGCACGGCGAAAAGAGATTTGGCTCCGACGTCATCGCAGAAACAAACGCCTATTTTGAAGAATTGCCGGAATCGTATTACAAGGAGATTACGTTGAGAAATAAAATAAGTTTTGATTAAATAAATCATTTCTTATTTCATTTTCTGGGACTTTTCACCTTGCCCTCATACGACATAGTATGGGACGAAGTAAAACTAGGAAATCATATAGCAAGTCCATGAATTATTCTGCCCTCACAACAATAATAGCGGGCAATAGGGAAGTAGTATCTACGCATTGCGGAGGTCACACCTCCGATTAGTTTCGTTTATATAAGGTATCACTGCTGGGATATATTTATTTTAAAGAAAAATAATAGCGTGTCACAAAAGCTATGCCACAAACTACTTTATTAAATAGTATAAAGTAAACTCTTCAAAATTATCATCATATTCTATTATTAACACTATTATAAACGTAATATTTATTTCTTGTTGGCTTTTATCAGATAAAATCTCTCCAGTCTAGCTCTAGATCAATGAATAATGCGTTGTTTCCGCGTGTGGCTTGTCTAGCTAGGCCTGATGTTTGTCATACCTTGTATCATGGGAACGTGAAGACTTATTGCTCGAGGTACCTCGGGGTGGATTGACCGTTCCCACGAAATGTCGATTAATGCACAGACGTCAAAGGTTTGTGGATCCATGGATATCAAGCCCAACATTGCCACAGATGGCTCGTGTCAACTAAAACTGACACGTCTTTGTTTTTTTTTCCAAATCTGGGCCTAAAAAGCCTCAAATAAGGGCTCGTAGTTAATAAAAAGAAAATCCTTCGAAAATGTGACCTTTTTGTCTATAAAAAGTCCATATATAACCCAGTTGCGCCAATAAGAAAAATCCTGAGTTTTGGTCTTCACATAATACATCCCAAATAACACATTCTCCAAATGTTTAAAGTCAACAAGACAGCCCATTTTTGGCCAAATCTGGAACCTCCGCATAGGAGCTTGCGTGATTAAAAAAATGTTGTCAACGAGTAAGTCCAAATTACGTATTTTTGACGCTGCCCCTTGGGAGGACGCCTTTCAGTACTTGCGACTATCACATTCGTGATATTGAGGGTGATACCTATTCAAGGGGTGTAAGTCAACATTCGGATCACTTTTCCTATGCTTGGCTTTTGAATTAATAGGGTGCATATGTTGTTTCGGGCCTCCTCGTTGGAATCACTGTATTGGCCAAATACAATCCGATAAACAGATGTGTGCCATTGGTTTGAAAGTACCTATCAATATTTGATAGAACTAACGAAAAACTACTAGATATTACATTATCAACCATTGTACATAACACAATATCCTTAAATAATTGAAAATAGAAAATTTTGAGTCACCATCAAACTATAATTGGTTCCAGTGTCTCCAGGAAGCAACGGTATAATTCACAATGGCGAAGCATTAGTTGGATTTCATGAAGATGCATTGTCACAAGCAGCAGTTGGTAAAGCTCAGTTGTTACTAGCACTAGTTCTTGGACTTGGACTAGCAGCCGACTGCTCAGAGCTAACTGTACTTAGTTACATATTACCTGCAGCCGAAATACATCTATGTATAGACGAACAAAAAAAACATTGGTTAGGTAAGTTTCATTTTCGAATGACGCTAGAAATAGGATTTCGTTCCATGTTGTATGAATATGGGATGTTGCTTACATTTTTGAAATTTTTTTGTGGCAACAAAACTACTCGTAGTGTAAGGAACTATAGTTATTTTATAATTAGGATTATTATTTATCCAGTGAACCAAGATTTTCCTGTATTTCTCAATGTCTTTTGTGATTCACAACTTTGCTTTGAAATCATTCATTGTGAAGAATTGATCGTAATCTAAGGACATGAAGAAGGTTGGCCTTATATATGTGTATAAGTTATATGAAATCTCACCGTCGACACGTTTCGATTCCATGAATCATGTTCAGTACAAACAATAAAATTTTTATATAAAAATAAGAAAATAACGACACTTTGACATACCACTAATGTGGTTAAACCAACTTACGTGAGTTAATCAGTAAAACTACCATTTTTAATATAAAAAACTTTCTGTTGGGATGTAGTTCAACTTCTTACTCAATACTAGTAAATATTAAATTGTTGTACTCGATTACTATACCCGGAAATCCGTGTGTTTGATTATTCATCCAACCTTGATGATCATTCATAAAATATAACTATTGACTGATAATTTATTGATCATCTATCTATACATTTTCTGTATTTTTTTCAGTATCTACAACACTTTTAGCCCTTGCAGGTGGATCTTTCGCATGGGGAATATTGGGAGACCATTTAGGTCGAAGAAGAGCACTTATCAGTGCACTTTCAGTGGCAGCCCTATTTTCAGCAGTAGCTTCAGTGATGCCAACATACGGCACATTCATAACAGCGAGGTATAACTGTTTATTAATAGTTCCAATATTTCCCCCACATATACCCAGGGACGTGTTTATAGTTTTTATCAATAGGGGTTGGGGGTGATGGTATTGAACCACAAATTTGTGTTTTGTCGTCGTAGAATTAAATGAGGAAACCAAAAATGCCCAAATATATAGGGTGTTCTATTTAAAATGACGAATTTGTATAACGCCCAGGTGTAATGTAACATCCTGTATGAACGAAAGTATTTTCTGTATATTTACCTCATCATGATTCGGTGGTACTACTATGTTTTCGAAATTTACTCTAACTGTTATAATAAGCGAGTTATGGAAGAAATTGTCGTAGGTGAAACACCCTTTATATAAAAAAAATCCCCAATTGCCCTTCTTAGAATGTCAGCACGTGCTCTAACTATGATAGCATAACGTAAAAACAAAATAAAATATATGCCTTTCTTCTAGGTTCTGTTCAGGATTGGGTGTTGCAGGAGCATTTCCGCTATCATTCAGCTACCTATCAGAAACTTGTTCTCGTGCAACTAGAACCCGATACACAGGTTTGCTACATTCGTTTTGGCCACTGGGTGCTCTTTTCACATCAGTGTTAGGCCACTTTATCTTACCAACACAAGGGGCCGATATAGTACAAGACAATCTTGAACATTGGAGCTCCTGGCATAAATTCCTTATTCTTAGTATACTTCCAACTTTAGTATGTATAATTGGTTTAATTTGGGCATCGGAATCTCCGAGATATCTCTTAGAAGCTTCACGAGAGGTAGAGGCTCTAGAAGTGTATCAGAGATTGCATAGACTGAATAAAACAAGGACTCAGTATGGACTGACCGAGTTAGAGCTTCCTGGTAGGAACGCATATCGAGAAAGACCTACAAGTCCGACACGAAATGTGTTCACTCATGGTTTCAGTTCGGTAAGTTTTTTCTATATTAGAATTATATACCGGGATATCAAAAATTATCTTGGTCAAGGATGGTTGTGGAATCTAAAACGTGTGTCTTACTTTACGTTATTATGAAAACTTGTGTCAAATTAATTAATTTGAAGTTTTTTAAAGTGAGAAATTTCGCAATTTTATGCGGGATTTTCACGTGGCTTATCGAAATTAGAAGGTTCGAATTGTATAAAAACACAATTGCATGAACTCCAGACGTCCTATGTAATTAGCTACGAACGTAATCATTTTGACATATGCCTCGAAGAGCTCGCTACGTGTCAGTTAGAGTTTATACTTTTTACCTCGATCTTGTTAATTCGGGGCCGTTTTATGCCTCGTACGGCCGGCGCCAGTTGTAATAAAGTATTTTCGGCTATAGGCCGCTAGCTTCTAACCGCTTTTGGGTATATTTTAGTAGCTAGAACATTCCCTTTGGTACGTCGCACGTTAGACGCGCGTAGCTAAGACCTGAGAGTACCTGTTTCTATTTTAATTAAATTTTCCTATTTAATCGACATTTTGGGGCCCGAGATGCTATTTAGTTGGCCCCGTTCATAAACTAACGACATGGAGCAAAAAACGCATGCGAAAACGAAAAGTCCTCGTAAAGACGTTCTATGTTCCGAAGATTTGCACTTTTCTAACTCTCGAGCTACGCGCTCCTCACGTGAACGTCATTCGATTTATCGAAAATTAACCAATTTAAAACAGTTTTCGACCCCGTTTGTGGCTATTGCGACCTTGTAAAAGGTTCAAAATTAACATTTCGTTTTACATTCCACAACACCACAACCACCCTTGGCCAAGATAATTTTTAATTTGTAGTTCATTATTGTTTTACAACTGAAATAAATAGGTATGAAATTTGTAAGTTATTGATGATGTCATTGTGACAGTGACATAATTATTTCAAACGTAAAGTAAGACACACATTTTAGATTCCACAACCACCCTTGACCAAGATAATTTTTGATATCCCGGTACTTCAATAAAATAACTATCAAGAGTTTGATTTTCACTAATTAATACATAAATGTAACTTCTTTAAACAAATATTACTAAGTACTATTCAACTTACCACAAAATATCTAATCTAATATGTAACATTAATGGTAATCTAATTAAAAATAGTTGGTGCAATTACGGTTTAACCGTTCGAAGAATTAAACGATACACTGGAGCCGACGGAAAATATAATTATACAAATTTAACAAGGAAGAATTATTATTGAGCAAGTGTTGATCGTTCAACAGGATATACAGCTCTATTTATAGTCTTGTTCATAGATTATTGAACGTCCCTTTGAGCCAGCAAAATTACAACAACAAAGTTGAGAAACTTCAGCAAATAGCGTTGAACAATGGTTTCGACAAATCTTAGATCAATAATTTAATTTTTGAACTCTGTATATAAAGACATGTTGCCCATATAAAAAAAATAATGGTGGTAAATGAATCAGCTTTAGCCGAACATATTTTGAATAAAGGTCACACCATTTCTCAAGAAAGTATATCACTTTTAAAACACAGTATGAACAAATAGGTAATTTAGAAGGGATGAGAATGTATAAACGAAAAAGCAATTTACTTAATTCTGATTTATCTCCAGCTGAGGGTAACCCCTTGTTTGCATTATTATATATAAACAGGCACAATTTATTACTTTTTATGGATGTGAAAAATCACAAAATGATCATTAAAATTGTGGTTTTCTCCATAATTAAATGTTCTTGCATCAGTATTTTTAGAACCTTTCTCTCTGACCAATATATATCTTAGGGCAGGACCCATGACATTTACTTCATTGAATGATTTATCTTTATGTTTTGATAAACTTAGCTAAATTATGATGCGTTTTATACGCTACGTCAATACCTAAATTGCTAAGAAATTTTGAAATTTTAGTAGTGAATACATATAATACCAACATAAGAATTGTTTTGTTTCATTGCAGGATAAACTGAGTTGATAGCTAACTATAGTATGGTTTTAAATAATATTAGTCCGGAACAGTAAACATTATTTATCGCGATTTGTTTAACGATATTCAGCTCTTTACCAAAATTATCGTTTGACATCGGTATGTTGTGTAGTGTATGAACCTATTGTTGACTGCTATTTTGTGTTGAAATGGATGGTTTGATGTTTGTTTGAAGTATTGTGTATTGTCAGATCAGTATTGCAAATTTAATATTTGAATGAATTGTATTTATGATGCTATAATATCGTGAACGAAGCTATACCAAAATATGAACCTCTTCATAAAGAGGTGTTTATGAACGTTCGTGAATATCAGTTTCCAAATTATCCATAAATATATCTGCTAATTATGTTTTAAAAGAATAGCAACTAAATTGGTAGTTTCTTGTTATTGCAAAGTTTATTATGGTTTTTATGTAGGAGATTTACTGTTAAATTCGAAGTGTCTGAGGAAGAAAAAAAATTGTGAAACACTGTATAAAAGTTAGCCCACCAACATTTTCGAATTTCGTCAAATCTGTATTAATTAATGTACAACCGGAGTCTGGTGATACATTCAGAATATGAGCAATTACCCTTTTCGAGAAAAAAAAATACTTAAAATACGTTCCAAAACACTGTTTTTCAAATGAATAATATAATCAGAAACAAACTAATGAAGTCTAATAGATTATTGTCATAAGATAAACTAGAAGTCCACATGCATGCTAAGCCAGCATGGTCCTAATGTGAAACATTTTCTTTATAGTACATCTCTTGGTGTCTAACATTATTCGGTATAAACCCGATAAAGATGTCGGTAGAGCTCACCACATGCATGCTTTTCCGTTAGAGTAAATCGCGACTTATCGTCAATGCTTACCAAAGAGCGGGCCAGAACTTCTGTCAAAACTGCACAATTGAATGCAAACAATGTAGAAATCTCTCTTATTGATGAGGGTATATGGTGTATGAGATTCTACACCAACAACCAATCACCCAATACTATATAGATTCGATTTGAATGATAAGGTCTTCCTAGTCCAGATCGATCAGTAACGTCACAAACGTATAGTTCCAGACAGCTATTTCCCTCTTTGTAAGGTTTCGAAGTGAGTAGCCACTGTAAGGTTTTGAAGTGACCTTTTGTGTCTAATGATCCCAACTAACTCACTAGGATATTTTACATTCAGGGCTCGTAGTGATACGTGTCCTCAGACTCTTGATTGATCGGATTACCCAGAGCGCCAACTGCTTTAGCCAAAAAAAAGTTAGGTATCAAGGACACTGCAAGGTGAATAAATGTTGATGATTATGTCAGAGAAATAAAGGAAGTTTCCACTCAACAATTTGGTTTTAATCCTGTAGGGAATTATAATTGGAACAAAATTAGTTTGATTAATAACATACTTATTTTATAAATTAACAAAGAGCAATACTATAAAAATTGAAAGTGAAACAAACTAGAGTTCTTGATAATTTGTTTAATTAATTTCATGAGGGAATATATATTTTTTCCTTTGGTTCAAAAAATAATTTAAAGATGAAAACAATTTCAGTTTGGGAAAATAAACAACAGATCATGAAAATTTGGTTATTCCAAGTGAGAAAAATGTTACCCTCCTAGAAACTTGGATGAGCTTGGAGGAAGAGCTCTGCCAGGAATTTCCCTCAAAAACACGGCGCGGGAAAAAGGATGTGAGACGTCTCGATCGTTTAAACCCTATAATACAGACAATACGAGCAATATCTTGTTCAAGGGATAAATAACTAAGTCAGCTGGAATAATCAATATAATCCCACAACTGATTATGCTATCTACACAAATTGTATATTCAAAATTATTTAAAAATTGAAATCTTGAAGAGAACTAGTGAAATACAATATCAAAATCTCAAAGAGAATATTTGGATAATAAGTTACTTATTGAATTCTGACAATTTATACTACAAATTATATGAAAATATGGCAGTCTTAAAGAGAATGAGTGAGGTAATTTAGAAATATGCAAGAGTACAATAGTTTACGAAGTATATTAGAATGAAATTGTGATCGTAGTTTCTAAATGAATAATCTGTTCAAGCAATATCAGATGATTTACTCGGTGATCCCATAAGGTAGTTAATGAGAATTTCGGCTTTATTTAAGTTCACCCAAATCAATAATTATTCCGTTATCTCACCAAGACGAGCCTAAAGAGACATATCCAATACAAATTTAGATGAGGAAGGTCAAAGAAGGGTTATACGGAATACTACGTAAACACGTGGAGAATTGCTAGGTTAAACAAGCTTCAGAGAACGATATAAACCACTTCTACTATTAACAAATTAGATACTGAATAAAGACAAGAGAACAATATAGTAAATGATTATCTAGTGTAGACCCGAGAAAGTAAAGGTGATCTTGTGTAACCACGCGGATGAGTAAATATTCATATAATCATTGAAAAATATCATCGATCAGAAAATATACACATCTACAACTAGGTTTAGATAATGATATTTCAATATAGACAATTAATAAAATATAAAGAAACGGTAATGATTCGACTCACCCGCGTGTAAGTTTGACACACAGATGATTCCTATCAGTTTCCGTTTCCTAGTCTCCCCTCTCATCACGTATCGCGAGACTTATCTCAAGTTTTCGCGCAAGTAAAATAAACGATTTGCGCTATTAAAAACACAGATGTCGGTCACCATCTCTTTCCAAATTTAATTATCTATAATTCCGAGCGAATCCGTTAATAATATTATTCAATCAATCAGACTCAGTAACGTCTAACGTTACATCTTCTCATAGAGCCCATCAGTGGAACGAGCAAGTTGCAACATTACTGAACGATTTCTGTTGTAGGTAGTCATAACTGGCCAACAACATGGTAAAAAGACCAAAAGTATCTCACGCATCTATGAATAGATGTCCCACTAAGAAATCAAACAATGTACCACATTGACTGATAGATTTCTCGAACATTACAAAAGTTACGGGGCATGTGAGACAACTTGAGTGCGCCAAATTCAAACCAATTTGAGAGAAATAGAAATGAATAAATATATGAATATACTCATTTATCTCATGTTGACTTTTGCTCGATAACAATAATAAGGTTTTTCTAGTCCAGATCGATGAGCTCTATGAAAAAAGAGAAACTATAAGTTACTGATCCATCTATGCTAGAAAGACCTTATCATTGTTATCTAGCAAAGTCGACATTTATTTCTAATCCTCTTACATTAGATTCGATTTCTTCAAATTACCCGTTGCTCACTTTGGAACAAATTCTTCAAAAAAGATTTGTATCCTGAGTCATCATATTTTTCTGTCAGATAGTATTGATTCTGTAAATTATTAATCATCTGTTCATCTTATCAAATTTATATAGTGAATAATTATAAATAATAATTATAAAATCATAATATAATGTTGTTTTGTTATTTTTTATGTTACAGTTCAACGAAGCAATACAGAGAATATCTTCACCAACGCATTTTCGCACAACGCTTCTACTAGCATTATTACATTTATTATTAGGATTCGTTTATATGGGAATATCTAATTTTTCTACTGGTATACTTAAGGAATTAAAGAATCAAGAATACTATTCAATGAGAAAATACCAACAAGATAAAAATTATACAGAAACATTATTCAATAAATCAATTGAAAATATCCAATATAAAAATTCGTTTTTCAAAAACGTCACCTTTCACCAGCTTAATTTGAATCATGTTGAATTCTATGAATGCATATTTGATGAAGTCCAATTTATCAATGTGAAATCATCTATCAGTTATTTCGAAAATTCAACAATCAAAAATTCCAGGTATGTATTTTCTCTTTCTAGTTAGCATATGGATAACAATGAGATATTAAACAAAACTGTTGTGTTTCCATGTTATTATATTTAACCTTGCATTAGTCGCAATATCTCATAGGTCTTCTTGGAGATAACGCAATATGTTTCTGTTTTAAAATGACCCGCTTTGAAGGGTCATATCGCTCGATGTAGCTTATAATTAGCTTGAATTCACGTCGTTAAAACGGTAGTGATTCAAATTTGTTTGATTCGAGGGAAAGGTAAAAATTCCCTGAAAAATGAAACAACAAATGATTTATTTGGTCAAGACTTATTAAGCTATTGCATATAGCTTTTATCGCGGGCTTTGAGCGCGGCGACCGAATCAAGAAAAAAAAACTAAAGACAAATACCGTAACGAAAACCTAAAAAAACAAAAGACAAATACCGTAACGAAATATCCTAAGACCCACCACTCCGCCTACCATGTAGATGGGCCGAGCTTAAACTTGTCGAAATGTTAACTTTGAACCCTTTAAAAGGTCGTGATAGCCCCAAAGTGGGTCGAAAACTGTTTTGAATTGGTTAATTTTCGATAAATCGAATGACGTTCACGTGAGAAGCGCGTAGCTCGCGAGTTAGAAAAGTGCAAATTTACGGTACATAGAACGTCTTAACGAGGACTTTTCGCTCCATGTCGTTAGTTTATGAACGGGGCCAACTAAATAGCATAGTCTCGGGCCCCAAAATGTCGATTAAATAGGAAAATTTAAATAAAACAGTTTGAGGTATTCTCAGGTGTCACCTACTAGCATCTGACATGCGACGTACGAAAGGGAATTTTCTAGCTACTTGAATATACAGAAAGCGGGAAAAAGCTAGCGGTCCATAGCCCAAAATACTTTATTACAACTGGCGCCGGCCGCACGGGGTTCGAAACGGCCCCAAATTAACAAAATAGAGGTAAAATGTATAAACTCTAACTTACGCGCAGCGAGCTCCTCGAGGATATGTCAAAATTATTGCGTTCGTAGCTAATTACATAAGACGTCTGGCGTTCATGCAATTGTGTTTTTATACAATTCGAACCTTCTAATTTCGATAGGCCACGTGAAAATCCCGGAGCCGGAAGCGCTATCGAGATCTTAAAGTTAAAACTTTCGTATAAAATTGTGTTTACAAGTCAACTGACACTTGTCACCATAGATAACTGTACTACCGGTAGTAGAGTTGTCTATGCTTGTCACAGAATACTCTTCATAGAGATCAAGATGATACTCTTTTTAACTCATAATTCGTGAAGATTTTGAAGGGGTAGTGGATGTTCTTCTGCCCAACTTTTTCCAGTGGCGTAGTGCTATGCAATAGCTTTACCGCGGCAGTCCCCGAGTGCCACACGTTTCATTTTTTATTTCACAACGTAATCTCCTTGTAGCCAGATACACTCCGTTAAACGTTTTTCTAATTTTTCGATCCCGTCGGAATAATACAATTTCGGCAATCTTTGGAAACATGACTTTCATCGTTGGCACCAATTCTCTTTCCGCCGGGCCATTTCTTCAAGTTTGGAAATAGATAAAAATCGCAGGGGGCCAAATCTGGAGAATATGGTAGATGACAAACCAATTGGTAATGCAATTCATGCAATTTTGCCTTTGCGACAGCGGACCTATGCGCCGGTGAGTTTTCCAGGTGAAAGAGCACTTTTTTATTTGCCAGATGCGCCCGCTTTCGCTTCAAATCGGCGTTGAATCGATCCAACAGCTCTGCACAATATACGCCGATGATCGGTTTTGCCCTTTTCAAGGTAATCGATATGGACGAAACCCTGTGCATCCAAAAACCGTCGCCACGACTTGTTGGCCGATAAACGTACTTTGGCCTTTTTCGGCTTCGATTCGACAGGACAAGTCGCACAGTTTCTACTGTTATTTGATCTCTGTATGTGTTGTGATGGTTCCGTGTTTCGTCCACGGTTACGAAACGGCACAAAAAAGTCCTTCTTATCGCGCTTGAACATCGCCAAACACTCCTTTGACGTTGTCACACAGTCGGGCTTGTTGTCAACAGAGAGCAAATGCGGACCCGTCTGGCAGATAGCTTTCTCATATTCAAAATTTATGCAAAAACCTTCCGTACCCGTTTGATTATAATGCCCAGAGCGAGTTGAAGTGCACGATATTGCTGTCGTGCACTTTAACTCGCCGATCGTCCGATATCAAAGAATGGATTTTATTAACGATTTCTGGCATTGTAAGCTCAATTCGACGACCAGAACTTTCGGCGTCCTTTGTGGTCATACTACCACAACGAAAATCAGTAAACCACTTGCGAATCATTCCAATCGATGGTGAAGTCATGTTTATTCCATGCAAGAAATAATGTTTAATCAAGACGCGAAATTCACTCTTTTCCGTGTTTACAAAAATCTTCAAGATTGCTTGCTTTCGATGGGTGTCAAAACAGAACTGAACATCGGTGCAGTGTCATGTGAGCCACAGGAGTTAGTTACATGAGGTTTCCTTTTGCATGGTCCCATTGAATAATTTAAAGACCTTTGGTATCTGCCCAATGTTTGCTCATTGTCTTGTCGGTTATTTGTTCGAACTGTTTAACTATGGTGCTATAGGTAATGCTTCCCGTTTCGAATATTGTTGGTGGCTCCCTTGTCTACCATTGTTCACCTTTTATGTCCTGGTGACCGGGCACCCACAAAAGTTTCGCCCGGTTGTTGGTTTATAGCATTGATATGACTGCTTCACTACCTGCATGATAAACATTTGCTCATTGTTGTATACTCTGTTCAATATGATTTGCACGCAATTCGCTATGGCTCAGCATGAGTTACCGTTGGATGAACTCCAAGGTCTTTCAAAACCTTATCTTATCCTCGGAGTCCCAGATTCTGATGCCAGTGCCAGTGTCTGTTTCCAATGAATCAGGGTATCTATAGTTTCCACTGATTTTCATGAATTTTCTCCTCTTAGCCCATGTTGAGAATTTGGGGGCTGGGCCCCCCGTTTACCTATCCAGCGGACTTAAAACGTTCACGTACTTGCCCTCTCCTAACTATCAACAGCACGCCACTGCCCGACAGAGACCAACGCCTAGATTGGAGAGGAGACGGTCTTTTGAACCATCTGGGCCCCTCTCCCCTGTCTACTCGTGTTCGCGTCATTTTACGACTACTCCGTGTGACGAATCACCGTCGACCTCTTATCATCGGTCTACCACACATCTTTGCCTCGGCCGCGAATCAATTTCCCAGAGACCTGGCATATGAAGCACAGACACCGGACTTTAGGGGTAGTGCCGTGTGGTGCAGCATTTACCCACGCAGAGGCAGCTGGTTGTTTCGCCCCCGGCGGGACTACTTTAGGTGGACCCTGTAATGTGAAAAATCCTCCACTCTACACGGCCGTGAATCCATTTCGACCAGTCGTCTGGGATAGGAAGGCACCGCACCGTGGTTTTTATGGGTAAACGACATGTGGTGCACCGTTTACCTGTCGTTTCGCAGAGGTACCTTCTTTCGCATTGCTCGATCTGACAAGGGTTACTTTAAGCGAGAACCCACATACCTTTTGGCGTAGTAGGCACCGTACTTGCTGACTATTCCCCCTAACTACTGAGGAATAGCCCCTCTCGCCTGCTCGTGTTAGCCTAAGCTGCGTTTACGAACCATCGCCGGCCTCGTTCAAGTTTGGCCTTCCGCATGTGTCTACCAACGCCCGTGAATCCGTTCCGACCAGCATCCCTGGGATAAGAAGGCACGCCCTCGTGGTTTTAGAGATGAACTGTATGCGGTGCCCAGTTCACCGGATCTTTTGCAGTGGCAACGTTGGTTTCGCCCCGAAGGGTTACTTGTCTCGAGAACCGTGAAGAGGTGTTGCTTGCTGAATCTACTGCCAGTATTCTCTCCGGCCTGGTAGTTCTCTCTCGAGCCTCTTAGCCCAGTCAGTCCATTCCAGAATGATAGTTTGGAACGGTTTGTTGAGACGTTTTGGGTTTTATTCGATCAGTAGTATGCATTAGACACCCCCCCCCCTACTGAATATTTTGGTGGGGTCCTTGGTTGAGCCTAAGCACCTCCCGAAACCACATGTTTGCATTCTATATACCATGCCCTGCCAGCTTCCGCCTCCACCAATACGTGTGACGAAGACAGATCAATGAGAGTTAACATTGCCAGACTCAACGTTGAGCGCTTACCCCAACGTCTCTAAGCAGCACTTGCTTCGTTTGATTTGGTTGGTTATTTGTTATGACTCATGCCACCATATAATGAAACGGAACCATTGGGTCTATTAAGAATTCTTCCACAGCGTATTGCATCGACTTAAAGGTTGTGTTATCGAAATGCACTTTCGATGTCACGAAATGCTTCAAGAGCTACGTCTTTGTATCAGTTTTCATTGTCTGCTCTTCGAACTAACACTTCCACAGGATTTACTTGTTTGATTGGCAAATTGGTATTTGTACGATGGGTATTTAGCTACTGTATATTCCGCTATGTGTCTATCAATTACTTTCTCACAGACCTTCAATACGAAAGGACTTGGGTTGGTAAGATTTGGCCCGGGCTCACCATGCACATGGCAACAATAAATTGTTATAATCTTCTAGTCTCATACAATACATAAACAAATGTGTTATAACATGGAAGCTACGACAACAGAATTTGAAACGTTTCTAACACAATTTCATTTTAGGTTCATCGACACCGATTTAAATGACCATAATTTTGTCGATTGTATCTTGACAAATAACACATTTATGTCATTAATACCTGAATGTATTCTGGATTTTGACTACAACATACATCTGGATGATCTCTATGATGATACTCTAGCATGGGCTGGATCCATGTTTCCTGCTTTATTATTCATGGGTTTCATCTTAGAAACAGTACCAAGACCACCTGTAATTATAGTGATGCTTACTCTAGCAAGTTTAACTGGTATTGGGATATTATTCTTGGCTACACCGTTTACAGTAACCACCGTCGAACTTACAATCAAGATCTTAATAATGTGTGCTATAAACGCAGTAACAATGGTTGTTGTTGAAGCATATCCGTGTCATCTAAGGTAAAGTAATAATGAAATGTGCACTATACAGTCCCTGGCCAAATTATTAGACTCACTTCCGAAAGTGTTTTGTTGATTATTAACATAATCATGGTGCAAATCTTAGTAATAAACAGTTGTTGTGTTGCAAAATATTTATTGAAGAAAATGTGAGCAAATATTAATTAGAAAAGAAATAAATTAATATTTTGTTGAGCCACCCTCTCAACACAGTTTAAAGCAATTTCTTTCAACTTTTCGTTATGGTTCCAATGATGGATAATTCTTTCTATTAGTTGAACGTTTGTAGTTATGTTTTCTTTTGCCAGTTCCCTTTTCAAACACTCCCAAACGTTTTCTATTGGATTCATGTCTGGGGAGTTACCCCGCCAAGGCAAAAGTGGTATAGACATCTCTTCTAAGAATTTTTTGATTGATTTTGCAGTATCGCAAGGTGCTCCATCCTACATGAACACTTTTCTACCATTCCCGAACAATCCTTCCATCTGTGGAAGCAATCTTTTTTCCAAAACTTTCTTATATTGGTCTTGCCGCATGGTTCCTTCGACCACATACAAACGTCCTAGGCCCTTTCCACTTATTACCGACCATATCATGACAGACACAGGAAGCTTAACAGTTTTTATGACACAGTCATGATGAAATTTTTCGTTTTTGCGACGCCTAACAAACTGTGCCTTATCATCCAGTTCATTCATCGCTGAAGCAAGTCTGTAGAATTTAGCCTCTTCTTTACCATTGTTGGTGTTAATCTTGGCTTTCTTACGGGTTTACGGCATTTGAAACCAAGATCGTACAGGTTTCGCCTTACAGTACGAGCAGACACATTGTACCCTACTTCTACAAATTTGTTTTTAATGTCGGCATGACTAGCCCTTCGAAATTTCTCAGTAATGTTTCGAAGTCTTTGTCCCCTGGGAGTGATAACACGTTTACTACCACGCCGACCTTTCCGAGCAGCGTCTAAAGGCTTTTTGAAGTTAATTTTTTTGTTTATTCGTCGTACTGAAGCTTGCTATATTCCACATCTTGCTGCAATCTGTCGTTGGCTAAACTCTGTATTCTTCAATAGAGCTATTACGGACGATTTTTGTTCTTGACTAAGGTCTTTATGCTTCCCCATCTAAAAAAAATTGCACCCAAATATTAATTGCCAAGTTTTCAATTTGTATCGCTTTAAAAATGTATAACAATATGAATAAATATTACTTTATAAGATATCAGCATTACCGACTGAGTACAGCCATAAAAAATTTTAATATTAGCCAATCCTTACTCTACAAGAGTGTTAAAGTTTGCATGAACTAATACGTGATATTTCAATGCAAAACCAAAAGAACTCAAATTTTATAAGTGAGTCTAATAATCTGGTCAGGGACTGTAGGTTATCAGATCGTTGAGTCATATCCAATGCAATATTAGATAATACAAGCAATACGCGGTGTCACATTAGCACGACTTGATGTCGACGTTTCGCCCACCATTACAGGTGGCATCTTCAGGGCAGCTTTAGGCTTGAACTGAAACTGCTTTAGTTGCTAAGTAGTAGAATGCTCATTTCTTGTACACGTATAGACGCAAAAGCAACTGGAAAAATAGCATCGATAGCTAGCGTTTGTCACCTGTGTGTGTTTGTTTTAATCTTTTATTATTTGCTTTTTGTTATCATTCATTTCATTTCTGTGTCATATTATAGATGATGTAGAAGAGTTGGCTATTTTATATTATTACAATAACAACTATAGACGTAACAGTAGGCGATTTTATGTCCATTCATACATAGAACGGATTTTAAACTGTAGATTATGTGTAGATGTTGCTCAATTGACAAAATTGGATTTTCATAGCTATATAGCATCCCAAAAACATTTTAATTAACCACGTTTGATTTGGTGTCTCAAAACTTTTTCGGACCAGAAAAAGCTTTGAATTAGCTTGACCGCTAATCTTGTCAATATGAACAGTCCACGATAGGTCATTAATCAATAATTCAAAGGTCATTGTAAGGCCACGTTTCTAGTATCGGCTCATCGTTTATAATATAAGCAACGTCAGGATTGTTCTTGTCAATGTGGAGAACGGTGCACTTGGAAAAATTGACTGGTATGAGCCATTCTCTGCTCCAGTAAAATATTGTATTCAAATCATCTTGCAGCAGGTGGAATGCTATGTGTGAGTCAGCATATGGTTTGATGTAATAGGGGTTCATGGAATGAAGAGTTTTCAACTCACATCTCAGTACGGAAGTGTACAAAAGAGATAGGAGTGGGCCCTGCTAACTACTTTGTGGAACACCTGAGCTAGCATTTCGAGGGTTCGATAAGTATTTGTCGACCTTAACTCGGAACTGCCTCCTAGACAAAAATGAGTTATATCTTGAATAGTCTTAAAGCTGCCATGGATTCCCTACTTTCTCCGGTCGTAGCTAATATCTTCATGGACATTTTTTAGGAAGATGCTAGTGACTCATCTATTCTCAAGCTGAAATGAAGGCTTAGTATGTCGACGACACTTTTAACATTTGGCAACATGTTCGCGAAAATTTTGTTCCCTTCCTTAATCATTCAAATTTGTTCGATACCAATATCTTTTCCGCCACATTCTGTGTATCGAAAACTACTCACACCAATAGATACCTCAATGGCCTTTTCCACCACAGCGCTGCCTAAATGCAATCTGTCATAAATTCCTTGGTCCACAGAACTGTCAACTTATCCTAATTCCTAAGAATTAAAACACCTTTCATCTATCTTATTATCAAATATTTTTCCCATTATAACATTCAAAACGCCATTAAGAAATACATTTCGCCTCAAATTTCTGCATCAAAAATGCATTTAGTTGAAGCAGCTTAGATGTTTTATTAACCGATGAATATACTCTTTCTTGGGGGTTTTCGAGGTCGCGAGTAGGAATATGACATTTAAAAATTACCTACGTGTATCTGGAGGTTAGGACTTCCTGGAGTACTGCGTCACCTTTGGGACATTTGTTCTGAGTCAATGTAGCATGCACCGAAAACTCAGGGTTTTTGCGGCCGCTCATCTTGAATATGGCATTTAAAAAGTACCTACATGTATTTGGAGGTCAGGATTTCCAGGGTCCTCGAAAACCTCCGAGTTATCATTTGAACATCATATCCGTATTCAACGACCCCAAAAACACCGGAATAACGAAATTGGACTAATTTTGGAGTATATTCATCGATTAATAAGACTTCTGAACTTATTTCGAATGAGCGTCAAAAACAAAATGGTAACATTTTTTCTAGTTGTCTTCCAGAATCGAATGGCGAAAGCCGCAACTCAATCCATCTTGCCCGGAAAAAATTGAGGTTTTGCTATATTACCTCGACTATACTTAATTATACCGATAATGACACTGTTCTACCTCTTGAACGAATTTAATATTAAATTTTTTTTTATTCATGTTGAATAATTTGGTAGCAAAATGTACAACAACACGACTATGAAGAAACTATAATCACTTGGCGACAAACAGCTCCAGCCTCCTGGCGAGCTGTCCGCTACGAGTAGGATTAATACCCTCTAGAGATCATATTAGTACCATTGGTAGGTTATCAATCGGAGAATAGTACCATGGTACCTCCGTGTAGGAATGATTAAAATACTCATGTCGAGATGCGCAAGAAACTGAAAAGGGACGCAAATCGCCCCGTGTACGACGGCCTAATGAATTTAAAAATAATTTTCCAGTACTATATCATTGAATCATTGACGAATCATCTTGATGAATTTTCTTATTGCAGGTGTACCGCACATGGGATGATGCGCTGCTTATTCCACTTAGCGTCTCTCTGTGCCATCAATATCTACAGTTTATTAGTCCATTCCATATTACTCTTTCCTGCTGTGATCACCATATCCTTTACATTCTTCTCGGCACTGTTATCAACCAGGATACAAGATAACAGTAAAGTTCTATTGTAACGTTATTGTCGCCACTTTGTCCTATATGTCCAATGAAAAAATAGGTGATAAGTACCTATATATAGATGATTAAGAAATAAGCAAGGTGAACCTAATTTCTCAATGAAATTTTGAATGTTGATAGACTAATATAAGCTTATTGATATCCGTGAATCATTGTCAGAATCAAATATAACAGATAACTGCCTACATATAAAAGTAAAACTGAATTATTTGTCATGTCTAATAAATTTTCAGAAGTCTTGCAATATCTTGACAATTCTTGTCTTATTTGAAAATATATGCTATATTTTTAAATTAGGATGAATTGATGAAGATTAGAAGGAGGAAAATGAATAATAAGCAATATCACAATAGAAAAATTGGAAATCAGACTTGGCGAAATAAAAAAAAAACAAAAAATTAATCTTCATGTTATTTTTATGCAGTATATCCAGAATAGATCTGACTATTTTTTCCACGATTTATTGATATATAGTTCCATTTATTATAAGTTATTCAGAAAAGTTAGAAGCATTCGTTTTGCATTGAATTGTTGAACAAACATTTTTAGGTCTTCTGTAAAAGGTTCCGCTTCTTACAGGCCGGAATGATGTTCGAACGTAGCAAGGGCCGAATTCCGCTCAAAACACCGATGATCGGAATCACTAATTCGACATTATGACCTGGGTATAGCGTGCGGAGATCTTGATACTTTGTCCTATTTCCTTCTCTTCCAAGACTTTGTTCTTCTCTGTCGGAGCAGAGAATCCGATGACATACATAGTCTTGCTTAGTTTATCGAGGAGAACAACGTCAGGCCTATTTGCTTGTATGGACCTGATGGTAGGAAACGTGTAATTCCAGTAGATCTGGGCAGTTTTCGTTTTCGACAGCTGACTCAATATCTCCTGGCATGTATATATACCGGCTTTTGGTCTAGTCTGTACGAGTGCCTTAAATGGCAATACAGCACCCGTAGGACTGCTTTATGGCCGTCAGCATATTTAAAAGTGTATCAGGGCCTTTCGACAGGCCCTGCAGCTGACATCAGGAACTTGCACACCCATCACGTTGCGGCGATCGACCAAGGTGTTGATTACGCCATCTTGGAAAGCTGCGGTTTATTCCTCGGTGTCGGATGAAAGCCCGGCCGACGTTAGGTAGCCGAAGGTCAGCCTGGTTGACAAGCCAAGCGTTTCTATGTTTCGGTAGAAACGACAGTGTATAATAGGCTTTAAACATGCCGCTTGAGATCTTGCTCCGCGGCATTTTCTGGGCTTTCAGACGAGAAGGTGAAACTCGAGATTGCCCTCTATAGTTGGCATTCTCGACCGATGTGAAATTCGAGACAAAGTTCTTCCGCAGCTTTTCGTGCTGCCTTAACGATAAATACCCCCACTCCGGCCAATTCTTGACTTTTGACAAAGCACAGGAGGGGACCCGAACTCCTAAGAAATTTACAAGCTATAGTCAGAACCACGATTCGATGCAGACTCTCCAAACTAAAGAGTCCCCTACCTCACCGGTGACGTGGGAGATAAATGCGGGAAACGGACGACCTAGGATATATATTAACGAACCAGAATTTTTAGTTTTGGTTCCTATATATCCTATATTCAAAATCTGTTTTTGGTTTTTGATAATAATCAAACTTAATGCACCTTCATTTTACTTTCTGTGTTAATGACATCCATCTTCTTCCACCAAACTGTTACATGATTCAAATTATAGTTGTATGCAGTTCTATCAATACCAAAAAAAATAAAATTTCACCCTAAGAAATTATTCTGGATATTTGATAATCTTTGAACGAACATCTTTCATGCAATTTAAAACTTATATCAAACAATAAAATATAGGTTGAGAATTGTGTTATTACAAATGCTCCATGCAACCTTCATAAATTGTATAAAAATCACAATTGATAAGTTTGAAATATAGCATGATATGATACATGAAGAAGTTATATCAGTGATGCAAAGTCAAATACAAACACATTCCGTGTTCGAATCAATAGACAAAGTGTTGGTGCTCCAGGTTGAATAGGGACAACACTTCTATTAGTTCCAGACAGCTGTTCCGCTCTTCTCATGAGATCGTCAGTGGAACGAGGTAGACGTGAAGTTACTGATTAACCGTTTCCGGCAAAGGTATAACTATCACTTTCGAAAATGTTTGTCGAAGCTAGATGTTACAGCACCAAAACTTTGTCTATTGATTCTAAAACGAAATGTGTTTGTACCGGGATATCAAAAATTATCTTGGTCAAGGGTGGTTGTGGAATCTAAAACGTGTGTCTTGCTTTACGTTTGAAATAATTATGTCACTGTCACACTGACATCATCAATAACCTACAAATTTCATACCTATTTATTTCAGTTGTAAAACAATAATGAACTACAAATTAAAAATTATCTTGGTCAAGGGTGGTTGTGGAATGTAAAACGAAATATTAACTTTGAAACTTTTACAAGGTCGCAATAGCCACAAACGGGGTCGAAAACTGTTTTAAATTGGTTAATTATCGATAAATCGAATGACGTTCACGTGAGGAGCGCGTAGCTCGCGAGTTAGAAAAGTGCAAATCTTCGGAACATAGAACGTCTTTACGAGGACTTTTCGCATGCGGTTTTCGCTCCATGTCGTTAGTTCATGAACGAGGCCAACTAATTAGCATAGTCTCGGGCCCCAAAATGTCGATTAAATAGGAAAATTTAATTAAAATAGAAACAGGTACTCTCAGGTCTCAGCTACGCGCGTCTAACGTGCAACGTACCGAAGGGAATTTTCTAGCTACTAAAATATACCCAAAAGCGATTAAAAAGCGGCCTATAACCGAAAACACTTTATTACAAGTGGCGCCTGCTTCACGGGGCATAAAACGGCCCCGAATTAACAAGATCGAGGTAAAAAGTATAAACTCTAACTGACGCGTAACGAGCTCCTCGAGGCATATGTCCAAATGATTACGTTCGTAGCTAATTACATAGGACGTCTGGCGTTCATGCAATTGTGTTTTTATACAATTCGAACCTTCTAATTTCGATAGGCCACGTGAAAATCCCGGAGTCTAAAGCGCTAGAGATTTCTGAGTGTTATAACATTCGTATAAAATTGCGAAATTTCTCACTTTTAGAAACTTCAAATTAATTAATTTGACACAAGTTTTGATATCGTAAAGTAAGACACACGTTTTAGATTCCACAACCATCCTTGACCAAGATAACTTTTGATATCCCGGTATTTCACTTTGCATTGTTTCGGAGCCGTCACCTGGTGGTTGTATTTCTAACTGTTTCTCCGATAATGTGATTTACATTCTCACTGGAACATCTGCTTACCAGCAGATGGTGTTCCAATATCTAAGTTCTCCAAGCAATTTCGAAAGTGGTAATTATACCTCTGCCAGAGATGGTTGATCAGTGACGTCACGTCTACCTCGTTCCACTGTTGATCTCATGAGAAGAAGTAAACCGATGCCAGGAACTAATAGACGTGTTTATCACTATTCAACTATTCAATCTGTAGAACCAAAATTTTTCCTATTATATCAGTGACTTCAGATACGGTATTTTATTATACCTATCATAGAATTTTTGCAGGGGGGCTTCTCCTTCAAAATGTTATCTGTTTCTATTAACCAATTGCAGAAACTGAGTTCAAAGTATATTATGAAACTACCAGGTATTGCATTTCTTTTACCTCCTCTTAAGTTGTCTTTGTTATAGCTGACTGTTTATTTTTACAATAATGGAGATTTGCAAACAATATTTAAATTTCAGGTGAGATTAGGTCGGGTAATGACGAATCTAATTTTCTATATGAAACACATTTTTACACATCAATATTTTTACAGTCAATTCTAAAAGTTTTGGACCGATTTTTTTATGCTGCTGAATGATGAAGTAGTTGTTTGAGAGCTATTGTGTAATCCGTAGTCTTAGTCGAGGAAATATAGCCGTAAAAAGGCCAAATGATCGAATTTTTTACTGGCAACCTGTATCGATATGCGGTTTTCGCCATTTGCTCCAGAAACACAATAGAAAAAAATGTTACATATTTGTTTTACCAGGAAAAGCTTGGCTGCATTTGTGCATACAAAAAATGCATCTAAATCATGCAATTTGCTGATCTGTGTAAATATTATATTGTCGCTCATCAAATATTGATCAAAATTGGCCAGAATTTGTTACTCGGGGATTTTTGGGGTCGCTGATTACGAATTTGATGTTTTCATAATGCCAAGCTGCACCCTGCGTCAGATTTCAGGGGCTTGGGGTGGGGGATTTGCAATATAAAGCGGAAATCCTCAAATTTTCTCAATCATTCGGTATTTTATGGCAATTTTGGGATTTTTAAACACAAACTAAATGATGTTCGTTAACTCAAGTGCCCGGGGCAATGTGGGGCAAATGGGACTATTATCGAATTTCAACCTAAAAGCCTTGTTCTCTGGGGGTTTTTGTGGTCGCTCAACACGAATTCAAGGTGCATTCTCAGCTCAGATGTACTTGTTAGATAAGATTCACTTGAACAATAATGAACAGTGGAAATGTTATGCTTTTCTACGACAAGATATAATTATTTTCAAATTTACGTTATAATTTATTCCTAACTTTTTAAGTATATATTACATATAATATATTGGTTGTGACTTATTTACAGAATTGTTTTACCAAAACAAGTATTTATTCTTAATCATCAATAAAATTATTTAGTATTTCAGCAATATTATCTTCATTCTCAAACTCTTCGTCTTCAGTTCTGTTTGTTTCTTCTGATTCACTCAAGTCCGCGTCTATCTGAATATAATCTTTGCTTTCAGTATTGGTACAGTTAGTCCCCTGACAAAATGTACAAGCGATATTGCAGGACAGTCCTTTATTTCTGCAGCCACATGCGTTTCCACAACCAGGTTTACAACCACAAAATATAACGTTCATGATATGATCTGGAGCAGGTTTATCCAGCATTTTTACTGGAACATACTCGTTCTCCTTGAGTTCCCAACCCCAATCAGTTGGATCCATGTCAATATTTTCCTCGTCGTGCAGCCAATTTTGCGTTTGCAGGTAAACCCTCTTCAAGTGTTGAGTAAAAGCGTCGACAGTTGGAAAAATTTTGTTCAGCTCAAGTTTTTTCTTCCTCGCAACTGCAAACCGGTACATCCGATATCTGAATATTTCAGCCAATTCAATATTGTTCGGACCTGGAAATTCCTGTGGCAAATTTGGCTTTCTGAAACTTAGAGGTGCATTATACATTGCCAAAAGTAGTTGAGATCCATGTTCGACTACTTCATCTACAGACAGTTCACGTTCCATGAACTTCGTGGCATGTGGGACTAAATCTTGATTTTTCTTGAAGGCAGTGACAAATTTGACTTTTCCCTGGAAGTATGTCGCAGATGTCGTGTCACAGCCTGTAAAAGCATGTAGAAACAGAATATTCTCTGCAATGCATGGTTCTTGATGAGCAAGACTTTTTGAAGAGTATATTACTTCTTTTTTCTTTTGATTTGGAGGTTTCAAGACGTAAATTTCTAAATCAGGGTCTGTCAGTGCTACTGTGAGAACGAGGATATCTGTATCTTCTACAATTACTGCTTTTTCAATTCCACCTTTTGCTATTTCTATAGCTGTTGTGACGATTGTTCGGTCAGCATCATTTAGTTTGTGTTTAAAAATCCCAAAATTGCCATAAAATACCGAATGATTGAGAAAATTTGAGGATTTCCGCTTTATATTGCAAATCCCCCACCCCAAGCCCCTGAAATCTGCCCCAGGGTGCAGCTTGGCATTATGAAAACATCAAATTCGTTATCAGCGACCCCAAAAACCCCCGAGTAACAAATTCTGGCCAATTTTGATCAATATTTGATGAGCGACAATATAATATTTACACAGATCAGCAAATTGCATGATTTAGATGCATTTTTTGTATGCACAAATGCAGCCAAGCTTTTCCTGGTAAAACAAATATGTAAAATTTTTTTCTATTGTGTTTCTGAAGCAAATGGCGAAAACCGCATCTCGATACAGGTTGCCAGTAAAAAATTCGATCATTTTGGCTATAATTCCTCGACTATCTATTCATTGAACTTGGAAAATTAATCAATTATTATTCCATAATATATTCATTTCTAGAATTCGTAGCAAATCTATTTAAAAGTGGAATAAACATTTCAGATCAAGGTAAAAAAATCTTTTCAGAATTATTGTGAACATTTGAAGTTGAATCAATCAATGTTATTTTAAAATTGTTGTTAGATTTGTTATGTATAATTGCTATTTATTTTGGAGTACATATGCAATGTACCTCAAAACTCGCTGTTTGCATATCATACTACTAAGCCTGAAAGTAGAAAATACATGAGCCGAAATTGTCAATTTATATCAATCAATAAGAAGGAACATATCGAATAGTAACTACACCTACATTAGTAAGTACTTGAATTTTCTATTGTTGAGGAATAAATCCTGCTTTGAATGTGTGTATTTTATTATAACTGGTACACCTAAGATACAATAGATAAGTGATTATTCAATTATTTCGTTATTCTCAATAAAGTACAGTGACACTACAATTTTCATTCGTAATTCATTCGGGGAAGGCGGTTTTCACTTCCCTCACTATACGTGGTATATAGTGTAGTAGAAGTACTGTAATTGGTCCAAAAATTGTTTTTCGGATTTTTGCGGATGTATCAGTTTTTTTTCTGAATCGATATAGACTATTTTTGAGATGATGTCTGGTGAATTTTTCTTAAAGACAAAGAGTTCTATAACTTAGCTGTTCAATAGAAAATTAAAGTCTAGTAGAAAGAAGTTCGGCAGTTCCCGAGCTTGACAATGAAGGGGTGGCTAATTTTGAGCTATCTGGAATCTCTCTTGGTGTAATAACAAACAAAATTTCTGATAAACACCGACCATGAAAATATCTATAGAAAAGAGAGATTGCCCACCCATCTCAAAAAGCAATGAATTCGTAAGTGTGACATCGCCAATCAGACTAATATAGCTCTCTTCTGGATAGAATCCAAGAGCATCAGCATATCTTTGGGAGCGGAACTCCGAACATATGAACACAACAGGTCGAATCTGTGCTTTGTAGATTATGAGGAGCTGCTAGGACGTCAAGTAGCTCTTAGCACGGAATAGAAAACAAAGTTTTTGTGATTTTCGCAATGGACCCCACATGATCGTCTCATGAGAGGGTGCTGTTGGTGGTGATTCCGAGCATTGATATAGAAGTCTTCATAGGAGTAGTAGACCTGATCTGACATCATATTAGGGATTGAGGGATCCGTCTTCCTGAAGAAGACGCAAGCTTGAGTTTTAGTTGCATTAAACTCTACTAGATTATCAGATTCTCATTTCAAAATCTTTGCCAGATCTCCATTAATTGCGTCAATCTGTCTCTGTATCGGTCTTCTGGCTTCATTGGATGGTATACGGGCTCTAGATGAGTCACTTCCAGCAGATATTTACATGGAGCAGAAACAAAGTTGGTACCAAGACAGACCCTTGTGGAATACCAGCGTTGAAAGCCATTGTATCGGAGGATACTCCGTCAACCAACACATGGAGTGATCTATCTGAGAGCTCTATAGGTAATGAATGAGCTCGATGTTGATTGCTTACTCCATCACTTTAGAGATCACAGAAAATAGTGCAATGGTTCTATAATTATAAGGGAGGGTCTTCTTTTCTTTTTTTGGAATTGGTTGCACTCTAGCTGTCTTCCAGCTGGAAGGACACACATCAAGTTTGCATGAAAAGGTACACAACTTGCAGAAAACTGGTGTTAATTCAGGCCCACATTCCTTGAGAACGACAGATGGAATTCCGTCTGGCCTCATGGACTCTTTGGTATTGAGATCAAGCAGAATGCGCCTAATTGTGCGCTGACGAAAGACGCTTGTATGAGCGTGTGTGTCACATGAGCAGCTGTTTTCGTCATTTTTTCGTTACAATAACTATTTATCCATCTGTTGATCATTTGATATATTTAATTGTTATCAATTTGTTCAAAGAAGTTTTCTTTTATCTGAAATTTCATTTTTACATGGCATGATACTTCCTTTAAGCAGACAAGTATCGATCTTGATGAAATTTTGCACACTCAACCTTCAAAACAGGGGAAAGTCACTGTCTACGTGAGATTTAAAAAAAACACCACAACACCCTTTATCACCTATTAAAAAGTACCAATTTTGATGAACTCTGCACGCGACCTTCAAAATAAGTGTAAAATCACTGTTTACAGAATGTGTTGTTCACATGAGATTTAGAATTATCTACCCCAAATCCCTTTCCCACCGCATAAAACAGACAAGAACCGATCTTGATGAAATATTGCACACTCTACCTTCAACACAAAAGGAAAGTCACAGAATGTGTAAACATGTCATGATACCTAAAATTCTGTATAATAGGATATTTTTCTTAACAAAAAAAAATCATTCGATTTTCCGCTAATATTATGGATGTTATACGCGATAAGCTCTAAATTCAAAATAGGCAAAAAGCTGCAGTGACGGATTTTTCCCGAAGAAATTACTATAATAACCTAATACACGAGGACACAAAGCTGGTATCTAAATAAAACTATTTATCTACACCCGTGTATAAGTTTATAGTTGTGGCGACCCGTTATAACGATATCCCGAACTACAATAATTTGTATCCTTTAAATGTAGTGTAAATAGTTATGGGTTACTGTAATTGCCCACGATATACGGATCGTTTCCAAATTCGATAGTATAGCTGAAACATGGTAGATGGCGCTACAAATATTAGAAGCTGTTATTGAATATTATTTCCAGAATAACAGGATGCAGCGCTAAATGCTATGCTCCGTATGGAAAACGCAACTATATAAACTCCTTCGGTACTCGTTATTAATATCATAAGGGAATAAGCTGCTGTTATTGCGCAGCCCAAGGCAATTTCCCCTGTTTTCCCATGAGACAAGTAAACGTTGCATAATTGTTTAATTATTGAGTATAATCTAGGGATCCGTTCAACGTGGTTTACAGTGTAATCAGAATTTTACAGCTTCTCATTTCTTAATTCATTAACGTTTGTACATTATTTTTAATTTTAGAATTTTTAATTCATGTTTAATTAAAAACTTTCATGTTAACAGTCCCATATATAGAAATTCTGACTGTAGTTTACTGCTACTATATATTATACAGGCTTGTGTGATAACGATTGGCAAGCTCATATACAAATAATTTCGGATAATTTAGGGGAAGTAATGTTACGGTGTCATTATGAACATGTATACTTTTCCAACAAGCCGAATATACCTCTACTCAGATAAGAATTGCTCTTATCCTAATGCCATTTCTGTAAAAAATAAGTCCTCGTAATCCTAATGCCATGTCTGTAGAATTGCGAATATTATTACATTTGTAGTTCATTTCAAACGTTTTATTATTTTTTATCATCCAGATCCAGATAATAATGTATCATAACAATTGAAGATACTGTTTTTGAAAATAAAACGTTTCTTGAATCTGATAGAACATAGATGAGGTAAATATTATACATATTACTTTCAAACGTATTCAACACCACGCATTACAAGGGCAAGGTAAAGAGTCCCTGAAAAATAAAACAGATGGTGCCACAATTGAAGATCCCATGTGCCATTGGTGATGTACCATCTTTAACTAGAACGCATTAAAATTTTCAGGCTGATATGTCATTCAGTTCTGTTTTGACACTCATCGAAAGCAAGCAACCTTGAAGATTTTTGTAAACATGGAAAAAGTGAATTTCGCGTCCTCACCATCGATTGGAACGATTCACAAATGGTTTATTGATTTTCGTTGTGGTAGTAGGACCATAAAGGACGCCGAAAGTTCTGATCGTCTAATTGAGGTTACAACGCCAAAAATCGATAAAATCCACGATATGATATTTAGTCCAGGCTGTGAACCGGGATTTAAGCTATAATAAAAAAAAAAACATGTAGGTTCGAATCAAAAATTTTTTTTTGCATTAGCTTCAAGAGGTTCTCAGGATCATTCATACACCTTAAAACCTCTTGGGAACCCCAACCCCACCCATTGGGGGCGACATTTGCAACAGGCCAAGTCTTGAATTGTATTTTCTACAAGAAAAGGTATTTTGGCATTTCGAGTGCACCTGAGTGGTTTGTTGGGTCGCTGAATACGATTCCGAAGCCAGATTTACTTAAAATTCATCGTTGGGGTGGTGAAATAGACGAAATTGGTCAATTTTGCACCCCTAATATGTTATTTTGCAATTTACGTGTTTTAGGCATTTAGATTGCACCAAGGAGGTTTTTTGGGTCGCTGAATATGATTCCGCCGCCAGATTTACTCAAAACTCATGGTTAGGGTGGTGAAATAGACAAAATTGGTCAATTTTGCACCCCTAATATGTTATTTTGCAATTTACGTGTTTTAGGCATTTAGATTGCACCAAGGGGGTTTTTTGGGTCGCTGAATACGATTCCGAAGCCAGATTTACTTAAAATTCATCGTTGGGGTGGTGAAATAGACGAAATTGGTCAATTTTGCACCCCTAATATGTTATTTTGCAATTTACGTGTTTTAGGCATTTAGATTGCACCAAGGAGGTTTTTTGGGTCGCTGAATATGATTCCGCCGCCAGATTTACTCTAAACTCATGGTTAGGGTGGTGAAATAGACAAAATTGGTCAATTTTGCACCCCTAATATGTTATTTTGCAATTTACGTGTTTTAGGCATTTAGATTGCACCAAGGGGGTTTTTGGGTCGCTGAATACGATTCCGAAGCCAGATTTACTTAAAATTCACCGTTGGGGTGGTGAAATAGACGAAATTGGTCAATTTTGCACCCCTAATATGTGATTTTGCAATTTACGTGTTTCGACATTTAGATTGCACCAAGGGGGCTTTTTGGGTCGCTGAATACGATTCCGAAGCCAGATTTACTTAAAATTCATCGTTGGGGTGGTGAAATAGACAAAATTGGTCACCAACACCAAAATATTGGTATCTTGAAATAGAATAAAACAGTTTTCAAAATATATTTTTTTCCTTTTTACGTTTCTTTAGGCACAGGTATACAAAATCTCTACGTCAGGTATAGTATATAGTATACCTATAGGTATTGATATACAGGCATCTATCTTTATACCGGCAGGTGCACTATTTTGTGAGTAACGTACCCAGATATAATGTAAAAAAGATAGATATAAGAAGGTGTGTTGTACTCATCATAATAATTGTTAAATTTCTTCTTTTTTTAATGCGTTGGGCCCCTTCGTATACATATTTAATGTACAGAAAACCAAAGACTGTATCCTTCTAAACTTATCTCATTTTACAGCCCTGAGATCGTTACACAGGTTATATCCACATACATGTGCATGTGTTCAAACGTCGCATCTGTTTATGACGTGGTCCACTGCTTGAAATGAGAGATTTTTTTTTCACCTTCTTATGTCGGACATAATAATCTGTTCAGTTTCTTCATAGACGACAAAGGACAACATTCTCTCTTGTAGCTACATTTGTTTCACAGCGTTGATATCATTTTAGTTGAATATTTGTATTTTAAATACTTCAATTTATATTTCATTTTGTATTTTATGGTTCAAGAACCAATAAGAACGCAGAAGCGTGTGTCAGTGTATGAAAGTTGTTGCATTTAAGTGTTATCAATCAAGTGTTTTTTGAACATGAAAGTGTAGTTATTGAATATTTGTGTTCTTTTTCAAACAATTACTAATATTCCTATCCTCTTAATATTGTAAAAGGAGAAAACTCCGAAATAATTTTAAAATGCAAAAATAATAAAAATTTAGAAGCGTGTCAAATTAGCCATTTTTGTGAATTTCCCACTCCTACGATGATATTCGAGTAAATCTGGCTTTTAGACACGTAAATTGCAAAACAACATATTAAGGGTGCAAAATTGGCCAATTTTGTGAATTTTACCACTTCAACGATGGATTGCAAGTAAATCTGGCTTCGGATTCGTGTTCAGCGACCCAAAAAAACCCCCTGGTGCACTCGAATTGACAAAAACACGTAAATGCAGAATAACATATAAGGGGTGCAAAATTGGCCAATTTTGTCGATTTCACCACCCCAACGATGAATTTTAAGTAAATCTGGTTTTGGAATCGTATTCAGCGACCCAAAAAACCTCTTTGGTGCATTCGAAATGCCTAAAACATGTAAATTGCAAAACAACATATTAAGGGTGCAAAATTGGCCAATTTTGTCAATTTTACCACCTCAACGATGGATTGCAAGTAAATCTGGCTTCGGATTCATGTTCAGCGACCCAAAAAACCTCCTTGGTGCACTCGAATTGACAAAAACACGTAAATTGCAGAATAACTTATAAGGGGTGCAAAATTGGCTAATTTTGTCGATTTCACCACCCCAACGATGAATTTTAAGTAAATCTGGTTTCGGAATCGTATTTACCGACCCAAAAAACCTCTTTGTTTTATTTGAAATGCCTAAAACACGTAAATTGCAAAACAACATATTAAAGGTGCCAAATTGGCCCATTTTTTCAATTTTACCACCTCAACGATGAATTGCAAGTATATCTGGCTTCGGATTCGTGTTCAGCGACCCAAAAAACTTCCTTGGTGCACTCGAATTGACAAAAACACGTAAATTGCAGAATAACATATAAGGGGTGCGCAATTGGCCAATTTTGTCGATTTGACCACCCCTACGATGGATTGCAAGTAAATCTGGCTACGGATTCGTATTCAGCGACCCAAAAAACTTCTTAGGTGCATTCGAAATGCCAAAATACCTTTTCTTGTAGAAAATACAATTCAAGAGTTGGCATATTTCAAATGTCGCCCACAATGGGTGGGGTTGGGGTTCCCAAGACGTTTTAAGGTGTATGAATGATCCTGAGAACCTCCTGAAGCTAATGCAACAAAAATTTTTCGATTCGAACCTACACGTTTTTTTTTTCCGTTCACAGCCTGGACAAATTGGACGATCGGAGAGTGCACGAGATTGCTGAGACTATGGGCATCTCAACCGAACACGTACGGAACAAAGTTGTCAGATGGGTGCTCCATTTTCTATCTGTTGACACCGCGACCGTGTGACAACTTCAAAGGAGTGTTTGGCTATGTTCAAGCGCTTTAAGAAGGACGTTTTGCGCCGTTTCGTAACCGTGGATGAAACATGGATCTATCATTGTTAATATGATGAATAAAACTTGTTCAGATTGTCCATGACGACTTTTATTTATAGAAAACATATTAATACAAAAATAATATTACGCCACATCGGCCATTGTTTTGTAGTATCTAAAAACATAGACACGCAACTAAAAGAGCATGGTCAGTGTTGCCAGTATAAATGTACATGATATCAACAATCACAACACACCAGAGACCAAAGAACAGTCGAAATAGTGAACTTGTCTTGACAAATCGAAGCTGAGAAAGGCCAATAAAGTCATGGCGACAGTTTTTTGGGATTCACGCGGTACTGATTACCTAAAAAAGGGCCAAACGATCACCGGCGTATATTATACAGAGCTGTTGATTCAATTCAACGCCGATTTGAAAACAAAAGTGCTCTTGCACCAGGACAACGCACTGACCTACAGGTCCCCATTCACAATGGCTAAATTGCATGAATTGCGCTACGAATTGCTTCGTCATCCACGCTAGTCTCCAGATTTGGCCCCCTGCGATTTTTATATATTTCCCAACTTGAGGACATAGATCTGCGGCAAGAGATTTGGCATATTTTGAAGGATTGCCGAAATCGTATTATTTGGAAGGGATCGAAAAATTAGGAAAACGTTGGAGGAAGTGTATCGGGGCTGCAAGGAGATTATGTTGAGAATTAAAATAAGTTTTCACCAAATAAATCATTTCTTGTTCCGTTTTTCACCTTGCCTCGTATAAAGTGTCCACATTGGGAAGAATATATTTTGGGTAGAATGTATGATAAGAAGTAAATACATTAAACGTAGTTTTGAAAGATACCCATTGATATGCCTAAATATTTTAAAGAATTATTATGTTAGCTTGATTGTTAGCTAGACGAATCATTACTACAATAAGAAAGATTTATGGAAATGTCGAATAACTCCTGAATTTCCCATTAATAATTATTAGAAGTTCACGGAACACTTTATATTTGGAGGTTGGAAAACTCCTATATGTCGAGATCACGGTCGTACATACAGGTCTGGGAACTCGTATGTTTGACATGGGTCTCTTACGCGTCGCCAAACTCGTAGTCCCTCGCTCAGCCACTAGCTAGCGCTTGGATCGAAGTGGTAAAACGATTTCTTTCCGGAATCGCAAGCTGTGTTACTAAGTATTCTGATCTGAGAGAGGAATAGAACTGTTACTCTTGTCAAAATGTATTACTCACCTTAAAAATAACTTCCCCTTTTTCTCACACATGAAAGACCTTGTTACAACGATTTCTTTCCGGAATCGCAAGCATCCCATTTTTCGCATTTCCGCATCTTTCGGCACATTAAAAACAGAAGTTTCTTGCTTTACACTTATGCACCCCGTTTTACTTTTCGGCACAATGCACGGTTTCGTAATTTGTTTCTAAAAACAAGTTTACAAGTCAAGAATGACAGTTGTCAGAGAACACTCTTCGACTACTGTGCCACCCTTGTTGGTACTACAAGACAGTTGACGCTTAGCAGAGTCACTTCTCACATAGGAAACAGCCTCGAGTTCCCAGACCTGTATGTACGACCGTGGTTGAGATATATAAAATAATGTAGGTATGTAGTAATATCACATATTAGTCTAGGAGATAGATACATATTTTGGGCCTGAGATATAACATGTTGGCATATGTGTTATGTTTTAGCAATTATTAATCTGAGTATTTTATCCTATGTGAGTTGGACCTCCCAATTTTGGAACGTATTATAACCCTTTGGTGCTTGGTGCCAGTCGAAGAGGGTCCCCTAACGATCAATATTCAATAAATTCCAACATTTTATCTACATGCAGTTGGCTGCTTTAGTTATGACCAAAATAGGAACGTGGTATAACACTTTCTGACTATTCTGACCAGGCGGAAAATGTTTGTTATCAATGCTCATTACTCGGAAACCATACGCCAACATTTTCTATGCTTCCATTTTCAAGAATTTTGACCATATTTTGGTCTTTTTGCCAGAAATTGGCCAAATTGTCTGAAATTATAAAAAAAATGTTGGTATCTCCATCAACTTGTAGTTTTTATGTAGAAGAAAAGCTTGTGTGAGTGCTAACATTTTCTTTTCATGCTTAACCCCTGCGAGGGAGATAATATGATAAATATTTTGATCATTCAAATGTGTGACCGAGATTATTTTTTGGTTCATTCTGAGCTGAAAATATCTAATTTTTGGAGAATAACTGCGATTTTAATGATTTGGGGGGGTTGAACATGAAAGAAAACGTTGGCACTCACACAAGCTATTCTTTTACATAAAAACTACAAGTTGATGGAGATGCGAACATTTTTTTTTCAATTTCAGACGATTTGACCAATTTTTGGCAAAAAGATTAACTTCTTGAAAATGGACGCATAGAAAATGTTAGCGTATCGCTTTCGATTAATGAGCATTGATAACAAAAATTTTCCCCTGGTCAGAAAGTATTATACCACGTTCCAATTTTGGTCATAACTAAAGCTGCCAGTGCTGCCAACTGCACGGAGAAAAAATGTTGGCATTTATTGACTATTGATCGCCCTCTTCGACTAGCACCAAAGTGTTATAACACGTTCCAAAATTGAATATTTTCTGGGCATTTAACTCAAAATGAGGCGGGGTAGGAGGTCCAACTCACATAATAGGATGAAATGCTCAAATTAATAATTGCTAAAGCATAACACATATGCCAACATGTTATATCTCAGGCCCAAAATATGTATCTTTCTCCTAGACTATATACCGAAGAAAAGATATGGTATTATTTATACCATAAGAGATTCCACCGCTGGCTCAACGAAGTTCTTCGAACATTAAAAGTTTTCCTCGGGTCTAGTCAAAATATGTTTTAAAAAACCTATAAAAAGGTAGCGTTATGTCGATTATAATACGCTAATTTGATAGAGCAAGAGAAGATAATTATAATTAATATTATAAAACGATTGTTATCAGTTTTCTTGAGTTTCCGCATCATAAAAACAGTGTCTATTCGTTCAGTAAACGGACGAATAATTTTATACTTATCAAGATATCGATCACCCTTAGCGGCCTCTAGCAGCGAGTTCTATTCCGATCGTTATGAAATATTGCACTCATTTATCTTCCTTCACCTTAAAACAGTAGAAAAGTCACTGTCTACATGAGACTCCAGAAAAACTTCCACATCCCTATTTGCCACCCCTTGAAGCAGATGAGTATACCGATCTTGATAAAATATTGCACATTTGACGTGTAAAACGAGAGTAATTTCACAGTCTACATGAGTACTTGAAAAAACTACCTCACCCTCCACCCCATCCCTTGAAGGATTTTAGTACCATTAGAAATTTTGTACGCTTGACCTTCAAAACAAGAGGAAAGAAAGTACTACCGACCTTGATGAAATTTTCCAACTTGACCTTCGAATCAAGAGGTATTCCCTAATCTACATAAGATTTCGAAAAAATTGTGCAATAATACCTAAGCGTTTGAATAGCCGTTCGAAAGAATTCGTTACCTTACCGATCGATGTCTCTCTAATTTGATATTTTGAAGAAGAACCATGTAGCAAGGTCCACTGATATGAGTGAATGCACTAATGCAGTCAGTGAGTGTCTTGTAGCGGCGTTGAAATGATATCACTTACATAACCTATTATAAATAAAACAGAAGTACTTTTAAATGACTGTTGTGACTATAGGTTCAAAGTTCAAATAATCAAAGTCATTCTAACGAGGGATTCATAGAAAATAATTTTCTGGAGGGTGAGTTGAAGGTACCTCCGAGAGTTAACCAAACTATCAACCTCAAGATATAAGTAAGTATAACAACATAATTTCCAATACTTACTTCCGATAACCACATCTTCCTATATGAGAAGTGATAGCAGTTTTTTGCATTCTCTTAAGGAGGGTATTTGACAACTTTGTTATATGCGTTATTAGAGTGGGACGTTTGATGTACACATTTTTTAAATGCATTTTACAGCACTTCTTAATATACTCTCTGAATATTGCTTGTAATTGCTTGAAAACTTGTAGTTAGGGGGTTTTAAGGTCCCTGATAGTGAATATAACATCGAAATGATTAAAAGGTTGCATTTAAAAATTTATTCTATTATGCACCTTTTTCTGAATTTCTTTAATATTTTCTGAAATCAGTTGAAAATTGGTACTCCGCTGTTTACGAATCCGACGTCTAAGTTATTATTTAAAATTAATAGATTGCATAATCAAATGCAATTTATTTTGCACTATCGGTTGCAGTTTTCTAAATTACATGAAATAAGTTGAAAATTGATATATGGGGGTTTGCGATGTCGCTGATTACGAATCTGTAGTCAAAGTTATTAGAAAAATGATAGATTGCATAATAAAATGCATTTAAGGTGCATTATTACACTTTTTAAATATTGAATATTGAATAAAATGAATTGAAAATTAGTATACGGGAGTTTTCGTGATCGCTGAATATGAATCTGAAGTACTAATTTGAAAAAAAAGTAGGGCAGGTATGAAGAGATGATAAATGTAAACATTTTGTCCATTCGAAACGGACATTTAAGATATATGAAAAAAATCATTCATTATACATTAGAATATTTATATTCTTCTTATCCTATTAATTATTACTACTATTAACATTATTATTATTACATATCACTATTTTTAAAATTTATTTATTCTATAATATATTTTTACAGGAATTTTTACATGATAAATTTTATTCATTCTCATCTTTAACATTAATACCGAGATCATTTGAATCTGTGAATGCTCAGTAATTTCATCATCTGATTCACTCTCTTCTTGTCGAATATCGGGTAATTCAACATTTGAACAGTTGATCCCATTGCATTTTTTGCATGTCATGGTGTAGGTAAATCCACTTTTTCTACATCCCCACAATTTTCTCAATTTTTGCATTCCATGGTGCAGGTAAACCCACTGTTCCTACATTCCCAGAATTTTCCGCAATTAGTCTCAGGTACCCGGACGAAATAATATTCATAAGTTCTTCCGGTGCTGCTGGTTTTGACATAGGAATTGGCTCAAAATATTGATTGAACCATCTCCAGCGCCACTTTATACATCCAATTTTAAACCTGGTGGTAGACAGGTTTCAAATATTGCTTTCTTTTTTGAGTTTACAGCGGCATACGACCTACATCTCAAGATGTGTGAGAGTACTAATGTTAGTACCTGCTATTGTACAGGTATGCTAGACTTTCGGAAGTTTAATGTTGCACCATATTAAACCAGTAACAACTGGCATTCGTGTTCCAACAAATCTTCAGTAGTTATTTTTAAATCTGACAACAGTGTCCTGAGGCTAGACTCTGCAAACTCTAAACAGTAAACACGTGTTGCTCAACACAGTTGCCGTTTTATCGACCAGTCCAAAGTGCTAAATACCGTAAAAAATAGCTGAAATGGCATCACTCTCAGTAGGCTAGCCTGCCGCGTGCCTCTCAGATCAGTACGGACAGTAGGAAACATAATTCCCTGTAATGCTCCAACTCGATGGAATTTTACATCAAGTGCAGTGTTTACCATTCATAAAAATAAAGACAAATTAATTGAAACATTTGATTTTATATTAAACAGTGATGACTTTTCAACAGATCAGGTTTCATTAAATGCTGCTGTTGGTTCAAAATCTTATTTAGAAAATGAAGAATTTTTGTTTTTTCTTGATATTTTTAAATTAATATTTGAACAAACTGATCTTATTTTTCAAATATTACAACATAAATTCACTGATATGATTTATTCAAGAGATCGTTTAAACATCTAATTGATAAACTTTCAGATTTCCGTAATACAGAATTTCATTTTAATATTTTATTCGAAAATTTTTCAACTGATGAGGCTCCTCCCGCGAATAGGAGGAAAGCATATAATTTGGTAGACAAGAAACAACATTATAAACAACTTTTTTATGAAATTTTAGATACTATTAAAGGTCAAATTGAGATTCGATTTTCCGATTTACATGAATTGAAGTTTTTCGACTTGACGAATAAAAGATTTTCGAATTTTTTTCAAAAGAGTTTCTCAATACACTTCAAGATAACTTAGTTCTAAAATATAAAATTTTTTGATAAAATAGCACTGCACAATGAATTATGCGTTGTATACTCGGATAAAGATATTTTAGGCCAGTACGACAGTCACGCCGATATGATAAAATAGACAATCATTTGCAACAAGTTTTATCTCAGTTTTATAAACTACTTTATTTGACAGTCACCATTCCTGTCACGTCGGCATCGGTGGCGAGATCATTTCCTACTCTCAAACGAATTAAAACTTACATGCGAAATACAATGGACCAAAATCGTTTATACAATGTTAGTTTGATATCTATCGAAAAAGATTTAGTAGAACATTTAAAACAGAATGATATATTTTATGCTAATATTATTGATCATTTTTCGCAAACTAAAGACCATAGAATTCCGGTAATATATAAAAAAAGTTAATAAAATAAATTTAAAAAAACAAAATATGAAAAATTCCGAAAAGAGAAAAAATATTACAAATCCAAATAAAAGTGAAAAACAAAAAACGAAAAAAAACTAATTTTTCTCAAGAGAAACTCTATACCTCCACGTTGGTTCTTGCTGGACAACAATTGATTTTGTCAGTGAAATAGCTAGTACGGTCGCTGCGCAAAGGTTAAATTAATTGGCTGAATAAGGTATATTTTTAGAAAAACATTTTATGTCCAGCCTCCTCTCTTAAAAAGTTCACGAGCCGCCACTGTTTGAGGCATATTTTATACTGGTTGAAACTATCACTTGAATAAGTTTCATCAGTTTTTAAACAAGGAGGTGGCTTATAAAAATAAATTTTGCGATCTGATGACGTAAGTGTGATGAATAAATAGCACAAAAACATCTGTGTCTTCAGACACTACAACTACTTGTTTGTCAGTCATTTCAGAATTGTTGACAGCAACTGTAACAATTTTTCTGTCCGCATAACCAACACTTTGACGAGATTCTATGTCATTATCGTGTAACTTTTTTCTTACCAGCGTAATAAATCTGGCCTTGTTTTCCCTATTTGACTTTAGATTCATACTCAGCGATCTCGGAAACCCCCGTAAACCAAATCTCTACCAATTCAATTTGATATTAAAAAGTACAATAATGGTCTTTAAATATATTTAAAGAAACAATCTATCGTTTTTCTAATAACTTTGACTCTGGGTTCGTAATTAGCGACCTCGAAAACCCCCGTATACCAATTTTCTTCTCATTTTATTTATTTTAAAAAAAGTGTAATAATGCACCTTAAGTGCATTTTATTATGCAATCTACCATTTTTCTAATAACTTAGACTGCAGATTCGAAATCATACTTCGTAAGCCCCCATATACCAATGTTCAACTAATTTCATGTAATATTAAAAAAGTGCAACCGATAGTGCAATATAAATTGCATTTGATTATGCAATCTATTAATTTTCTAATAACTTTGACTACGGATTCGTAATCAGCGACCTCAAAAATCCCGAGATACTAATTTTCAACTCATTTTATAGTACAGTCATTTTATAAAAAGTGGAACTTTTTTTCCGACTTTTGGTTTGAATATACAGAAAGTTAGGAAATTTTCCGTGGATTACGAAAAAAATAGTGGCTGAAAACCTCCAATCAAGGAAAATGTCGTAAATTATATATATATACAATTTTCCGGGCTTTTCCGTTAATATCTTCAATACTATGCGTTTGAGAGGAAAAAGTTTCAAACAAAAGTTGTTCAGAATTAAATTTTACATAGGAATTGACTGTTGCAATTTTAATTTCCATCGAATTTCGCACGCGTAGCATGGAAAAACCAGTATATATATATATATATATATATATATATATATATATATATATATATATATATATATATATATATATATATTGTTATGATTTCATTTCATAGACAATAAAAATTTAAAAATAATAACTTACCGAACTATGAAAATCAGAAAAGATCAAATAAAAAATATTTTATGGAATTAAAAACAATAATAAAAGCTAAATAATAGTTAGGATATTAATATTAACAATGTAAAACATAATAAACAACGATGTAATAGAATAAGAAGTGATAAACAAGAACTTCAGTGAAAGTGAAGAAACGTTCTGTGTAACGAAATCAGAAATCATAAGTAAAGTGATTAAAAAACTATCATGAGATAGTACAAAACATTGAATAATGTTATAGATATAAGTTAGGATTAGTAAATTTGAGTTATGTAATGTTAAAAGAATGTTATTGATATAATATGGTATGTATTAGATTTAAGAATAAGTAACTGTCAAGAAAACCATAAATATGGGAATAATCATATTAATAATAACCCAATCATAGGTTATATTATACCAAAGTGTGGGGAAAAATGTAGGCAATATTAATTTAAAAAGAAGGAATCACTAACAATTAAAATAAGTTGAAAATATCAAATAATTCAAAAAGTAAAGAATACTAAATTCTGATTGGTCAATAGGAATTTCCAATGTCAATCTGGTAACAATGAAGACTTGTGTCAGTTTCACAACAATTAACTTGGCATGCTTGATTTGAAAAGCAATCATCTCATAGGTTGATTATGACATCTAGTAGCGTCGGTTTTGGAGGCCTATAAAAACGAATCTGAAAGTAAAGAAGTTCAGTTTGCCATTACATCTGTAGAGTGAAAGTACTACTGCAACTCACCAAAATTTTATAACCTATAAAAAAAACCAGTGAACGAAAGTGTTCCAAACTCCGATAGGTTCAAAGAAACCAAAGTTAATAAGTTTTATTAAAAGTCAACGATAATTCTAAGTATCTGAATCCAGTAAAAAGGCTGTAGTAACCTCCAATTAAGAAGAAATCTCCAACGATTGCAATTCATCAATAATTTCAATAAAGCATCGAAAAGTTTCATGTTTTATCTAAAAGGATAAAACAAAGTATTATCAACAGTTCCTGAGTCTCAAGAAGAAGTAATCCAAATTAGTTACCTGTGATTATTGTGAAAAAAGCATAGTATTGTGTAAAAGTGAATCATCAACGAAATTATAAAAGAATTAAATTGAAAATTGCCAACATAGTTAAACACACTTTTGGATATAAACTAAAAGTAAGTTTGTTTATTATATTTCCATTGTAGTGTTATTTGTAAATCTGAAAGAAAGATTGTCGTTTGTAATTTTGTAAACAACTATTAATATTGAATAGTTTTGAGGTTAAAGCTAGTTCTATGCTTAGAACATAAAATAAAATTGTAAATTAGAAACCCGAGATAAATAGAGTCATAGAGATTTAAATATAGAAATTTTTCAACATTCAAAGAATATTGTGTTTAATTCCATAAAATAATAATAATAAAAAAAAAGAAAGTTCATTATTATTCAAAATAAACAAAATAAAAAGCTAGCCGGAAGCATTAATAATTAATAATAATCAATAAATAAAAATAAACTCAGTAAGAGTTTAGTTAATAATTGTCGCTCAAACGTGAGGCCATTTGAAAAAAGGAATAGAACCGCGTATCAAAATAATTTAAAGAACTAGATTAATTAATAAGAAAGTAAAAATGGAAGGAGATAGACAAAGTACTCCAGAATTAATAGGATTTGATCAAGAGGGTGAAATGATTAGTGCAGAAAGACCACCAATAATAGATAGTCAATCACAAATAATGATATTGCTTGAAAGTTTAAATTTAAAAGCTAATGAAACAAATAAAAAAATTGAACAATGTAAGAATGAAACTAATGCTAAAATTGAACAAGGTATGAGTGATATAAGAGATGAAATTAAGAGAGTGAATGATAAATTTGATAAAAGAACTGAGGAAATTATGAGAATAGTTGAAACAGAGAAAGAGGAAATAAGACAACATGTTGAAGAAAGTATAGATAATAAATTAGAAGAATATAATAGCTTTGTAAATAGAAAGTTTAATAATGTAGAGAAAGAAATAGATATTATGGAAAATAGAATGAATGATATGGGGAAGAATATTGAAGAGAATGTGAACGTGAATGTACAAAGTATGAAAGAAAATCAGGAAAAAATGATAAATGAACAAGATGAAAGAATAAAAAGAATTGAGAATAGATCCGAAGAGAGAATGAATATAGAATACAGAAATGTAGGTCATGAGAATACAATAAAATTTAATGGAAACATAAAATTATTACATCCATGCATTTTTGTTAAAGATTTGAAAAATGAAATACAGTATGAAAGGAATATAGAGAGAATGAAAAAATTAATAAGAGAACGATTGGTTGATGAACCTTTGTTGTGGTTCAATTGCAAAGAAAGGGAATTAAATAGTTTAGATGAGTTTATAGATGAATTTTTAAAGAATTTTTGGGGTGAAAATGAACAATCGAAATGTCGAGAAAGGTTATATTTTAGGAAGTATATAGAAGGGACTAGAAAAAGCATGAATGCTTATGCACTTAGCCTATATAATGAAGCACAATATTTAGAACCTAAAATGAGAGAGGAAGAGATAGTTTTATACATTTCAAGACAGTATCGAAGTCAAATATCTGAGGCAATAGCCATTGCAAATATTAAAAACATGAATCAACTACTATCATACTTAAATAGAATTGATAATAAGAATAACATAGGAACTAGGCAACAAAATGGACATAATGATAACAGGAACAATTACAGGGGAAATCAAAATTATAATAATAGATTCCAAAATAATAATTATCAAAACAATTTTAGAAATAGAGATAATAGAAACCAAAATTATTATAATAGGGAAAATAGATATAATGGAAATAATGCTAATCAAAATAGAAATAGATATAGGGATTATAGAAGTCAAAATAATAATAATAATAGAAATAATAGTAGAAATGAAAATAATCAAAGGGAAGTAAACTGTAGTAGGATAGAAAGTAATATGGAAAGGGAAGACTCTTCAAGTCAAAATAATCAACAAAATCAGGATTTTTAAGAAAGCACGAATACCACGTTAATGTATTATATGAACATCAGAGGGAATACATTGACTACGAACAGCAAAGGGAAGAAAATGAAAGTATAGGTTTAATTAAATTAAAAGGTTTTTTAAAAGGGAAAGAAGTAGAAATTATGTGTGATACAGGATCAGAACTATCTTTAATAAGGGAAGAACTATTGTCTGAAATAAAATTAACAAATCAATTGAAAATACCAAAAGTAGAATTAGTAAATATTAGTGGAAAGAAAATTACTGAAGTATCAAAAATGATTACTGAGCATATTATAATAGGGAAGTCAAGTCTAGAGATGCAATTATTTGTAGTGCCGAATATGAAATTGGATATTGTTATGGGAACTGATGAATTAGAAAAGCATGGAATTATTATAGATTACGAGGAAAAGGAAATAAAGTTGTTAGATGAAATTATAAAGATAGGGAAAGGGGAAAATGAAAATATTGACAGACCAAATGAAGGTTGCAATATAATAAATGCGGTCGAAAGAAAAGACTCAAGCAGAAATTTAAATGAAATAATCTCGCAGATGAAAATATCCGAGAAATATAGGGGAATAATATCAGAAATAATTTCACAACATAAAGGTTTAATAATTGATGAAACTCGTATAGCTAGTAATTATATTCATAAATTCCAAGTCAAAGAAATTGAAAATTTTAAATCCAAGAACTATCCAATCCCATACAAGTACATAGAAGATGTTAGGAAAAAAATCGGTGAAATGCTAGAACAAGACATAATAGAAAGAAGTAAAACAAAATATATAAACCCTATTGTTATAGCAAAAAAGTCAAATGGTGATATTAGGTTATGTTTAGATGCTCGAACATTGAATAGATTGTCAGTACCACAATATGAAGCTCCTAAAAATATAGAGTCAATTTTTGGTAGAATAATAAAGGCACAAATTTTTAGTAAAGTTGATTTAAGACATAGTTTCTGGTTGATTCCTTTACATGAAAGTTGTAGAAATTACACTAGCATTATTTTAAAAGAAAAAGTGTATAGATTTAAAGATAAACCTGTTGGTATTCGAAGTGCATATAGAATGTTCAAATATAAAGTAGGAACAAATATTTCATTAGATAGAATTAGAAAAGGGAAAAAAGAATTATCAGAAAAAAATAAAAAGAAATGTAAAATCAAAGAGAGAATTTATTTACAAGTAATAGGTTAGAAAGAAATGCAAGAAAGTATATGAATAGGGAAATGAGAAAAAGAGGAAGGTTAATTAAATTTGAAATAGGTGAATTAGTAATAGTAAGAGCAATGAGAGTAACTAATAATAAAAAGAATATAAGTGGAAAATTATGTTTTGCTTTTGAAGGTCCATATGTAGTCATGAATGAAAATGCTGAAAATAGTTATGAATTAATGAATCCTGAAAACGGAAAGATAAGGGGAATATTTAATATTGATCAAATATACAAGTATAATTATTAATAAATTTAGTTCATGAAAATAAAATCAAAAGATAAATAAATTTTAAATATTAATGTGATTAATATGTTAAAATTGATTTAGGGGAATTTGTTATGATTTCATTTCATAGACAATAAAAATTTAAAAATAATAACTTACCGAACTATGAAAATCAGAAAAGATCAAATAAAAAATATTTTATGGAATTAAAAACAATAATAAAAGCTAAATAATAGTTAGGATATTAATATTAACAATGTAAAACATAATAAACAACGATGTAATAGAATAAGAAGTGATAAACAAGAACTTCAGTGAAAGTGAAGAAACGTTCTGTGTAACGAAATCAGAAATCATAAGTAAAGTGATTAAAAAACTATCATGAGATAGTACAAAACATTGAATAATGTTATAGATATAAGTTAGGATTAGTAAATTTGAGTTATGTAATGTTAAAAGAATGTTATTGATATAATATGGTATGTATTAGATTTAAGAATAAGTAACTGTCAAGAAAACCATAAATATGGGAATAATCATATTAATAATAACCCAATCATAGGTTATATTATACCAAAGTGTGGGGAAAAATGTAGGCAATATTAATTTAAAAAGAAGGAATCACTAACAATTAAAATAAGTTGAAAATATCAAATAATTCAAAAAGTAAAGAATACTAAATTCTGATTGGTCAATAGGAATTTCCAATGTCAATCTGGTAACAATGAAGACTTGTGTCAGTTTCACAACAATTAACTTGGCATGCTTGATTTGAAAAGCAATCATCTCATAGGTTGATTATGACATCTAGTAGCGTCGGTTTTGGAGGCCTATAAAAACGAATCTGAAAGTAAAGAAGTTCAGTTTGCCATTACATCTGTAGAGTGAAAGTACTACTGCAACTCACCAAAATTTTATAACCTATAAAAAAAACCAGTGAACGAAAGTGTTCCAAACTCCGATAGGTTCAAAGAAACCAAAGTTAATAAGTTTTATTAAAAGTCAACGATAATTCTAAGTATCTGAATCCAGTAAAAAGGCTGTAGTAACCTCCAATTAAGAAGAAATCTCCAACGATTGCAATTCATCAATAATTTCAATAAAGCATCGAAAAGTTTCATGTTTTATCTAAAAGGATAAAACAAAGTATTATCAACAGTTCCTGAGTCTCAAGAAGAAGTAATCCAAATTAGTTACCTGTGATTATTGTGAAAAAAGCATAGTATTGTGTAAAAGTGAATCATCAACGAAATTATAAAAGAATTAAATTGAAAATTGCCAACATAGTTAAACACACTTTTGGATATAAACTAAAAGTAAGTTTGTTTATTATATTTCCATTGTAGTGTTATTTGTAAATCTGAAAGAAAGATTGTCGTTTGTAATTTTGTAAACAACTATTAATATTGAATAGTTTTGAGGTTAAAGCTAGTTCTATGCTTAGAACATAAAATAAAATTGTAAATTAGAAACCCGAGATAAATAGAGTCATAGAGATTTAAATATAGAAATTTTTCAACATTCAAAGAATATTGTGTTTAATTCCATAAAATAATAATAATAAAAAAAAAGAAAGTTCATTATTATTCAAAATAAACAAAATAAAAAGCTAGCCGGAAGCATTAATAATTAATAATAATCAATAAATAAAAATAAACTCAGTAAGAGTTTAGTTAATAATATATATATATATATATATATATATATATATATATATATTCGAATAAACACTATATATGACAGAAAATTACATTTTGCTGCTAAATATCGTATGATTATTGTAAATAAGGGTACACATCGTTACTCTAGTACATTAGAATTCGAAATTTCCCGAAAAATGATCCAATTTTCCGGGTTAAGAAAATTTTAATTTTTTTTTCAATTTTGGTGTATGATATATCGATTTATACGTTTTTTAGGGTTCTTATAACAAATTTCGACTCTTTTTGGTTGTGAAAACTCATAGAGAATATATATTTGAAAAATAGAAATTTTTTATTTTTTTCTCAGTAAAGTATATGACATATCGATTCCTATGTTTTTTAGGGCTCTAATAATGAATATTTGGTGAGTTTTGATGTGAAAAATCAAGGAAGGTATATTTATTCTGGAAATGTGGGAAATTCAAAGGATATAAAAGAAAGACAAGAGTTATTTTTAATATTGAGTACATAATATTTTTATTAATTGAATTTTAATTTGATTTAATTAAAAATAGTTCATTCAAATGAAAAAGTGCATTATCTGATAATTATGATCTTCTTGAAAGTCTTGGTGGTTTTTTAATTTTTTATTACCGCTGTAACCATTAATATTTTTCATAATTATTTACATCAAATCTAACCAAATATCCATTATTAGAGCCCTAAAAAACATCTAAATCGATACATCATACACCAAGATTGAAAAAAAAATAAGAATTTTCTATTTTCCAAATATACATTTTCTATGAGTTTTCACAACCAAAAATAGCCGAAATTCGTTATTAGAGCCCTAAAAAACATATAAATCGGTATATCATGCACCAAAATTGAAAAAAATAAAATTAAAATTTTCCTAACCCGGAAAATTGGATCATTGTTCGGGAAATTTTGAATTCTAATGTACTAGAGTGACGATGTGTACCCTTATTTACAATAACCATACGATATTTAGCAGCAAAATGTAATTTTCTGTCATATATAGTGAATAGCGAATAAACACTATATATGACAGAAAATTACATTTTGCTGCTAAATATCGTATGGTTATTGTAAATAAGGGTACACATCGTTACTCTAGTACATTAGAATTCAAAATTTCCCGAACAATGATCCAATTTTCCGGGTTAGGAAAATTTTAATTTTATTTTTTTCAATTTTGGTGCATGATATATCGATTTATATGTTTTTTAGGGCTCTAATAACGAATTTCGGCTATTTTTGGTTGTGAAAACTCATAGAAAATGTATATTTGGAAAATAAAAAATATATATATATATTGGTTTTTCCATGCTACGCGTGGAAAATTCGATGAAAATTGAACTCGCAATTCCTATGTAAAATTTAATTCTGAACAACTTTTGTTTGAAACTTTTTCCTCTCAAACGCATAGTATTGAAGATATTAACGGAAAAGCCCGGAAAATTGTATATATATATAATTTACCACATCTTCCTTGATTGGAGGTTTTCAGCCACTATTTTTTTCGTAATCTACGGAAAATTTCCTAACTTTCTGTGTATTCAAACCAAAAGTCGGAAAAAAAGTTCCAAATCTCAAAAAAAACCTATAAAATGACTGTACTATTATGCAATATTGAAAAAGTGCAATAATGCATCTTAAATGCATTTTATTATGCAATTTTTTTTTTTCTAATAACTTAGACTACAGATTCATAATCAGCGACTTCGTAAACCCACATATACCAATTTTCAACTAATTTCATGTAATATTAAAAAAAGTGTAACCGATAGTGCAACATAAATTTGATTATGCAATCTCTCCATTTTCTAATAACTTTGATTCGTAATCAGCGACCTCAAAAACCCCCGAGTTATAAATTTCAACTGAAAATATTGAATAAATTCAGAAAAAAGTGCATAATAAAATGCATTTTTAAATGCAACCTTTCAATCATTTCGATGTCAGATTAACAATCAGGGACCTTGAAACCTCCTATCTTCCAAGTTTTCAAGCAATTACAAGCAGTATTCAGAGAGTGTATTAAGAAGTGCAGTAAAATGCATTTAACAAATGTGTGCATCAAACGCCCCATTCAAACGCATATAACAAAGCTGCCAAATACCTTCCTTAAGAGAATGCAAAAAACCGCTAAACTGTATCGATCCACATAACGTTTTTCCTAAGCTTTGCGAAAATTGGCGTAAATACAAGGTACTAGGTGAATCACAAGCTTTAATGTTTCCTCGTAATTCGAGCAATGGCATATTCTTTAATTACTGCTACAGACAATTGATTAATAAAAGTTAAACCTACCTGTCGTATTGCATAAAAGACTCCCTGACTAAGGTGTACTTTTTACTCCTGTAGGAGTGAAATAGCTTTTTAATTATGTAGCAGTTTCTCGCTGTATAGAATGATGATATGACAACCAGCACACCAGCGCTCAAAAACATAAACATAAAGGGGTATTAAAAGAAGTTACTGATAATTGTATTTATAAAATGCAATGAAGCTGTAACCCTACAGATTTAGTAAGTTCATTGAACAGAAGGGTCGCGGATCTAATCGCACATCAGGGAATATACCCTAATAAAACTTCAAATCCCTGCTTGACAGAATATGTTTACAAAAAATAAACAATTTGTCATTCGGAATTTAATTGATAAAAATCGTTGCAGAGGGCCATGAGACGGATTTCGTTGTTTCAGCTGCGTATGAATTCATGATATTGTTTCCTACATTTTAATATCGTTTACTGTGCCTACTGAAATATACAGACAGAATATTTCTTTCTACAAATCTATTTGAAGACTATCACATTTTAATGATTAACGAACGAATTATCTTATAAATCATTGAATTCCTTCCTAATAACACATTAAAAGTCAGAGCATATAAGCACAGGTGGACATCAGTATGAAAAATTGAGGTTGTTGTCAATATTCCCGTAACAATATGAACTTTATCCGGAAACAAATTAGTAGATCCAGCATTTACCACAAATGAGATAATTTCATGGCCTTGACCTGGGCATTTTATTTTCGAGCTCGGCGAATCCTATGATCCGAGCTGCTACAATAGAATTTAGCCTGAACTTTTTACTGTGTCTTGTGAATTTTTCAAAACTACCATCTTTAATATCACCTATTGAGTATAGCTAATTGATGGTTCTTGATATAATAACGGTATGTATAAAGAAAGAAAGAAATTTATTGGTGCTAAATTATAGTACATAGTATTACACAAGTCAATGCAAAAGAATTTATTAAGGATGGTATTTAAAATTTATAGTATTTGACATTAATAAATCAGATGTATCACAGATAGAGAATCACTTGTTAAATTGAATAATTTTTATAATAAATAATAATAAAATTTACATTAAGATTTTCATAAATGATAATAAATTGCAATAAATACAACTAATTATATGATAAAATTTTCGATACATCATAATAAAACACCATAGTATATTACATAGGACTATTTTCAATGTCTTCAAAATTAAAACCTAGATACTCATCTATACTATAGAATGCTTCATTTTGTAAAAAAGTTTTCATTTTGTGTTCAAAATTTCTGATATTTAAATTTTTAATAGATTCTGGTAGAACATTGTATAATTTTATGCCATTGTGGACTTGTCCATCTCTAGCTTTATTGATTCTGTTGAAGTTGACAACAAGATTGTCTTTTCCCCTGGTGTTATATTCATGATAGTTGGAGTGTTTAACATAAGCAACCAGATTTTTTTTAACATGTGTTATACAATTTAATATAAAAACACTTGGAAAAGTGAGCATCTTCAAGGATTTGAATTTTTGTTTACAACACGCTCTATATTTTAGGTTTGCCAACACTCTTATGCACCTTCTCTGAATTGCAAAAATCCTTGAGGCCTGCGCTGAATGACCCCAACATAGTATTGCATATGTCATATGTGAATGGAAATAACCATAGTATGCATTAATCAATACATTCTCTGATACTGTATTTTTTAGATTTCGTATAACGAAAATGACTTTGTTGAGTTTTTTTGATAGTTGTGCAATATGATGCTCCCATGTCAATCTTGAATCGAGATAAACGCCGAGGAATTTAACTATGTTGGTTTCAATATTTTAATTAACTGGTCTAAGTGAAATAATTACTGTATTTAATTTTTTAACAGATATTATTCTTTATTTGTTAAGTAAGTACATAAAATTCGGATTGATATAATAATTCATGTCCTCTTTAACTCAGTTGCACAACAAGTTATAAAAAAGTGTTATAACAAGTCTTACAGATCGCGTTGTTAAATTGTCCCACCCAGTGACCTTCCCAAGAATTTGAGAATGGTTCGTAATACACTGGAAATTAATGGCTAGCCAAAAATATTTTTCAATTCCATTATTAAAGAAAGAATAAATAAAATCTATAATGGAACGTCATATATAAATAATATAAACGGTAATACAGATAATTTTGTAACATTATCATACATTTCGGAGACCTCAGAGAAAATTAAGAAATGTTTATAAAAGTATGATATAAATGTTACCCATAAACCTACTAACTGTGTTGGTAAATATTTTTCAAATCTAAAACCTTTTATACCTTAAAATAAACAAATCCACACAGTATAGAAATTGAATTGTTTAGAGTGGGATGGGACTTATACAGGAATCTCTAAACAATATTTACAAAAAAGAATGTATGATCATAAGTATAGCACTAGAAACAAAAACTTGGAAAATTTCACCGCCCTTACTAAACATTGTTCTCATTATAACTATCAATTCGATTACAAAAATGTTAATATTTTAACTAAGGAAACCAATTATTATAAAAGATCTGTTCTGTAGATGATTCACATAAAACGTGACTCTAAGTCTGTAAATCATAGAACAAACATTCAGTCATTAAGTTACATTTATACTAATTTAATTAATTAAAACCCTTGCAAACTCCTACATGAGTCTTTATAATGTTGAAAGTATATCTTAGGTAGAATGCTCAAATAGCAATATTTCTAATAAGGTCTAACAACCTTTTTCTATCAATTCAAAAATCTTTAACATCTGGTTCGAAAGTGGATACTTGAGCATTATATTTTTTGATTTCAGTCGTATTTAAACAATACTTGAAATTACTTTGAATATCGTAAGAAAGTTGCCAACCATTTTTGATTGAAATTGATGCGATAAGGACGGTTTGTGCTTGATACAATTAGTTTTATGAAATCCCGTCTTAGACATTGATACGTCTTCTGATGATGATCGTTAGACCGAAACGTACGTAAAGACGAAAATAATAAGCATAATAATTCATACCTAGATCAAGAATCATTATTAATTATTGATTGATATAATGATACAAAAAATGTTCATGTCATTCTGACAACCTTTTTATTTATTATAACAACAGACTAACAGAGAACAACGAGACCGAACCGTTTACAGACCAAGAAAATATTGATATGATTACCACAATATACATAACAATAACAGTTTTTGATCGCAACATTACCATTGAAACGATTTAACGCGATTAAGACTAAATGCAACGATAGGATACCAAACTCCTTGTTGGAATTATGAGGCGAAATTCGGAGCAGACGTATGCGGTGCCTTGTAGGTGATGTTATGGATAAGTTTATGATATGGAACAAAACGGCATGATCATGTTTCCGGATTTTTCTTTAACCCTCATCTCTTCGTCCAGTAGACATGGTGAGGGCGATTGAGAACAAGACGACAGTCGAATAAATTGAATTTAGGCCCACATCCATAGGTAAAACCATGAAACCAAGAAAACTAGAGGCAGGAGACTAACCTTCCTCAGTGCGTAAGTTGGCGAATATATTGGGAAAAGTTTTCAACGTAAGTCATTTAAGGTTACCTCTTGTTGATTAGTCAGTGTAAGCTTTCAGTTGAAAGACTAGGAACACTGAATGCAGTCTTCCGTAGGAGGATTACAGTACAGTTCTTCGCAGCTTGGACAATGCATACTGTTCTTCGTTTTTTTGACAATTTATTTTGGCACAGCAGGAAGTTTCCGCTAATTTTGTCCTTTCTTTGCCTCGTTTTCTTTATAATGATTTTCTAGTTCCTCTCACTGGATTGCTGGTACACTATTGAATTATTGATGAATCCAATTTTATACCCATGCACTCACTTTTTTCGGCTTTTGGAAGAGGTAAAGTCGCCCGATGTAATAGCTTCAGCTCAATTGAGCGGGTTTGATCTTTAAGAGAAGTCTATAATGTGCTGCATTGATTCTCGGTTATTGTTGCATCATCTGGTGCATCAATTAGCTGACCCAGAGGAATATAATAGGAAGCATCAATTATCTATTACGGAGGAGTAGCCGCTCTGTAGCCTTGCTTATATAACAGGTCAAAGGTAAATCATCATTTGAAGAGTCATCTCTCATCTACCCTTTTTTTCCTGAATTCTGTGTTATGAGGACGTCTGGCGTTTGAAACCTGACAGCAGACACTATCGTCGCATCCTGCGTCAGTCGGAGGATCGGTCAGTTCTCGGCTACCAAATCCAGAATTTTGCCATGATCGCGAGGCACAGACTCACTGGCCCAGACCAGCCAGCCGATACGCCGTATCCGCGGCCACTGTTTTGATATGGAGCTATAGAGGGACGATTTCCATCAGAACCTCCAGAGCACTGGTGAGGGCTGGCCTCATACAGACGAATGTTTGGTAGGGGGTATGGGTCCCAGTTTCCGTTTCTTCGTGAAAAGAACCACTTCAGTCTTTTCAGGATTCACCCGGAGTTGCTCGGCCTGGCAGTAGCGAGCCACGATGGCAAGGGCAGTGTTCTGAAGCTCGCACAGAGTAGCCGCGTATCTTCCGAGGGTCAGAGCTGCCAAGTCGTCTGCGTAATCTTGAACGTAAAACCCAGCCTCATTCAACTCGATCAACAAGCCGTCCGCCACCAGGCACCAAAGGAGGGGTGACAGTACTTCTCCCTGAGGCACCCTCGGGATAGATGTTGTATTATTATTATGCCTTTGCTTTTTAGAATGAGCTAAGGAATAGCCAAAAGATCCTTTGATTTCTTTCTACTTATTTATGATACTTACTGTATTTTCAATATGTACCTAGACTAATTCGTTAGGTTAACCAATAAATAATTCAACATATTTATATATCTTAATTGCCACTTTTATTTATTTTCCTTCATGTGGATTGTATCATTCCTGGGATCTCTCAATGGCATAGCACGGGTTCCCTATGCCCTATTGAAACTATTGTTATGCGTTCCCTCTACTGAAAGAAACGAAAGTGTGAGTTTGAGGAGAACTAAAAGTTTTTTGTGCAAATGATAGTAATAAACTACACTTATTAAATAATATAAACATACAATACTTACAACAAAAACGTAAGATGAAAATTTTCAGAAAATACAGTCTAAAATTTTCCCTTTCGAGCTTAGGCGTTAGCAAATTCATTTACAGGATGTGTCAAATCTAGCTCAGCTGTCCTATTTCTTTCAATAGGCAGCAAATAGCGTTCTTTACGAGTTTCAATTTGCTGAACGATTCCTCTGCGTTTACTATAGACCTGAATTTTGCGTTAATTTATGTATTCTATTATATTATGTTGAAGATGAAAATAATCAAACAATGCTCAGGAAATATTATTAGATTTAGTGACCATACAAATTTGTATTCGTATGAAAAGTTACAAAAGTTATAGGTTATAGGGTACCATAAGATAAATGTAAAATTTCAAAAAACATGTCGGCCCCTGGTGGCCGACCTGTGTGTCCCATAAGTTGCTTTGCCATAGCTACGCCTCTGATATCACCATTAATTAAGAATTTTATGCTTTGATATTTGGTGAATTATTAAGGATTTGTTTGGTTTCAAGTTAGTCTTATTCACGTATGATTGACATGCTTATTACTAAATTATATAAGGCAGTAAGTGCACTGAAGTGTTGTAAAATGTTTACAAGGCTTGCAGCTCCTTACATATCAGTATTAAGTAACATAGTTTTTAAAACGTTTTAAATAGCTGAAGCTTAGATAATTGGAAGTTTTTATTAACAAATTATAAATGAATTTAAACGGTAGTCAAAACAAGGGGAGTAATGGCTGGCGTTTAGTAATAGGGAAAATTGGATTCGGTATAGCGAGTGTGATTTTATCTTCGTTATTTAGAGGGTTGTTTTTAGATGTGTGTTTATTATGACTTTATGGCGGAAGGTTTTAGCTTGTTTTGTCGTTTAGCTAAATTGGATTTTTATTTGTCGAACTCCTGAACGGAAGAATGCTGATTCTTTAAGCGAACAGAGACTTCAGACGAAGGGAGAAATAATACTAAATCATTTTTTCATTTACAGGACCGGCCCATCTAGTATGACTTAAAATCATCACCTATACAGCAGACTTAACAAATAACATAAGCTCTAGGAGTGTTTTTTGTAGAATTTTCATGCAGGTTTTCACTCTTTATCATTAAAAAGTGTAGAAATGTCCACATCTTAACACTTGTCCAGGACAAGTTGTCCTGAATCCACCTTAATATTAAAAGTTTTGTTTGGAAGCTATTTATTTTTGTACTATGTTCATTAGCAGTTACAGTTTCGTCCTTAATCCCTTTTGACCTAAATTATGTTACAAATGTTCGTCCAGTCACTAAAATTTCAAATACACACTTTATACAGGTAAAGGAATGATGAATTTCACCATAAATTGGAAAATCCCAAGCGATGCTTTGAGAATAAAAGAATATGTATTATTCCTGAACGGCAAACGTTTCGTAGGTTATCTGTAAGTTTATTTTTCGATGCAATAACATCACCTAAACACATATGAGAGGTATTACTTAATATCCTCCAACCGCATTTCTAGCGGCAAACGCGGTTCGTAGATTATTCTTAAGGTTATTTTTGGGAGCAATAACATCAACGGAACTCTAGGCATTATTGAATAATAATACTTATTTTGATTTTCGTGGGTTCGATTTCTATGGTGAAGCATTGTCTCCCTTGTCCAGCCGGAGATACCTGCGCTTATCAGGCAGCCAGCACTCATCAGGATGAAATATTGGAAGCTGACCATACGTTTGGTCTTTTCTAGCTCTAATCCTCTAATTAAGTACAAAATAATCACTGAAAATACTAATAAAGTATTAAATTATTAAATAAACATCTTCCAACAACCAAGTAACCATCCTCAGAGTAAGCTAAATTAGAAAACCAAATGTACTTGTTTGAATACAATTTGGGGTTAATGATGCGAACAACGGGTCACGCTTAGGAGGGGATAAATCTGAATTCAATAAATTGCTTTTTCGTATACTTTTCTATTCCTTCCAAATTACCAAGATATTTGTCCGTTTTAAAATTGATAAACTTTTGGAGAAATGATAATTTTTCACTATTATTCTTCTTTATATAGGCAGAATGTTCCCTATAACGAGTTAAAATGTTCCTTCTACTTTGAACCACATAGCATTTTGAACATGACTCACACTCAATTTAGCAAATCGGGAATGGGGCTATTTTATAATTAATTAGTGTACATGAATCCGCTGGAATATATCTTGAAAATTATTGGCTTCCGGATGGATTCCGCGCCACAATAGCACGACTTATGGCTACGCTTCGCCAACAATTACAGCTGGGCATCTTCAGAGCAAGCTTGAGGTTTGACCTGAAACTGATTCTTACGATATCTGTAGTGGTATTTATTGTGGGAAAATTCTTCACGCTATAGGTATAATTCACCGCCTTTATTCTGGTGCTTAACTCAATTCTGGCACCTGATGCTGCCGTTGTGTGGTCATGTGCGAAGTGGAATTTTCGAGGAAGGGTTTCCAAATGTTGGGAAGGTCGCGGTTCGGATTATTTGGATTTTTAAGGATTTCAATCGCTTCCTACATTTTTGCTGATAGAACTTTGTGGCCCATGCTAGGATTTTAGTATTTTCGAAAAGAATTTGATGATTAGTTTCAAATTTATGTTCTGGAGGTGTAAATCTACTGGTATCACGAAGTGTACCAATGTAGACTTCGCCGCAAGTAAATAGGAATGCTATAAACACCTTCTGAATGAAGAGCAGGAAGGGGATCTTTGATAGGTTTGTAAAACTGAGATGGCTTTGGAAGTGCGGAAAAACGATACTCAATTATGCTTCTTAAGGATTTTAGAAATTAGCTCTGTTATATTTCGGATATATGGAAGGTAGACTAAAAGATAGTGGATAAAGAAGATTGAGGGGGTTTGTGGCTCAGGTTGATTTGAAGTTTTAGGCGAAGTGTATTTTTCTTTATGGCTTTTTCAATATTATAATGAGAGAAATATCCTTTGGGAATGACTGATTTACACTAAAACCCTTTTTCTACTTGAACTGTAACTTATCTAAAACAGTTTTCATCTTCGATGCAGCAATTAAAAGGGGTATATGTAAATATTAGTTATTAATAATTTAAATGGTAAGATACATGTGACTACAAGGTATACCATATATGTTTAATAACACTATAATATAAATTATAATTAAACGAAAAGTTCATAGACTTTAGAAAATAAATTCAAATAATGTTGTAATCAAACTTCCAGTTTTTTTCTTCGACTTTGGTCTTCTTGTCTTCTTTGACTTAGACAGCTTTACATCTACATATTCAACGTCCTGTTCACAAATTAGTGGATGATTTAGAAGATTTCACGCTTGTTTGCGATTTGGAAGATTTCAGAGTAGTCAACGAATTAGAAGATCGTACATTTTCTGATGAGGATTTAGCATTATCGGAAAACTTACAATTACATCTTTTTATAAATTGACGAGATGTCGGTTGTTTTTCCTTTCCTTTCTTATGTTCAGACTTGGTGGCGTTTGGTGCGTTTTCTTTAGATTTTGACTTAGTCTCGGGTAATTTCGAGGCGGACGATTTAGAAGACTTATCACGTTCTGACAACTCTGGACTACTGGATTCAGTTTTCGGCTTTTTGGAATCAGTAGGTTTGTTACAGATACATTTTCTTCTAGGTGGGCATAATTTAGCTCTTGATGACGCCGACCTTTCTTTGCTTGCCGAGGCATTTGAAGACTTATCACGTTCTGACAACTCTGGGCTACTGGATTCAGTTTTCGACTTTTTGGAATCAGCTGGTTTGTTACATACACATTTTCTTCTAGGTGAACATATTTTAGTTCTTGATGACGCCGACCTCTCTTTACTTGCAGAGGCATTTGATTTTATATCACTGTCAGAGACATTATCGGATTTAGATTTTTCTGCACCTTCTTCCGACTTACCAGTTTTCTCAGCTTCGTTTTGCTTTGGCGGTTTCGTTTTAGATTTTGAGGTGGTTGTTCTCTTATGTTCACTTCCATGTTTTTTTAGATTTTTTGACTTTGACGTTTTTTTACTAACGGTAGATTTGTCTTTCTTTGCCGACTTCTCAGATTGCGTTCCTGATGATGTAGTAGTAGCTGGTGGTTTATACTTGGGAGAGTATGGACACTCTGAAGGACATTCAGATTCTCCAGGGCATAATCTTACTCGCCGTCTTGGGACACACACTCTTCTAATAAATCTGTACATCTTCAAAAGTGGATAAATGAAGAAGAATACTATATTCATTGCGAATTCGGTAGGACAAGAAATATTACGAACCCGTTTTTGAGTATCAGGGTGTACAGGCCATCCCTGATCATTATATATAACAGATCTACATTTCAACTTCCTCTCGTAGTATTTTTCAATTTCTTTCGGTAAACCGAGGATGTAATCTAATCCCCACAAACCAATAGACACGAAGAATATACCAAGTATAGCTTTAATCAACCCCAAAATAAGTAAAATCAAGGAAATGGCAAATAAGAAGTGTAAACACAATACTAACATTTCGTCCATAAAACTATATTGGACGAATTTCGTAGTCTGGGATAAACCTCCATAGTATCCTGCCGCATTATAGTGATCCAATGGCAGTGGTTGACATTTCAAACCTCCATCAGTTTCCAAGCATGTACATACACAGTGCCATACACAAATACATCTGTCGCTACGTTGAAATCGTATTCTTCGGAACGCTATTAAGTTTTGCCTAGGGTTCGCCACTTCGATGGAACAATAAAATTTTTCCTTGGGTAGAGGACAGTGAATGTCGAGGTTGAATATATGTTGGTGTTGAGGTGCAATCAGAGCTTCTCTTGATTCAATGTTATTGAATGATGCAGGTACTTCCAAGGGACAATCTGTGAGCGATATGTGAAATATTCCGTAAACCAATCCGGAATTTATCACTTTCACTGTAATTGCTTGTTTTAGACAGTTGGTACTATCAATATAAACTTCCGTAATGATTGCAGACGAGTGAGGTCGGAGTACTATATTATAATCAGCTTTTACTTCTATATCTAGTTTGGAGCAATGCTCCTGCTCATAATATAACGACAGATTCTGCTTCTTGCGTGTAATGTTTTCTATCGGACAATCCGGGAGCGATCCAAAATATTTCAAATAATACTTGCCTGTTTTGCCATTCTGTTCCAACTTATGATCATGGTTCCAAAAATCTTTTGGCTGATTGTGCAAACAAGATCCTCGTGGGACCTTGCACTTATTAGGTTGTTTAGAAAAAGCTTCGAAGCCTACACCAGCTTTGTCACAAGTATTCCCATCAGCTGCTATCACATTATTTGGTACTACGAGATATTCAGGTGGACCTCCTCGTAGTTGGGGATATATTGTTTTATCGCAGCAGTGGCGCGGCTTAGGAATCAGCAGTTTAACATCTTCATGTCTGATGCCGAAGTGGCACTTTGGAGGCTCTTTTGCTGAATAATGAACCGCTATAGTCAAGTTATCATCATTAGCTAAAGTTCTTCTATTACTCAACTTCAAACACTTCCCATTTGTTAAGTCTCTCCATTGTGTATTACCAATTGCATTCACATGTTTTTCGAATATTTCTACTTGTAGGTTGTGCCTTATGGATGGTGGTTTTAGTCCATACACAGAGTACCATAGATCAGAAAACATTAAGCAATGGGTACTAGAGTGGTATGATTCAGGTTCCAAGTTCACAGGAGTAAAGTGATCTCTGCAGTTCTGACCACCTCGTATGTGTCGGACAATTTCTTGCTCTTCTAGAAGGGAAAGGAAAAATTTCGATCAATATATATAGTGATTTATAAATAATAGACCAAATTGTAACAAGCAAAAATACCTAATGTTCCTTAGTCTGCTCCTTATTGAGATACAGGGTTCAATTTGAAAAATAAAAAATATTTTTCTCAATAATTCAGTAATAGTTATAGATATTTTCATGAAAATTGGGGTAGGCCTATTTTTTAGGGGCAAATAAGAATGTGTTATCAGATTTGAGTAAACTCATAGATTCGTCACATACGCCAGGCATAAGGATTATTGATTTTCAAATATCTCGAAAACAGTCAATATTTTAAATATCAAAGTATAACTTTTTTACACAGAAATGGAAGGCTTTCCGAATAAAATGTATAAGTTGTAAATTAACGAGTTACAAATAATATATAGCCGAATTCTTCTTTTCAATAAAGCGTATGTGGTTACGTCTGTAGTTAACTCAAATCTAATAACACATTCTTGTTCGCCTTTACAAAAAATAGCCCTACCCCTATTTTCATGAACATGTCTATAAAAATGACTGATTTATAAACGAAAATGTCTTGTCTTATTTTTCCAACCTTAACACACTGTATTCCAGTAAGGAACATACTTGTCCATTGTTGTTGGTGAAATATTGTTATATTCTTGCCTTCAGAATGCACAGTACAATTTGGGCTATAACATATGAATCATCTTGTATATAGTTTGAACAGGATAAGAATTTATATCATGGGCATGTCGGAATAGGTAAGAGATACAGTTTTGGGAGAAAGTTGCGTAATTGAAGGGTGAGACATTTCCGAAGGCAAGGTGAAAAATCCCTGAAAAATAAAACAGATGGCGCCACAATCGAAAATCGGATATGACATTTGTGATGTACCATCTTTAACAAGAACACATTAAAATTTTAAGACTGATATGTCAACCAACCTTGACGATTTTTGTAAACATGGAAAAAAGTGAATTTCGCGTCTTGATTAAACATTATTTCTTGTGGAAAAAACATTACGCAAACCAAAGCATCGCTTGTTAAACATTATGGGGACTTCACCGTCGATTGGAACGATTTACAAGTGGCTTACTGATTTTCGTTCGTTCTTGGGAACAATTTTTCATAAGCTTTCTTGTGTTCATGTCAGTTTTCCGTCAACCATCATTCAACTTTTTTAAATAGGGTTCTTTTTTTTTGTCAAATTTTTGAGGCGTTTTCATTCCGCATTTATTGATGTATCACATCGATGATTCGATTACGTTTCAGATCAGTTTCCTTATAGTCGAGGAAATAAAGCAAGAAAGATAGAAAAAATCTGCTGAACTGATTTTGCCGTTTTTTTTATAATCGATTCAGGAAGACATTTAAAAATGTCAAGATTTTGTTTTTGTAGACGTGCATTTTTGCATTTCTATAGAGGAAAATGCATCTCTTAGAATGCACTTTCAGAAGCTGAAATTCAATATGAAAAAAAATATGCCCAGATATAACCGAAACAGTGCAAAATTTTTTATTCGGAGGTTTTTGTGACCGCTGATCACGATTCACCAACCTCGCACCTGGGTCTCAGGGCATCCTGGTACCCAAGTCGCCCCCAGGGGATTTATCAACATATATTCTACAATAGAGTGTAACTTGTTATGGAGGTTCTCTTGAGGTTTCCGGTCATGACCATGACCCGCAATAGTCACCTGGTGGTCAGAATACCCTGATTACCGAGGTCTTCCCCAGGGACTATTTTTGATAAGCTTAGACACGCAACCATAATCGTCTCGGGGTATTTTGTGATCGCTGATCACGATTCCGGTGCCAGATTCAAACTGCATTGCACCTGGGGCTCTGGGGATCCACTAACGTCGTCTCCAGAAAATTATTGAAATTATCTTTTGGAATGGAATAAAACTTGTTAGGGAGGTTCTTTTGAGGTTGCTGGTTGTGATCATGCCCCTGAGTATTCACCTGATGGTCAGGATATTCAGATTACCTAGCTCATCTCCGGGGAATGTTTTTCAAAATGCTCAGAAACGCAACGAAAATCATCGCTCGCTTTTGGGGAACGCTAACCATGATTCTGGAGTCGGAATCAATCGACGATGCATCTTGTAAGCATATCTGTGATGTTGGCAACAAAGCATTCAAAACATACCTCTTTATACTTCAAGGAAACGTTATTGAGTTTTTCATGTACAAAAAAAAATAATACTTACATATTTTTGATTCCAATGACAAAAAAGTTTAAAATTGTAATAATTATTTTTTTTACGAGTCAATCGACAACATATAAGTTTGTAAGAAAAAACAACAAAAATCATACTGTATAACACGAACTTCAACTTTTTGAAACATTTATTAGAAATATTGTATACTTCAGTAAAAACAAATAGAAAATGATAGGAAGTTGGTTAGCGATACCCAAAACCACGAGAGATGATTTTCGTTGCTTTTCTGAGCACACTGAAAAACATTCCCCGGAGATGATCTAGGTAATCAGGGTATTCTGACCAACAGGTAACTATTGAGAACATCCCTAACAAGTTTCACTCTATTGCAGAAGATATGTTGATGAATCCCCTGGAGACGACTTGGGTACCAAGATGTCCTGGGCCTCAGGTGCGTTTAGCTCGAATCTGGCACCAGAATCGTGATCAGTAACCCCAAAAAACCCCCGTATAAGAGATTCTGGGCTATTTCGGATATACCTGGCCATTTTTTTTACATTGAATTTCAGCTCCTGAAAGTGAATTCAAAGAGATGCATTTTCCTTCATAGAAATGCGAAAATGCACGTTATACAAAAACAAACTGGTACCAATTTTTCTAAGCGACCTTTTGGCCTTTTTTGTGCTTCATTTCCTCGCCTGTTACCGTTCTTGCTACTTGATATACTATAATTACCTTGCTAACTGTTTTGGTAATTTATTGCACCAGCGTTTATACCTTTAACGATGTTGGAATCATGATCACTATTCGGTATATCGGGATCCATCCGTTGCAAATGGTCCTGATGTTCCAGGTTATTTTCACTATCTTGTATATTTGGGTTATCCATCAATTTCCGAATATCTCCCTCATCTGCTCCATTAGAATTTCTGGATTCAGGGTCAGTTTTATCACTTTGAATGTCACGTTTGAAGATGTCGTATGGGTTTTTAGAGTTACATGAGCAACAAAACCCAGTACTGTAAGGTATCGTATGACCTTTATATTTATATGACCCACAAATAGGATTGTCAGTTCCAATATTACAACCCTTGTAACCTGCTGTTTCTTTGTTGTAAACTCGCTCAGTAGATTTTTCATTAACGTTATGTTTGAAGACCAACCCATATGTTTGCATCAATTGTTGTTGTTTTATTTTCACCACATACGGGTACAGTAGCCTTTGTTTGTGACCACTCACACAATCGTATACATGATCCACTATTACGTATTGACTTTTACAATCTGTTAGGCCTTTATTAGTGACTTTTATGGTCATTACTATCTTCTTTTGGCAGTTTTCTATCTTGTCCACATGTCCGGATTTGTGTCGATGTATGGATGATGTTTTTGAAGATTTCGAATGATTTGAGTCCTCAATCTTACAAGGAACGATCATTGCTCTAATTTCAAAACTGGGAGGTATAAGGGCACTACAGTGTAAGATATAAATCGGAATAATTATAGTAAAATGCAAGTCCATCTTTTTCTAATATAGAAACGTCATAATGTTTCAAATACTTTGAACTGTCATTTCAGGTAAGTAGTTATTTTCTGTATCTACGATATTGCTTCCTCTTATCCATATAATAAGGAAGTCACTAAAACAGTCTTGGGAAAATATCACTGGATAATTACAAAATAATTCCAAAATAAACTGATATAATAAAATAAAACACTTTTACTTTGTTTTATCACATATATTATACAAACAAATCGTGACTATAGTTTCGACACTAGCGTGTCATCTTCAAACGATACTAATATATGAAAATATGGATAATCTTGGCTATTTATGGTACCATATAAGACACAGGTAACACGTGGGGGTTCCGGTAGGGAAATACATTGTTAGAGTAGTATAATTGAATTTGAATAATGAGGTTAGAGTTAATATTGTGATAAGGTATACTAGGAAGGAACAAGAGGATTATGGGAAATTTTACGTTCTCAATACATCAAACAGAATAATTGATTTGAATTGACATTAAGTCAACGAACAGACTATTATGTCACAATATCTTCCACGTGTTCATTTTACCATTAAAGTAGATAGAGCGTCGCGTCATTCAAATCGCCGCGTCTTTTTTTTTAAGATTTTATTTTCGTGGAAATTTTCTAAAGCGAATTGGAAAAACATAATAAAAATTTTTTGATGTTTTAGTATGACAAAGTATCAATAAATATATATAAAACGTAACATATTAATTTTTAAAGGAGCTATGGGAGAGTTGTTATGGAAGGTAAAACAATTATTTAAAATTAGTGGTATGCCACTTTCTTTATTATATTAAGACATGATACATTTCACCTATTTTGTCAAAAAAATCAAGTTCTGAGTGTGCATAGGTATTATATAAAAATTAATAAAAATGTCACATTTCTTTTTTCTTATTTGTTAAGAAGTAATTAATTTGTTTATAACAATTGAAAAATTTATGTATGCATTTTAAGACCATAATAGCAATGAAATTGTACTCAAGAGGGCAAAATTATCCGACAACGACATTTTGGTCAAATTCGTATATTTAATAATAAATATAATTTGCTTATAACAAATTAGCAAATTTGTGGATATACATTCCACGATATTGACGATAAAATCAAACTCAGAATCCCAAAATTATCCGAAAACGACCCTTAAGTCGGAGATTTGGTCGAATTCATCAATTTTGTTGATAAATAAATTGTTCATAAGAAAAAATAGTCTTTATTCGATCAAAATCGATCCATTTTCCAAGGATTTACGGGTTTTGTATATTTTTATACCTATTAATTCTATTCAACTTTCAATAGAAGGGGTTTGGAGAGGGCGTGTATCCACGTAACACCATAGAGATCAATGTCCCCTAAAGAAACAATTGCCAAATTTGGTTCGATAGCTATGTAATTGCCGATTGATACGGCCAGTTCAAATCAGTATGTAATTCCATTCGGAATATAACCTTTATTTTGTTGCAGTAGCTTAATCTTTGAGAGGACTTAAATACATTTCTACCTCCTTTCTTACGATACCCGCCAAAACAGGTTTGCGTAAATATAATAATCCCACGTAAAATTTATTGCACTGCTTTAAAAGTCCTTTGTTATTTAATATATTCACAATAACAGTTGACGGTTTCTTGCAAGATCATTAGTAATAAATATGAAGAGGTGTATTTTCCAAACAAGAATTCTTCATTAAGTGGATTATCATTACAGAATGATGGCTAATGTCATAATGTGCAGGGGGTAACATCTTTAATGTTTTCCAAGTACCTGTTTAACATATTGTTAATCTTAAGAGTAATAATCAGGTGATTACAGATTAAGGAATGTTGCCGTTGCCTGCGAGCTTGATATAAGACCGTGTACCTGTAGAACAAAAGATGATGTTTCTTAACAATAATGGAAATGTGTCTATGTTACTATTACAATTTAAATTGGATTATGGCACTACCCTAATTGTTATTTGTGAATCTAAAAACTTCCACTGTATTTATAGTATTAATAACAGCCTAATATTGGAATAGTAAAATGCAGGTAAAGCCGAACTTTAAAACTAAAATTATTCTCTAATTCATCTTCTCAACCAAATATTATAACAGTATATATTGAATAATTTGGTACACTGTACTTTTCTGGTTATGTGGAAAGTTTCAAAATTATTACCCGTTTTTAAAAAAGTTAATAGATATGAGGTTACTGATTATCACCCAATAACTTCTGCAAAATATTTGAATATATCTTATATGATGCTACTTTCAATCATGTAAAACTTCAGATATCCCCAGAGCAGCATGCCTGGCAGATCAACTTTTACTAACATAAGTTGCTACAGTCAATACATGGCTGATGTTATTGATGATGGTGACCAAGTTGATTGTATCTACCTCGATTTTGCTAAGGCATTTGATAAAATGGATCATAGTATTTTATTGAATATAATGTCTAGCTCTGGATTTACAAATAATTTCATTGAGTTTTGGAATTCTTACCCAATTGATAGATAGATATCAATATGTAGAGAAAAGAGGTTTTAATTCGTATTCATTTCATGCCACCTCAGGTATACCTCAAGGTCAGTACTTGGACTACTCCTATTACATTTATTTATCAAAGAAATTTCTTCTTTATTTGCCTCTTATTTTCTTCTTTACGCAGACGATTCAAAACTTCACTCGGCAGTAAAGCATTCTTTATGTTGTATCTCACTGCAGCATGACTCGGATGTACTCAGTACTCGGTGTGTAATCAATCATCTGGAGCTTTGTATTAGTAAGTGCACTGTAATGACTTCCACCAAAAAAATTACGCATATTTTTACAATTACAAATTTGTTGACAAAGCCCTTGCTCGTTCCTATAGTTTCAGAGACTTGGGAGTTTTGTTTGACGTGTTAGATACAGTATAATTTCTAGACACATTTTTCAATTGTTGTCTTAGTACCTTTTAGTAGGATAATTAATACATCAAAACATTTATTTATTTATATTTAGAGCATTCAACTAATAAAATATCCAATTGGGATATGATACAATAATAAGTGAAAACCAAAAACCTCTAACAAGCAGCAATCGATCGTGTACATATAAATATATTATAGGTACCATTATGCCTATAGTAAAAGGGATGTTTCACCTACAGCAATTTCTTCTATAACTCGCTCATTATAAACTTTAGAAAAAAAATTTAAATAATACAGAGTTTACTTACCGAATCATGAGGTGCATTTACAGAAAATACTTTTGTTTATACAGGGATGGAATACCCTGATGTTATAGATACAACTTCGTAATTTCAAAAACACAGCCGATATATTTGGGCATTTTTGGATTTCTCATTTAATTTTAGGTCTACCTGTAATTCACAATGTACCTAATATGCACACTCAGAACTTGATTTTTTTGACAAAATTGATGAAATGTATAAGTCTTAATAATTGGGGAAGAAATTGTATTCTTTGGAGCAAAACTACAAATGTAAGTGATTGTTTTTTATAAAATTCATATTGATAAAGTTAACAGACTATGTTACAATATATTTTCCACGTGTTTATTTTACCATTAAAGTAGATAGAGCGTCGCGTCATTCAATTCGCCGCGTCTTTTTTTAAAGATTTTATTCTCGTGGAAATTTTCAAAAGCGAATTAGAAAAACGTAATAAAAATGTTGATGTTTTAGTATGAAAAAGTATCAATAAATATATATAAAATGAAACAAATTAATTTTTTAAGGAGGTATGGGAGAGTTGTTATGGAAGGTAAAACAATTATTTAAAATTAGTGGCATGCCATTTTTTTTATTATATTAAGACATAATACATTTCGCCTATTTTGTCAAAAAAATCAAGTTCCGAGTGTGCATAGGTATTATATAGAAATTAATAAAAATGTCACATTTCTTTTTTCTTTATTTGTTAAGAAGTAATTTGTTTATAACAATTCAAAAATGTATGTATGCATTTAAAGACCACAATTGCAATAAAATTGTACTCAAGAGGGCAAAATTATCCGACAACGACATTTTGCCCAAATTCGTATATTTAATAATAAATATAATTTGCTTATAACAAATTAGCAAATTTGTGGGTATACATTCGACGATATTGACGATAAAATCGAACTCAGAATGCCAAAATCATCCGAAAACGACCCTAAAGTCGAAGTTTTGGTCGAATTCATCAATTTTGTTGATAAATAAATTGTTCATAACAAAAAATAGTCTTTATGTGATCAAAATCGATCCATTTCCCAAGGATTTACTGGTTTTGTCTATTTTTATACCTATTTCCTAATTGACTGGATTAATTCTATTCAACTTTCAATAGAAGAGGTTTGGAGAGGGCGTGTATTCACATAAAACCATAGAGATTAATGTCCCCTAAAGAAACAATTGCCAAATTTAGTTCGATAGCTATGCATAATTGCGGATTGATACGGCGAGTTCAAATCAGTATGTAATTCCATTCGGAATATAACCTTTATTTTGTTGCAGTAGCTCAATCTTTGAGAGGACTTAAATACATTTCTACCTCCTTATCTTACGATACCCGCCAAAACAGGTTTGCGTAAATATAATAATCCCACGTAAAATTTATTGCACTGCTTTAAAAGTCCTTTGTTATTTAATATTCACCATAACAGTTGACGGTTTCTTGCAAGATCATTAGTAATAAATATGAAGAGGTGTATTTTCCAAACAAGAATTCTTCATTAAGTGGATTATCATTACAGAATGATGGCTAGTGTCATAATGTGCAGGGGGTAACATCTTTAATGTTTTCCAAGTACCTGTTTAACATATTGTTAATCTTAAGAGTAATAATGAGGTGATTACAGATTAAGGAATGTTGCCGTTGCCTGCGAGCTTGATATAAGACCGTGTACCTGTAGATCAATCGATAATGATTCCTAACAATAATGGAACTGTGTCTATGTTACTATTACAATTTAAATTGGATTATGGCACTAGCCTAATTGTTATTTGTGAATTTACTAAAGGAACGTTGATGCAAATAAAGTAAATATCTTTTCTAAAATCTTCCACTGTATTTATAGTATTAATAACAGCATGTTATTGGAATAGTAAAATGCAAGTAAAGCCGAACTTTAAAACTAAAATTATTCTCTAATTCATCTTCTTCACCAAATATTATAACAGTATATATTGAATAATTTGGTACACTTTCAGAAATCTGTTTGATACAGTATAATTTCTAGACACATCTTTCAATTGTTGTCCTAATACCTTTTAGTACGATAATTAATACATCAAAACCTCTATTCATTTTATATTTAGAGCATTCAACAATTCAACTGATAAAATATCCATTTAAAATATGATACAATAATAAGTGAAAACCAAAAACCTCTGACAAGTAGCAATCGATCGTGTACATATAAGTATATTATAGATACCATTATGCCTATAATGAAAGGGATGTTTCACTTACAGCAATTTCTTCTATAACTCGCTTATTATAAACTTTAGAAAAAAAATTTAAATAATACAGAGTTTACTTAACGAATCATGAGGTGCATTTACAGAAAACACTTTTGTTGATGGAACACCCTGATGTTTAGATACAACATCGTAACTTCAAAAACGAAGCCGATATATTTGGGCATTTTTGGATTCCTCATTTAATTTTAGGTCACCTGTAGTATACAATGTACCGTTTTCGAATTATTCAACTGTTTTTGAAAAATGCCACGATTGCAGGGCTCTGAATGTGAACACAACGCATTATTTAAACAATGAGTTAGAAACGTGCGGTTTCGGTTGTGGCCAACAATCGCCTGTTATTTTCACTACCAACCTAGTCGGGTTAAATTAGACGTAAAAATTGTGAAAGTTCGGAATTTTTTCCAAACAGACCAATCAACTTATTTTTTCCTGGACGGATACTGAACGATATTGAACTTTAAGATCTAGTCGCTCGACCATTTTTCACCTGTTAAACCGGAAATTGGACAATTTTCATGGGTAAATTTGCAAAATTGGTAAGTATTGCCAAAATTGGCTGAAAAACTCCACTCGGGGGTTTTCGGGGTCGTTGATCACGATTCCGAAGTTAGATTTACCATTTTCGACCGCAGTATCTAGAAATTGGCCGATTATATGTCTGAATAATAGCCAAATTTAATAATTTCGTAATTTTTGTTGAAAATTACTAAAACATTTCACTCGGGAGTTTTCGAGGTCGCTGATCACGATTCCGGAATTAGATTTACCATTTTCCAACGCGGTAGCTAGAAATTGGCCAATTTTATGTCAGAAAAATGGATAAATTAGATAATTTCGTAATTTTTTTTGGAATTGGCACTGCTATCAAAAGTCAAGGAATTTATCCGTGACTGTAAATCATTTGTTTCATATCCAATATCAAATGACGCTTCCGTTCGAGAATTAGTAATTTCTGATATACCTGTCTCTTGCAAATTATAAATTGTAAAATATAAATTGTAAATAATAAAATGTAAAAAATAAATGAAATACTTATTAAAATGTTTAATAAAAATCTATTCATAAATTCTTGTTCTTATTTGAATTTGTCAATTTTGTTTCTAGACGGTTGACCAATTTCAGGTATGAAATATTTTTTTGCCATGAAATTGGTAAATTTCTAAATAGTATAATAATAAAAAAATGTTACTCCAGAATCACGAAACCCCCAAACGATATTTTCTAGCCATTTTCAACAAAAATTACGGAATTATCTAATTTATCCATTTTTCTGACATACTTCTAGCTACTGCGGTGGAAAATGGTAAATCTAACTTCGGTATCGTTATCAGCGACCTCGAAAACCCCCGAGTGCAATGTTTTAGTCAATTTCAACAAAAACTGCGAAATTATTAAATTTGACAATTTTTGGGACATAAAGTTGTCAAATTTCTAGCTACCGCGGTCGAAAATGGTAAATCTAACTTCGAAATCGTGATCAGCGACCCCGAAAACCCCCCGAGTGGAGTTTTCCAGCCAATTTTGGCAATACTTTCCAATTTTGCACATTTTCCCATGAAAATTGGCCAATTTCCGGTTTAACAGGAGAAAAATGGTCGAGCGACTAGATCTTAAAGTTCAATATCGTTCAGTATCCGTCCAGAAACGATTTGCAATAAAAATTAAGTTGATTGGTCTGTTTGGAAAAAATTTCGAGCTCTTTTGCTAAATTGACTCGACTAACCTCAGAGTTGTATTACTGTAACCTAAACTTTAGACAATTTTCAAACACGAATATTTTTTTTAATGTAACGTTCCTTATTAACTCCCTTTCTATAGATATATGGTTGAACATATCTATCTCTAATAGCTTTGGAATAAAATTCGATTATTTCTTAAAATTCGATAAACGTGGTCTATGCTAGCAAGTATAGGCTTTGAAATAGTATAGTTGGAGGCATTGTTCAACTTCAAACTGGGTACCTAAATATGATGTAAGTTTGATGTCTGAAAGTAAATTGGTTGGTTATTCTTATCTGTTCACATCGGTAATAATCCGGCATCAGGCATGTTTAAAAAAATGGTCATTGAAACAAAAACTGACCTTTATCGATTAAGAAACGTAATGCGATCTATAGTTCTAAACACAATAGAAAAGGAAACATGAATAAATAGTGCACTATTTGCATCATTTGCTCAAAATGACCTCCATTTAATTCAATATAGACAACTGAATTCGTTTTTTTAATAACATGTCCACATTGGCAAGCATTCCAGGTGTAACTTCTCGAAAAGCTATATATATATATATATATATATAGACATTATTCGCCGCATATCTTCCGCGGTAGTTCTTATATCATGAACTTTGCTATTTATAAATCCTCATAAAGAAAAATCACATCTTGTCAGGTCTGGAGACCTTGAAGATCAACTTACTGGTCCAACGCGCTCAATCAATCTGTTGGGGAAAATCTCATTTAAAATAATTCGGACATCCACATTCGTTAGAAGGTTCGAAGCTTACGATGCTTTCAACAATTTTTTGAAAACCAACGTTCTGCCATGAGCAGCATCTTTATCGAATTTTGAGAAATAATCGACTTTTACTCGAGAAATATTGAGAGATAGATACGAAGATCGTATACAACCTTCTATCAGTCGAAAAAGAGAATTCAATCTCACATTTAACGGAGGAATTTAAGATGTGTCAGACAATGCTATACTTCAATCTAATTTCTTTTACACTTCTCATAGTTTTGCTCTCAAAAGTATCTTTGATTGTGTTTATTTCGTTTTCGGGCTTACTTTCGGAACAACCCAATGCTAGATAAAATCAGATATTAACAATTTCCATTAATAGTTACTGAAGGTACCTACTCTTCTCTTAATCTCACTTTATATTGATAGAAATTATCTTTCAGGAGCTATAAACCACTGTTATTACTTATATCTTTAATCGTAATCCGCAATTGTTTGTAACGATTATGGAAATAATAATGCTACAGTCAATGCTATATATACTTCAATCTAATTTCTTATTTGTAATTCTCTTATTTTTTACTCTCGAACTTATTATTTATGTTTTTTCAAAAGTAATTTCTAATAATAAATCCGAAATCATTTTATTCCCGTATATATGAGAACAAAATGATCTTTGAATGAGTTTGTTTTTGCTTTCGCCGGGGTTATTTTCGTAATGTAAAGTAATGCTTAGAAAAAATCAGATATTAAGAATTTTTAATAATATGTAGGTATTTACATTAGGTGTTTTTCTTTGAAGGCTGACGTTGACAGTAAATATCTTTAGGAGCATTATTAATATAGATGTTATTACTTATACCTTCACGTCAAAAGTCCACAATTGTTTAATTATTATAAAAGCAATTTAATTCAGGCAATGCTACTTCAATCTGATTTCATATGTTTAACATTTTTTACACCTCAAACTTCTGCTTTTTTTTAGATACTAATAGTAGGTACGTACACTTTCAAAAAATCTATTTCATTATTCTTTTATTCAGTGGGCTGGTATTATATAGGATGTATCGTTTCAATCATTCTATTAACCTTTTTAATATCAAGAAATCTTCTAGTTAATAAAACCTCTCCACTTTTAACTCAAATGATACTTACCTATTCTTTATTTGTTCATGTTATTTTACAATCTAAGCTCAATAAATTTGGAGTACTAATTGTTCTAATTAAATCGATTGCAAATCTTTGAATACACAAATTCTTCACAACCATTTACATTTTCAATTTCAGTAGTTTAAATAATAATTTTAATTCGAATTGGATCTGAACCTGAGGTACAAAATCTTATACTTTCACATAATTGACTAATAGGTACTTCCCTTATTTTAATTGATGATCCTGATCTGTCCAAACCGTTAGAAGTTATTGCTGTATAAAGTTATTATGTAAATACGTAACATTTGAACATTTGTAATAAGTAAAATCTGTTCAAGACCATGCATCACCTGATTTTCCGAGAATACCTAAGCTCGAATCAAAATCATGCACACTCAAAGGTAGATAGTTACCTACTTTTCGTTCTGATAAAGAGATTAAAATCTTGTTCACATACATATCTGATTTATTAAGAATCATTCATGAAAAAATCTTATTTACATGCTTTTCGAAAGTAAAATTATTATTACAGTTGTGGCATTCACACATAAGTGAAGAATATTTAGCTTATACAGATTGTAGAGAAGCGAATCAACTCGGACCATTCTGATCGATTGTGTTTTATTTGCAAAAGAACCCCGGTTACAAGAATCATAATACCTATTATTCAAGTCAAAACGTGCATTATTAGGGATACTGGGAAGATTTAGAAGATGTCAAATTAGAGGAACAACATGAAATGAAGATAGCATCTATATGAAATGGGATCACAAATACCTACTATACTTACCCTAAAATGGAAAAGGGTGTACCTAGCATTCAGTTTTCAAATTTTACAGGAAGAACGGTTGATCGGTTCTCATTTATTTCTTCACTTTGATACAAAATAAATATTTTTTCATAAATATCGGGCTTTTGTTACTATTTTGAAGGAAAATGATCAAATTGGGCTTACCTATATATACATGATAAACAAAATGTGGGTTACAGCGTTTTTTCTTGCAGATGACAATTATAATAAATAATATACATTTTATGCTAAATCGGTTTCGTCGTTTCATTTCCAAAAAGACTAGCAGATATTTCAAAGTCTAAATGTTATATATATTTTCTTTCATAATTAATAATGTGAATAGTATTACGAATGTTTATTATGACTATGCACTATCAATAAGCTTGCTCCACCATGAATAACTCAAGAAAGTATATGGCAAACAGTCTTGATTCATAAATTACCAGCCAAAATACAATACCTTTCAACTATTAACGGAAAATATATTATTCAATGTTAATAGAATGAAAATTACAGTTTTGCTAACTAAAATAGTAGTATTGAGTCATTTCAGTAAAATTTCCCTGAAAAATCGAAATTATTGTTTCCATCTAACTTTGTAGCAATATAAACAGGTACCTAGGTTAACAAGAGTCGGATTTATGTCTCATGCTGCCCCTGGGCTGCATCCAAGTACCTTCAACCCATTTTTTCATTACACTGGGTATTATAGGCTTCTGTACTATAAATGTTGATAAATTATCAAGTTTGGAGTAGTAAAACATTATCACTTTAGAGACTAATAAATAACATTTTTCCAAAATTTTAAGCAATTTTTTATCCTATTAATTTTCGAATTTCACAGTGTGCTCTCAACAACTTCTAAAATCTATCTATATTTAGTTAGATTTCTATTAGGTACATAATTAGATTGATGTCTTAATAAATTAATTTAAAACGATCTGTAAAATTATTTTTTGCTCAATGATGATTTCTATATATAAATAAATTAAGAGATATTGGTATTACTTAAGTATAGGTGTGTAATAATAAGTAATTTTAAAAATAGCATGTAGAGATAAAAGTTCTATAGCAATGAAACCATTAAAATAATATGTTTGAAGCAGAGCGATATTAAACTACTAAAGGTTCTTTATGAAATCATAAAAGTATAATCAATACGGAATAAGCTGTACGGCGCACACAAGACAGGAAACCGTTATTAAGGTTGAGATTGAGAATAGTAATATCGCCTTAATATTTCCTGACATCTACTTAGGGTCCATAAGGACTATTTCAAATGAAAATCTACCTAAATGAACGAGAAGATAAGGCTTTAGAGGCGGACGCACCAATCACCGATCGTAGCACCACAACCAACCAGATTCTCAGTAGACACCTCCCACAATACCCCTTAACTAAAAGCGGCATACTCGCCGACAGAGACTTATTTCACAGAACTTCTTCGCTTAACTACGTTCTCACCGCAGTTCTCTCCAAGTGACAACAAGTTTCAAGTGAATTTTGTGTTGTGTTTATGCATTCTCACGATATGTATCATCAACAAGAACAGAAAAACTCGACAGTTGTTTTGGATGTTATTCCACCACATTACAATTTACATCATGGGCAACCAAGTCCGCCGCAGTCACCAAACACCACCCAGTATACAAAAGGTAAATTAAAACATTAAAATAAATATGTACAATATATATTACTAAGTAGGTAGTATATCAGATTGATAACAATTGATAGAGGCATTAAGCAGCAGTTGTTCTGTTATTAGTTCATTTACTATTTCAATTTCAAAGATTCATTTATTTTTACATTGAGCATAAAATTAGAAGATGCAGTCGAATCTTGTAGATGTAGGTTACGGCATTTTTAAATTAAATATCTGACATAAGACTGAATTCTGACTACTTTAGTTAGTTAAGATTTAGTTTGAAATGCCAACTCATCTATTTCTTTATTTTATCCCAATTATTTTCATTTAATAAGTCAAGTGTGCTTCAAAAGTTATCTGCCGTATATTAGCCAAAATACATCACCCTTTCATTAATCAGATTCACAGAGCACAACCTCTGTATGTTGTATTGTTTCCATCAACTCTTTGTAATGAGGGAATATGTTGCAAGTGGTAAAACATATTTGATCCTTCACATTCACGAAAATTACAAGTTCCAATTTATCTTACTTTTGCTTCTATATCTATATAAGAAAGAAATTGATATGTGGTTGAAATTATCAAATTAATTTTCTGGATAAGCCCTGATGACAAAAATAATGCATTATAGTATTATTATTATTACTATTAGTTCTCGTATTCTTGCGAATGTCTAGATCAGACAACACCAGGTTCAAAATAATAGCGTCTTAAAATATGTCCATAAATGAAGTAGTAAATTAGTCCTAACAAGGAAATAATGTGAATGAAGTAAGCGGAAGTTAGACGCCAATTTACTTTTCGTAGATTTTGTACCTTTGATTCGGTGAAGCGCCGGACAAGGTAGATACTTGAGGCTACACATGTCTATACTTATCTTCCACTTCAATGTCTAGACGCCGATGCCACTTCCTAGATCCTGTTAGGGTTCCATTCAAAACATAGCGTTTAATGCAATAATGAACAAGACGACACCTTTATAACTCAAGAGCATACATTAGTCAAATTGTCATTTGAAATACATTCATTTAATATATAAAACTATTGCAATTCGTCTACAGATGCTGCAGCCCGAAGTTTTTATTCTTAGATAATTATGTCTTGTATGTAACGTTTTGGACGTTAATAATTTTATTTAAAAACAAAAAAGTAAATGATAATTCTTGTTTCAGATTGTCACAGTCCAGGACAAATGGATTCCAATAAATTGAACAGTCAAAATGGTTCAATTAACGATCCCAACATCCGTCGTTATCGTACTGCTTTTACCCGAGAACAATTAGCTCGCCTGGAAAAGGAATTCTACAAAGAAAATTATGTTTCCAGACCGAGAAGATGTGAACTAGCCGCTCAGCTCAACCTACCAGAAAGTACAATAAAGGTAAGTTCGTATGAATAATAATTTACGCAATATTCCCAACTTTTCCATTAGCATTTATGATTACAATTGTACATGCACAGCCTATGGCTACCAATTAACACATTGCATAGTTAAATAAAACACTAATAGAGCTTTTAAGACATCAAAGGACCCGCTATCTTGAACATGTTTCTTGTCGTCGCTAACATCGACCGTATTAACTCTTTGCTTGATGTTCACGAACGGATTATGGTAGCCTAATGGACAGATAAGTTGGAATCATATGGTTTATGATGTGTTAACCACTCGAGATCAAGGCGGCAGTTTATACTACTCACTGATTCTATTCATTATTGCTTTGTAAAACAAATTAGCGTTTGTTTTATAAGTTTTAACTTCTTCACAGCCGAATTTTGTGTGATGAAATTGACGCAATCGCTTGAAAAATCGTTATTTTGACTCATCTATCCGCAGAAATGTCATGTCAATGTCCAACATACTCCCTTCCCTTTATTAAGATGGAATGCATATTCAATTTTTTTCTAGATCTTTTCGCAACTCGAAATATTAAATTTTTTATTTCGGAAATTATGGACCTAGTATACATTTTTGGGAATTCAAAAGCCCTGTGCACTTCATAATCTTTGAAAACGTTCAAACATCCAGTGGTAAAAACTTTTTACGATATAACGTAACCTCACATGCGAATAAATCATTACAGATTTAGGTAAAATCACCTAGACAAAAAACTTCCGACAACGAATATGGTTAAAGGGAATCGGATTTTTTTTGCCTCCACACAAATAATCTTCCTATCGAAATCCTTTTATATTCAATGTTTTACTCAATAATCTTTCTTTATTTACAGGTCTGGTTCCAAAACCGTCGCATGAAGGACAAGAGACAGCGCATGGCAATAGCCTGGCCATACGCAGCAGTCTACACTGATCCAGCTTTCGCCGCTTCCCTTTTGCAAGCAGCAGCGTCCACTTTGCCACTTCATTACCCTCCACCACCCCAAGTCTACACGCATCATTACCCCAGATATCATCCATATCCAAGTTTCGGTATGCCACCGTCGGGACTGTCAAACCCCGCCATGAATATGAATCAAACGCTAGGATTTAACCCTGCAGGCGTCCCGACTCTATCGCAGAACATTGCTCAAGCTCAAATGCCACAGGGCATTCATCTGAACTTGGGACTCGAGTTCCCAGGATACCATATGAAGTACGAACATACCAAAATTTCTCCGATGAGTTCACCAGTGCAGTCCGAGATTAGCATGAGTCCGCCGTTACATGAAGGCCTACTTATGCCCTCTAAATTATCTACTCCTCAACAAACGCAGGTTTTAGATAAACCTAAGTTATTTAAGCCCTACAAATCGGAAGCTTGAATTGACAGGATCTAACCATACATTTTCTTGTCTCCACTTGTGATTTTTTGTACTTGAAGTGCACAAATGTGTTACTATTACCCATAAGGCTGTACATATCTATTTTAGTTTCAAATGTAAATAATGTTATACTGTACATATAATACTGTTGATCTATTCATATGATTATTATTATTTACTTCTCTTAATATATAAATAATGAATATCACATAGTTTTATTTCTTCTTGTAATGTCCCTGTTCCAGTCTGAACATGTGATCACATTTCCAGGGTTGTTTACACATTTTTGCAAACCCTGGCTTCTAATTTAAGGATTGGGTATACCTACCAATTTACAGATATTTTATCAAATCATGTATTTCATATAATAGGCTATTTTTCACTCAGAAATTTGAACTATGCTGGGTAAGTTTTAGAATCCAAAGCTGGGTTGTGTAATATATGAATTATGTGCTATTTCTTTAATTCGATAAGTCCTTTGAAGCAACGTTATATTATAACATTCAACAACCTGATACTAGAGCTAACACCGTTGTTATACTCTTCGCGACCGAATAGTATATTGCATTTACTCATGCTATCAGTGCCGTGCGGTGTATTTTTTCAGTATGATGCAAGTCTTCGAAATGCCGCCCCCATATTTGTGATTAAAAAAAAACTACAGAAAAATGTGAAATGTGAAATATATTTCTATAATATATTTTCAAACGTAACAATTTTCTATAAATAAATATAAACTCGTAAAAACTTGAACATAAACATACATAGACTATAATTTCACTGTTCGAACTTTACATTTGCAAATTCCTGAATAAGGGATGTATAGTCAAGAGAAGCCAGCTAATGTACATTCAATAGAAATCACTCCCAGATTTGTAAGCTCTGACTTTCCGTTATTAGGTTGAAACAAATGTTCACTTGTTCCTCAAAAGGCTAAGCATTGTGAAGACAATAGTCTAATTATTGCAATAAATCTTTTAAGAACTCCTCTCCAGTGCTGAATTTCCAAATCCAAAATTTTTTGATATTCGGCATCAATAGTTTGTTTCTTTTTTAAACGAGTGTCAAATTTTTTCCATTGTCCGAAAGAGTTTCTGTGATTTTCAGACTTTTCGTGCATTGTGAGCGCACGTACAAGATTTCCCCAGTCAGAATAACCTTTTTTAGACCAATCATGGGAAGACGAATTATCAACCAATATGCCGCAAAAGCAAAAAACGGCATCAGCTGTAATAGAGTAAATCAACCAATTTCTGTCAACAATTTCACCATTGCTTAATACTTTGCAATAATGAGAGGGTGGAAATTTGCGCCTTCCTGTGTTGATAGGAAATTTCAGTTCTTTAACTTGATGTGGACCTCTCTCAACTAGTATCTGACGAGTTTTGGATGCCATGCAGAAAATATTCCATAGTGCAGGATCGTCAGAGATCTTGTCTATTTGCGAGAGCTTACTGCTATTGCTAAGCTGCTCTTGATAATCTTCTGGGGATTTGATTTCTTGGATTTCTTCAACTACTTCTTTAGGAGGCGAATCAGACAGCGCTGATAAGTCCACAGTCCACCACATCCGAAGAGGTTACTGTTGATGTGGATGTAGACATTCTGACTGAGGCTCAGGGACCAAGATTTCTTTCATGACATGGGTTAGCTTTCTTTCTTCTTCATCTTTCTTTAAGCGTTTCTTTTTATATTGGCTTACAGACAGTGTTTTCCTTTTCTGATCCACGCTGTTATAAGAATATCAATTACCTTATAATATGTATCGTAAATTAAATTTAAACTTGATGTTAAAATCGATAGGAATTACGCACTTAAAAAGCTAGTATTCAATTCTCTTACCTTTTTAGGCTTTTTAAAACATAGGTATTTAACAACCTACCATAACACGTACTGACACTTGTTGAAGAGTCTGCTGTTGGAGACCAACTAACATGAAAATCAAATATCGCCATCTCAAAGAATAAGTAGAAAACGTAACACGTGCAATTTTTTTTTGTGATACATGCCACCTACCGCCAAGGTCTTATTAAAAGCGGCCGCGCTGTCGCGTGCGGTAGATCACAAACACTTTGCGCCCTCAGATAAAAAATCTGACGGCGCCGAACGCTCGCCTTTGCAAATGGTACCGACAATAAGCGCAGATGAGTAATATTCATAGGAATAAAATCCCTGCATTTCAATTTTTTGTTAAATGTAGTCCAGTGATTTTGCCTTTTGCCGCCCCCTGAAAGTGCCGCCTGATGCGGTCGCCTCTTTGCATCATAGCACCGCACGGCGCTGCATGCTATTTCTAAAATCGTTAAGAAAAGTCATAGAGCAAAAATTCCTGCACCATAGTATTTTTCTTCGAATTTTAAGCAACTTTGAAAAAATATGTCCGTCTAGATATATGCCACAAGAAGCTTGTCTATACCCGATAACTCATAAACGAAAGATTCTATCAGATTCAAATATTGACAAAAAATTGTTTGCTGTGCTTGGAAACTTGTAATTAGGGGTTTTCAAGGTCCCTGATTGCGAATCTGACAGTGGAATTAAAATGCTTATATTCATTAGTGAACTCGCTTTCATAGTGGAAGCGTCAGTGTCTATAGCTTGTAAATAACATTATTATAACATAATTTAACAAATAAGTGCAACTCTTCAAAGTTTTCACTAATTAAAAAGTTAGTTTATATTTAAAAAAATTTATACTGAAAAATAAGTATTCATTTTTATATTAACAAGTGTAGAAATACTATATAATGAAAATATAAATAAATAAATTTCATAAAATTAAAAAGTTTTATATGGTAATATTATATATGAATTGTATAGTTCAAATATATTAATTTATCTGTATTAAAAAGTAACATTTTCTGTGAAGATATTAATGTATTCATTATAAAATTCACATAAAAATATTGTTCTGATTATAATAAGCAAATTCAATTTAATATTTTTGTAATCAATTATTTTATTTTGAACAGGATCCTTATATTATGCGGATAGATTCTTGCATAGAGTTCAATTCCTCAAAATAACACCGATTTCTACAAATTATAAAATGTTTTTTATAATGATTCCAATGACATTTCAAATAAGAATTTGTGAAAATGTTTTCTATAATTTTAATTTCGGTAAAAGCGATGGATGATTCTATGGATTGTCTTCGTATGAGTCTATAGTGAGTTTAGCGATGTATCAATGGGTGAAAAATAATTGTTTTATATGTGAAAATTCGGAAGGGCGGACGAAAAATACAGAGGACGAAAGTTTCACGGAACTGTTTTTTGTCGGGACAGATAAAATCAAAGAAACAGACACTTCTGCTCGCGAAGATGGGTTGCATAGTAACACTGTAAAAAATGGGTGTAATTTTAATGGTGTAAATTGGTAAAATTACTACGATGTACTGGCAACTATTACCTAATTTTTGAGATAAAGCTTGAAGTACCTAAAAGTTGGAGAACATTTTACCTGGTGTATTTTTACGTTACAGAATAGAAAATTACCTCTGCGTGAATAATTTTACCCTAGATTTGACTAGAAATTTATCATTATCGTGGTACATTTGATACCATTTGGATAAATTTACCCACTAATAGTGAAAATTTATTCAAATGGGTGATATGATCGTACAGTTTGACATCGTATTATGAACCGGTTACATGGATGATTGATCGACTAATAGGAAGCTGACTTCAAGAAAATTGTTAGGGTTGGGTTGGTATGTTAAAGGCAGAGGGTTCCATTAGCTAATCAAGTATCCGATAACACACATGCATCAGACTTTGAAAAATAATTATCATGATGATTAAAAATTACAAAGTATTTTTTTGTGCAAATTAGTAAACATACAGCGATTGTTAACATCTTATGTTTTTGAGGTTAGAATATTTAATTATAAAAGAGAAATATTTTGTTATACACTTTATTACACAACACAGCCGCTATTCTATTATCTATATGTCTATTTATTAAATAGAAAAACTAAGCCGTTGTAGTATTAAATTAATAAAATTGCTTTAATATGCATATAAAATACTACCAAAAATACAGTATGATATGAATGAAAACTCTGAATCTTCGGTTAACAAAATAATATCAATTCAAATTTCCCTCAATCGGTTCTGCGCTCTAATCTGATTGCGGTACTGATATCGACAGATGGTGTCTTCTCTGTGTTGCGTATACGTAAAGATATTGATATCCCTCTCTATTACACGCTACTAATGATCTCGAGAGAGAGAGAGAGAGAGAGAGAGAGAGAGAGAGAGAGAGAGAGAGAGAGAGAGAGAGAGAGATACAGCTACCGTAGTTTTGCATAGTCGAATTTCCCAGATTGCATTGCAGTTTGCACTTACTGTCGTGTTGCATATGAGCTTCTGTTTCTAATTCAGTAAGGATCATTTTCATTTTAAAATATTTTTATAATCAATTATTTTTTTTTGGACAGGATCCTTATATTATGCTGATAGATTCTTGCATAGAGTTCAATTTCTCAAAATAACACCGATTTCTACAAATTATAAAATGTAAGTTTTTTATAATGATTTCAATGACAAGCGATGGATGATTCTATGGATGGTCTTCGTATGAGTCTATAGTGAGTTTAGCGATGTATCAATGGGTGAAAAATAATTGTTTTATATGTGAAAATTCGGAAGGGTGGACGAAAAATACAGAGGACGAAGTTTCACGGAACTGCTTTTTGTCGGGACAGATAAAATCAAAGAAATAGACACTTCTGCTCGCGAAGATGGGTTGCATAGTAAATTAAAAACTATGGAATCGGTTTATGTGTACTCCGAGTATCGTATACAAAATACACAAATCGAATCAAAGTTAAAGCCGCTAAGAGAATAGTTAGACAAATTAAAGACGTCTTTGTTTCTCCTAAAAAATTGAAGATGAGAAAATCTTCAAATGGTGGAACCCAGTCCTTCTATGAACACCGATTATGATTGGGAATCGAAATGTTTCATTTGTGGTAAAAATATATGTAGGTACTTACCGATCCGTTAAAAGTGCAGCATTCAAAGCAAATTTGTGTAAATATTTATAGTTAGTTTGAAAAGTGATACCACAAACTGTCTTAATGATGTAATCATCAAATTATCAAATAGTGACGATCTGGAGCAAAAGAATGCAAAATATCAGCATTTGCCGCTGTGACCTAAAATAAGAAAGCCGTACATTTCTGTACAATCGTACCAACATTGGAAGCCGTTACCTCCAGGTTCAAAAAGAATGAGGAGTACCTTCTGAGTGAGGTCTGGAGATGAGTCAATTAATCTGTTGAGCCAATTCCTATGACAAAACCAGCAGCACCAGAAAAGCTTATGAATATTATTTCTTGCGAGTGCCTGACTGATTGCGGAGAATTATGTGGATGTAGAAAAAGTCAGACAAGACGATGATGATGAAATTGCTTAGCAGCTAGATTCAAATGACGTCGGTAATAAAGATGAAAATGAATAAAATGTTTCATGTTAAAATTAATGTAAAAATATATTGTGAAAAAATGAATAATGTATTAATAATAAAATGAAAATATAAATAATAATATTGATAATAATTATAATAATAATAATAAATATTCATTTTCTAATAACTTTGACTACGGATTCGTAATCAGCGGCCTCAAAAATCCCCGGATACCAATTTTCAATTTACTTTATTTGATATTGAAAAAGTGCAATACTGCACCTTAGATTACTTTTTATTACGCGATCTACAACTTTTTAAATAACTTTGATTACCCATTCGTAATCAGGGACTTTGTAAACCTCCTATACCAATTTTCAATTCAATTCATTTAATATTAAAAAAGTGCAACCGATAATGCATCTTAAATTACATTTTATTATCCATTGTATTAAATTTCTAATAATTTTGACTTTGACGAGTATCAATTTTCAACTGATTTCAGTAAATATTGAAGAAATTCAGAAAAAAGAGAAAAATGCATTTTTAAATGCAATGTAGACATTTTTTTACTAATTTATGTGTTAAATTCGTAATCAGGGACCTTGATAACACCT